>JBAMJR010000134.1:140000-142500 GCA_038501785.1 Myoxocephalus aenaeus
ACGTCATCAATAACTTCATCAATAATATCAATAACTTCATCAATAACTTCATCAATAACTTCATCAATAATATCAATAACTTAGTAATATCAGTGTGAATATGGAGATCTGGATGTTTAGTCGGAGACTTTTAGGCCTGAAAACACTGGATCCTACATTTCCCACAATGCACCTGGAGGCTGTCCTTCATGAGGAGCCAAACGCCCACAAACGCTTCTTCTTCTTCTTCTTCTTCTTCTTCTTCTTCTTCTTCTTCTTCTTCTTCTTCTTCTTCTTCTTCTTCTTCTCTGTTGTGGACGCGCGTCTTCCTCGTTGGTGTTTTTTAAGATGAGTTGAAGAGGTTTAGGCCCAATCCCAATCTCCACCCTTACGGACTCACGGACTTTGACGCGCGCTCCCGCGAAGTCCTTGATGGTTTAGGGTTTGAGGGTTTAGGGTTTAGTGTTTAGTGTTTAGGGTTTGAGGGTTTGAGGGTTTGAGGGTTTAGGGTTTAGGGTTTGAGGGTTTGAGGGTTTGAGGGTTTATGGTTTAGGGTTTAGGGTTTGAGGGTTTGAGGGTTTGAGGGTTTAGGGTTTAGGGTTTGAGGGTTTGAGGGTTTGAGGGTTTAGGGTTTAGGGGTTTAGGGTTTGAGGGTTTAGGGTTTGAGGGTTTAGGGTTTAGGGTTTGAGGGTTTGAGGGTTTAGGGTTTGAGGGTTTAGGGTTTAGGGTTTGAGGGTTTAGGGTTTGAGGGTTTAGGGTTTGAGGTTTAGGGTTTGAGGTTTAGGGTTTGAGGGTTTGAGGGTTTAGGGTTTAGGGTTTGAGGGTTTAGGGTTTGAGGGTTTGAGGGTTTGAGGGTTTAGGGTTTAGGTTTTGAGGGTTTGGGGTTTAGGGTTTGGGGTTTAGGGTTTGGGGTTTAGGGTTTGAGTGTTTGAGGGTTTGAGTGTTTGAGGGTTTGAGGGTTTGAGGGTTTGAGGGTTTAGGGGTTTAGGGTTTGAGGGTTTGAGGGTTTAGGGTTTGAGGGTTTGAGGGTTTAGGGGTTTGAGGGTTTGAGGGTTTGAGTGTTTGAGTGTTTGAGGGTTTGAGGGTTTGAGGGTTTGAGGGTTTAGGGGTTTAGGGTTTGAGGGTTTGAGTGTTTGAGGGTTTGAGGGTTTGAGGGTTTAGGGGTTTAGGGTTTGAGTGTTTGAGGGTTTGAGTGTTTGAGGGTTTGAGGGTTTGAGGGTTTGAGGGTTTAGGGGTTTAGGGTTTGAGGGTTTGAGGGTTTGAGGGTTTGAGTGTTTGAGGGTTTGAGGGTTTGAGGGTTTGAGGGTTTAGGGGTTTAGGGTTTAGGGTTTGAGTGTTTGAGGGTTTGAGTGTTTGAGGGTTTGAGTGTTTGAGGGTTTGAGGGTTTGAGGGTTTAGGGGTTTAGGGTTTGAGGGTTTGAGGTTTAGGGTTTGAGGGTTTGAGGGTTTGAGGTTTTGGGTTTGAGGTTTAGGGGGGATATTGGGATTGGACCTTAAAAGATCAGCAGCCACTTGACGCGATGCCTTCACTGACCCGTCAGGCGATTTAAAACCAGCTGCTCTCAAGTACTGAACTCATGTACCACCACAAGTACTGCCACAAGTACTGCCACAAGTACTACCACAAGTACTGCACTCATGTACCACCACAAGTACTGCCACAAGTACTACCACAAGTACTGCACTCATGTACTACCACAAGTACTGCCACAAGTACTGCACTCATGTACTGCATTCATATACTACCACAAGTACTGCACTCATGTACTGTATTCATATACTACCATAAGTACTGCACTCATGTACTACAAGTACTGCACTCATGTAATGCATTCATATACGACCACAAGTACTGCACTCATGTACTGTATTCATGTACTACCACAAGTACTTCACTCGTGTACTACAAGTACTGCACTCATGTACTACCACAAGTACTGCACTCATGTAATGCATTCATGTACTACCACAAGTACTGCACTCATGTACTACACTCATGTACTGCAGTCATGTACTACCACAAGTACTGCACTCATGTACTGTATTCATGTACTACCACAAGTACTTCACTCGTGTACTACAAGTACTGCACTCATGTACTACACTCATGTACTACCACAAGTACTGCACTCATGTAATGCATTCATGTACTACCACAAGTACTGCACTCATGTACTGCATTCATGTACTACCACAAGTACTGTACTCATGTACTACACGCATGTACTACACTCATGTACTGCATTCATGTACTACCACAAGTACTGCACTCATGTACTACCACTAGTAGGTGAACCCTGTCCTGGATGTAGTGATGCTGCCCTCTGCTGCTCAGAGAGAGGAACTGTATAAACACTGCAGCTCCTCCTCTTCAGCTCTCTGCTGCCCTCTGCTGCTCAGAGGAAGAACTTCAGCTCTGCTCCTGAGCGCTGTGTTCAGGATGTTCCTCGACCTTTGACCTGACTTCCTTCTTGACCACCCATCTTTCCCTCCGCCTCCTCCTCCTCCTCCTCCTCTTCTAC
>JBAMJR010000134.1:147500-162500 GCA_038501785.1 Myoxocephalus aenaeus
TCCTCCTCCTCCTCCTCCTCCTCTTCTTCCTCCTCCTCCTCCTCGTCCTCCTCTTCCTCCTCCTCTTCCTCCTCCTCATCCTCCTCATCCTCCTCCTCCTCCTCCTCCTCCTCCTCTTCTTCCTCCTCCTCCTCCTCGTCTCCTCTTCCTCCTCCTCTTCCTCCTCCTCATCCTCCTCATCCTCCTCCTCCTCCTCTTCCTCCTGCTGGATCTTGGAGTTATTTTTGAAAGATAATTAAAAAGCGGTTCAGGACCTGAGATTGAGTTCTTTCTCCTTAAAAGATCCACAGACGAGTTTCAGATGTCCTGCCTCCTGTATCTATATCTATATATACATATACATATACATACATATATATATGTATATCTATATATAGATATACATATATGCTCTTCCTCCTCCGTTTATATATACGTATATATATATATATATATATATATATATATATACGTATATATATATACGTATATATATGTCTATATATACATATACATATACATATATATATGCTCTTCCTCCTCCGTATATATATATACGTATACATATACGTATATATAGATACATATACATATATATGTATATGTATCTATAGATATAGATACATATACATATATATGTATATACATTATATATAATGTATATCTATGTATGTATGTATATATATATATAATATATATTATATATCAGAGAGAACCTGAACAGGTATACCTATAGAGAACAGAGAACCTGAACAGGTATACCTATAGAGAACAGAGAACCTGAACAGGTATACCTATAGAGAACAGAGAACCTGAACAGGTATACCTATAGAGAACAGAGAACCTGAACAGGTATACCTATAGAGAACAGAGAACCTGAACAGGTATACCTATAGAGAACAGAGAACCTGAACAGGTATACCTATTAAATGTAAACACAAAGTACAACTTTATGTATGGAGAAGGAGGAGCTAATGGAGTAGCAGGAGGAGCAGTTATTAACCTGTATTGTTATTAACCTGTATTGTTATTAACCTGTGTGTTATTATTAACCTGTTATTGACCTGTATTATTATTAACCTGTATTGTTATTAACCTGTATTATTATTAACCTGTATTATTATTAACCTGTGTGTTATTAACCTGTTATTAACCTGTATTATTATTAACCTGTATTGTTATTAACCTGTATTATTATTAACCTGTATTATTATTAACCTGTATTGTTATTAACCTGTATTATTATTACCTGTTATTAACCTGTATTGTTATTAACCTGTGTGTTATTAACCTGTTATTAACCTGTATTGTTATTAACCTGTATTGTTATTAACCTGTATTATTATTAACCTGTATTATTATTAACCTGTATTGTTATTAACCTGTGTTATTATTAACCTGTTATTGACCTGTATTATTATTAACCTGTATTGTTATTAACCTGTATTATTATTAACCTGTATTATTATTAACCTGTATTGTTATTAACCTGTATTATATTAACCTGTTATTAACCTGTATTGTTATTAACCTGTATTGTTATTAACCTGTGTGTTATTATTAACCTGTTATTGACCTGTATTATTATTAACCTGTATTGTTATTAACCTGTATTATTATTAACCTGTATTATTATTAACCTGTATTGTTATTAACCTGTATTATTATTAACCTGTTATTAACCTGTATTGTTATTGACCTGTATTATTATTAACCTGTATTGTTATTAACCTGTATTATTATTAACCTGTATTATTATTAACCTGTTATTAACCTGTATTGTTATTGACCTGTATTATTATTAACCTGTTATAACCTGTATTGTTATTAACCTGTATTATTATTAACCTGTATTGTTATTAACCTGTATTGTTATTAACCTGTTATTAACCTGTATTGTTATTAACCCTGTATTATTATTAACCTGTATTGTTATTAACCTGTATTGTTATTAACCTGTTATTAACCTGTATTGTTATTAACCTGTATTGTTATTAACCTGTTATTAACCTGTATTGTTATTAACCTGTTATTAACCTGTTATTAACCTGTTATTAACCTGTTATTAACCTGTATTGTTATTAACCTGTTATTAACCTGTTATTAACCTGTGTATTGTTATTAACCTGTTATTAACCTGTATTGTTATTAACCTGTTATTAACCTGTATTGTTATTAACCTGTTATTAACCTGTGTATTATTATTAACATGTTATTAACCTGTGTATTATTATTAACATGTTATTAACCTGTATTATTATTAACCTGTGTATTATTATTAACCTGTTATTGACCTGTGTATTGTTATTAACCTGTATTGTTATTAACCTGTGTATTGTTATTAACCTGTTATTAACCTGTGTATTGTTATTAACCTGTGTATTGTTAATAACATGTGTATTGTTATTAACCTGTTATTAACCTGTGTATTGTTATTAACCTGTGTATTGTTAATAACATGTGTATTGTTATTAACCTGTGTATTGTTATTAACATGTTATTAACCTGTGTATTGTTAATAACATGTGTATTGTTATTAACCTGTTATTAACCTGTGTATTGTTATTAACCTGTGTATTGTTATTAACCTGTGTATTGTTAATAACATGTGTATTGTTATTAACATGTGTATTGTTATTAACATGTTATTAACCTGTGTATTGTTATTAATATGTTATTAACCTGTGTATTGTTAATAACATGTGTATTGTTATTAACCTGTGTATTGTTATTAACATGTTATTAACCTGTGTATTGTTATTAATATGTTATTAACCTGTGTATTGTTATTAACCTGTTATTAACCTGTGTATTGTTATTAACCTGTGTATTGTTATTAACCTGTGTATTGTTATTAACATGTTATTAACCTGTGTATTGTTATTAATATGTTATTAACATGTGTATTGTTATTAACCTGTTATTAACCTGTGTATTGTTATTAACCTGTGTATTGTTATTAACCTGTGTATTGTTAATAACATGTGTATTGTTATTAACATGTGTATTGTTATTAACATGTTATTAACCTGTGTATTGTTATTAACATGTTATTAACCTGTGTATTGTTATTAATATGTTATTAACCTGTGTATTGTTAATAACATGTGTATTGTTATTAACATGTGTATTGTTATTAACATGTTATTAACCTGTGTATTGTTATTAATATGTTATTAACCTGTGTATTGTTATTAACATGTTATTAGCTGGAGCAGACCGGGTGGACCACCTCACTGCATGATCCTGGACCACCTCACCAACCCTCCTCAGTATGTGTGGTACAGACCTGGCGTCCCTCAGGGAACCGTTCTGGGTCCACTCCTCTTCTCCATGCACACCTCAGACTTCTAACACAACTCTGATAACTGCAGAAGTTCTGATGACTCTGATGACAGCGACTACAGAGAACTGGACCAGATGGTGGACTACAGAGGACTGGACCAGGACTTATAGGATGGTGGACTACAGAGAACTGGACCAGGACTTATAGGATGGTGGACTACAGAGGACTGAACCAGGACTTATAGGATGGTGGACTACAGAGGACTGAACCAGGACTTATAGGATGGTGGACTACAGAGAACTGAACCAGGACTTATAGGATGGTGGACTACAGAGAACTGAACCAGGACTTATAGGATGGTGGACTACAGAGAACTGAACCAGGACTTATAGGATGGTGGACTACAGAGGACTGAACCAGGACTTATAGGATGGTGGACTACAGAGAACTGAACCAGGACTTATAGGATGGTGGACTACAGAGAACTGAACCAGGACTTATAGGATGGTGGACTACAGAGAACTGGACCAGGACTTATAGGATGGTGGACTACAGAGAACTGAACCAGGACTTATAGGATGGTGGACTACAGAGAACTGAACCAGGACTTATAGGATGGTGGACTACAGAGAACTGGACCAGGACTTATAGGATGGTGGACTACAGAGAACTGGACCAGGACTTATAGGATGGTGGACTACAGAGGACTGGACCAGGACTTCATAGGATGGTGGACTACAGAGGACTGAACCAGGACGTATAGGATGGTGGACTACAGAGGACTGGACCAGGACTTATAGGATGGTGGACTACAGAGGACTGGACCAGGACTTATAGGATGGTGGACTACAGAGGACTGAACCAGGACTTATAGGATGGTGGACTACAGAGGACTGAACCAGGACTTATAGGATGGTGGACTACAGAGGACTGGACCAGGACTTATAGGATGGTGGACTACAGAGAACTGGACCAGGACTTCATAGGATGGTGGACTACAGAGAACTGAACCAGGACTTCATAGGATGGTGGACTACAGAGGACTGGACCAGGTATTCATAGGATGGTGGACTACAGAGGACTGAACCAGGACTTATAGGATGGTGGACTACAGAGGACTGAACCAGGACTTCATAGGATGGTGGACTACAGAGGACTGGACCAGGTATTCATAGGATGGTGGACTACAGAGGACTGGACCAGGACTTCAGGAGGGAGACAGGAGGATGACGGTCAGATATTAATAACATCACATGAATGAAGCCCTCGTGTCTCCAGACCTCGTCTGTTCTCTTTGAAGCTCCTGATTGGTTCATCGTGTTTGAACTCCTGAGAGTCAGAAGCCAGAGCTGCTCTTCAAAGAGAGCAGAGACGTTACCGTGGTGACACGTCTCTGATGAGGACATCTGGACCGAGGAGGACGGGTCCTCTGCTCTCTGATTGGCTGAAAGGGCTGTGTGACTCTAAAAGACCAAAATCTACTAAACGAACATCATCTGTGACTTGAGACATGAACTCATGTTACTATGTTTACTGAGGGAATACATCAAGAGAAGTAGAGTCATTTATATAGACTTCTATACAACCAGAGGAGTCGCCCCTGGTGGTCAGGAGAGAGAATGCAGCTTTAACACATGAAGCATAGACTTCTATACAACCAGAGGAGTCACCCCCTGGTGGTCAGGAGAGAGAATGCAGCTTTAACACATGAAGCATAGACTTCTATACAATCAGAGGAGTCACCCCCTGGTGGTCAGGAGAGAGAATGCAGCTTTAACACATGAAGCATAGACTTCTATACAACCAGAGGAGTCGCCCCCTGGTGGTCAGGAGAGAGAATGCAGCTTTAACACATGAAGCATAGACTTCTATACAACCAGAGGAGTCACCCCCTGGTGGTCAGGAGAGAGAATGCAGCTTTAACACACGAAGCATAGACTTCTATACAACCAGAGGAGTCACCCCCTGGTGGTCAGGAGAGAGAATGCAGCTTTAACACATGAAGCATAGACTTCTATACAATCAGAGGAGTCGCCCCCTGGTGGTCAGGAGAGAGAATGCAGCTTTAACACATGAAGCATAGACTTCTATACAACCAGAGGAGTCACCCCCTGGTGGTCAGGAGAGAGAATGCAGCTTTAACACATGAAGCATAGACTTCTATACAACCAGAGGAGTCACCCCCTGGTGGTCAGGAGAGAGAATGCAGCTTTAACACATGAAGCATAGACTTCTATACAATCAGAGGAGTCGCCCCCTGGTGGTCAGGAGAGAGAATGCAGCTTTAACACATGAAGCATAGACTTCTATACAACCAGAGGAGTCACCCCCTGGTGGTCAGGAGAGAGAATGCAGCTTCAACACATGAAGCATAGACTTCTATACAACCAGAGGAGTCCACCGCTGTGGATCCAGAACCGAGAAGAGTCTGAGTGAGACGAGTGAACACAAGATGGTTTAGGTCCAGAGCCAGAGGAGAGAAGGGTTCTGGTCTGGTCTGGATAACCTGAATACATACTGAAATGCATTTGAAGTGTGATATATTTTAAAGATTAAAAATATGAATGAATACAAATACATCAAATACACATTGCTGACTGGTTACTGGAACCTGGAAATACTGCTGCTGGGGGGAAAGTACTCACATCTTTTACTGCAGTAAAAGTACTAGTACCACGGCATAGAAATACTTTTTTTTGTCAAAATCCTGTAAAAGTACAAACGTATTATCATCCAAATGTACTTAAAGTACCAAAATAAAAGTGACATATATATATATATGACGCAGAATAGTGTATATTACATTATTGTAATTATTCTTACATTATTGTGTTCATCACTTTAAAAGACATTTTAATGACTGTATATGATCTATAAGAACAGTAAATGTCAACTTTATTCTCTGTGAAACATCATGAAGGTTAATCTCTAGCTCCCTCTAGTGGTTCTCCTCAGTCACTGCGTCTCCACAAAGACAGCAGACACAACAGTTATATATAAATATATATATATATATATATATATATATATATATATATATATATATATATATATATATATATATATATATATATAAATAAATAAATATAACATGATATATATATATATATATATATACACACAGACATATACATACACACTGTATATATATAGCTATAGCTGTAGCTCAGGGGGATGAGTGGTCGTCCTGCAACCACAAGGTAGGCGGTTCGATCCCCAGTCCCCCCATAGCTCACATGTCTCATGTCCCTGAACAAGACACTGAACCCTCAACTGCTCCCCGGCGCCTCACAGTCTGCCCACTGCTCCTCAAGACATTAAGGATGGGTTAAATGCAGAGGACACATTGTATGTATGTACTATGATGAATAAAAAAGATTTCTATTTTTTTTTTTTATATATATATATACTGAACAGGTTAACTGTATATATATATATATATATATATATATATATATATATATATATATATATATACATATATACAGTATACATATACTATATATACAGTACTGTATATATAGTATATATATATATATATATATATATATATATATATTATATATATATATATACTGTATATATACATATATACAGTATACATATACTATATATACAGTACTGTATATATATATATATATATATATATATATATATATATATATATATATATACATATATATGTATATAGTATATATCATGTTTATCATGTGAGGCCTCATTTATCTTTTACCATAAAATGTCAAAGTTAGCATCAATGCTAACACAGCTAGCATACAAAGCCTGCACTAATCAATACTTTAATATCAATAAGTGTGACGTCATCTCAGCTGCAGATTCCTCTTCATTACATAAACCACGTTATTAACATTAGAGAAGATAAAGAGACATCATGAATTATGACGTGATGTGAATATCTTTAATTATTGATATTAGTGTTGTTTGTTTAGTGCAACATAACAAGAAACTACAAACCATACAAATATAGAAGAGAAAAGAAACATATTTAATAATCATTAAAATGTTCAATAGTGTATTAAATTGTTCCGCTGCTTCTGAAAACAAAAAGAATATTAATAAACTTGAAACGTTAACATCACTCATAAAGTCATGTTGAGGACTTCTTTAATATTCTCAAATATTCTTTAATATTGTTAATGTTCTCAAATATCTTTTAATATTTTTTAATGTTCTTTAATATTCTCAAATTGTAATATTCTTTAACATTATTTTATGTTCTTAAATATGATTTTATATTATAAAATATTCTACAATATTATTACTTTTTTATTTTGAATCCTTTAATATTTTAAAATATTCTTTATCTTCTTTAATCATATGTATATTATCATTAGTATTATTACTTGTGATATGTCAGCATCATATGTTATACATATTCATAAACTCATCATGTAAAACATAATCTCAAAGTTTATTATTCAACTGACTGATGAATAGTAAAAAGTACAACAGAGAGGAAGTACAAGTACCTCTAAATTTACTCAAGTGCAGTTTGTTGTGCTGAATGTTTACTGTGATATAATGACATAATTATGTATTTATTATACTATGTTTTATGTTTATTGTTTTATTTAACAATAAACATAAAATACTTCCTCTGAGTACAAAGTCTGAAGCAGCAGAAGTATCCGAGTACAAGTACCTCACAACGAGTACAAGTACCTCACAGGGAGAACTTTATTAGAATAATATGATCTGTATCGATATCACATATTAATACATTTGACTGTAACTGACTGATTGTTTTCTCCTGCTCTTCCTCTTCCTCCTCTTCCTCTTCTTCCTCCTGCTCCTCTTCCTCCTCCTCTTCTTCTTCCTCTTCTTCCTCCTCCTCCTGGATCCGTGAAGGAGAACCAGAACAGAACCCCAACTAAGTGTGTGTCCGCGCGTGCGCGTGTGTGTGTGTACGTGTGTGTGTGCGCGTGTGTGTGCGCAGACTTTCTCTCCATAGAGTTTCACTGAGTTTACATCCGGGTTTTTTCCCTAGGCAATGGGAGTCGCAGCACCGCCGTTCCTTAGGCAAAGTGAAATAAATTCGCCGCACCGACACAAAAAGTAGTCCGCTTTTCGAACACATTTTCTCCGCGTCTCGCGCCGCCGATCGGTTCGATTTAACGAACTTTAACGGCAGCGCGTGCGCGCGTCCCTCACTCAGTCGCGGTGCCACGCACGCGCGCGGGACGTGCGAGTAGTTTCCCCCCCGCGCCCCCCCCTCCTCCCCCAGCTTCCGCGGCGCAGGGATCCGCGCGGTGCTGCGGCTGCCGAGCTGAATGAGATTGAAGAAGAGTTCTTCTTGTTTTGTAGCTTCAGTTTTCTCTGTTTTTTACTCAATCCGCTGAAACGCAACATCTCATCCCGCAACGGCGCCGAGCGGTGCGCGGAGGGGAGAGCGTGCGCGTGCGTGCGCTGCGGTTCCGCCGCGGATCGGCTTCTTTACATTTATATATTTAATTACTCCAGAGGAGGACTGCTGCTCAGTAAGTGCACATTGGGGCTTTTTTTTATTCCATAACTTTAATCTTCCGTGTTGTCAAACTCCACCTGTGCGCGCGTGGGCTTCTGCATCCGTGCGTGTGCGCTGCGGGGCGGCAGGTGAGCGAGCCCGAGCCCGCGGGCTGCGGGTCCGGGTTCTGCGGGTCCGGGTTCCTGTCTAGCTGCTTCTTCTTCTGGGAGTTCTGGAGGACGAGGGGCCGAGCAACTTGCAGCCTCCTCCGCTGCTCGCGGGAGGAGGAGGAGGAGGAGGAGGAGCAGGAGGAAGATGGCGTCCTGGTTCCGGGTCCCCGCTCCGGCGGTACCGGCGGCTCCGCTCCGGCGGCAGCGGGCTTTCCTCTCGCCGCGGCGGCTCTTCGGGGGAAGTTCTCCCGTGTGTCCGCGTTAGCTTGGCGCGGCTA
The DNA here is from genome assembly GCA_038501785.1 of Myoxocephalus aenaeus. NCBI lineage: Eukaryota > Metazoa > Chordata > Actinopteri > Perciformes > Cottidae > Myoxocephalus > Myoxocephalus aenaeus. The sequence goes on from JBAMJR010000134.1 coordinate 156,678, forward strand.
GCAGCGTTAGCTTAGCGTGCTAACGGCACCACTTGCTCTCCGGAACATCTCTCCCGGTGTTTGGGTGCGTGTCTCCCCGCGGAGCAGCGCCCCGGACCCGGTGCAGCCGGGCCGGGCTCACCTTGGTAGGGTGACGGGGTGGAGGAAGGAGGTGGTGCTGTTATAACGCCGCAGACCGAGGTGTAATAACGAGGTTATAACACGTTTATTCCGCAGCACAAACAAAAAGAAACACACTTTTCAGCGTGAAGTCCCGCACTGAGCGGCTCTCATCTTGAAAACCTCCATTTTAGCTTCTATTTGGTGGCTTTGCGGGCCCTCTGCGGCGCCGATGGAAGTTTCATCCGGACAACTTCGGGTCCACTCGGGGAACAATTCCTCCAGCGAGCCGGGCCGCGGCCGCACGCGCCGGAGCTTAAAGCGGGAGTTTAGTGCCCCGAGTCCGGGGAGAGGAGCGCGAGACACACGGAGCTACATAGAGGTCACGAGGGAAGTGGTACTAATACACAGTACTGTAGTACTAATACACAGTACTTCTAGTATTTATACACAGTACTGTAGTACTTCTACACAGTACTGTAGTACTTATACACAGTACTGCTAGTACTTATACACAGTACTTATACACCTATATACACAGTACTGTAGTACTTATACACAGTACTGCTAACTTTTATTACACGAAGATGATAATACTCGTATACTTTAATTACATAAAGCTGATAATACTTGTGTACTCTTACTGCAGAAACTTTAACTACATAAAGATAATAATACTTGTGTACTTTAACGACACAAAGATGATAATACTTGTGTACTTTCACTACATAAAGATGATCATACTTGTGTACTTTAACTACACAAAGATGATCATACTTGTGTACTTTAACTACATAAAGATGATAATACTTGTGTACTTTAACGACACAAAGATGATAATACTTGTGTACTTTCACTACATAAAGATGATAATACTTGTGTACTTTAACTACACAAAGATGATAATACTTGTGTACTTTAACTACATAAAGATGATAATACTTGTGTACTTTAACTACATAAAGATGATAATACTTGTGTACTTTAACGACACAAAGATGATAATACTTGTGTACTTTCACTACATAAAGATGATAATACTTGTGTACTTTAACTACATAAAGATGATCATACTTGTGTACTTTAACTACATAAAGATGATAATACTTGTGTACTTTAACTACAGATACTTTTACTACACGAAGATGATAATACTTGTGTACTTTAATTACACAAAGATGATAATAATTGTGTACTTTCACTGCAGAAACTTTAACTACACAAAGATAATAATACTTGTGTACTTTCACTACAGAAACTTTAACTACACAAAGATAATAATACTTGTGTACTTTCACTGCAGATACTTTAACTACACAAAGATAATAATACTTGTGTACTTTCACTGCAGATACTTTAACTACACAAAGATGATAATACTTCATGTACTGTGGTAGTTTAAAGTCTGAGTACTTCATGTACTGTGGTAGTTTAAAGTCTGAGTACTTCATGTACTGTGGTAGTTTAAAGTCTGAGTACTTCATGTACTGTGGTAGTTTAAAGTCTGAGTACTTCATGTACTGTGGTAGTTTAAAGTCTGAGTACTTCATGTACTGTGGTAGTTTAAAGTCTGAGTACTTCATGTACTGTGGTAGTTTAAAGTCTGAGTACTTCATGTACTGTGTGGTCTGAGTACTTCATGTACTCTGGTAGTTTTAAAGTCTGAGTACTTCATGTACTGTGGTAGTTTAAAGTACTTCATGTACTATGGTAGTTTTAAAGTCTGAGTACTTCATGTACTGTGGTAGTTTAAAGTCTGAGTACTTCATGTACTGTGGTAGTTTAAAGTCTGAGTACTTCATGTACTGTGTTAGTTTAAAGTCTGAGTACTTCATGTACTGTGGTAGTTTAAAGTACTTCATGTACTGTGGTAGTAGATGTTTTAATATCTGTTATTGATGTTTTAATATCTGTTATTGATGTTTTAATATCTGTTATTGATGTTTTAATATTAGTTATTGATGTTTAAATATTAGTTATTGATGTTTTAATATCTGTTATTGATGTTTTATATTAGTTATTGATGTTTTAATATCTGTTATTGATGTTTAAATATTAGTTATTGATGTTTTAATATCTGTTATTGATGTTTTATATTAGTTATTGATGTTTTATATTAGTTATTGATGTTTTATATCTGTTATTGATGTTTTAATATCTGTTATTGATGTTTTAATATCTGTTATTGATGTTTTATATTAGTTATTGATGTTTTACATTAGTTATTAATGTTTTATATCTGTTATTGATCTCAGGCTGTGTGTAACGAGGTGTGTTTGTTGTGTTGCACAGGGCAGCACAGACGGGTGGAGTCCAGTCCAACAGTCAGGTGGTGAGTCTCCAAGATATGAAAGATTCCTATTCTTTATAATATGAACTCATTAGATATAATATATAATAATGAGATATAATATATAATGTATTAGATATAATATTTAGATATATTATATAATGCCACTTGGTGCTATCCTTTAATGTGTTTTAATAATGAAGTCACGTTACTGTGATTAAGTTTATTTACATAATGAATTCATCCTCTTTAATAGTTAAATACTAATGTAATTAATAAGCTCATTATATAATAATATACATTACCGTTCAAAAGGTGGGGTCACCCAGACACATGTTCAGTTTCTTCTCAGTCTCCTGCATGGAATATCTTCATCTCTAAGAACAACTGGAGAGTTTCACATGAAAGTTCTCTTTTTCTGGCCACTTTGAGAGTGGATAATATAATAATAATAATAATAATAATATATAATGATAATATAATGGAACCCACAATGTGATGCTCCAGATACTCCACTAGCTCAAAGGAAGGCCAGTTTATAGCTTCTCTCACAGCATAACTGTTTAAGCTGTGCTAACATAATTGCACAAGGTTTTCTAATCATCCATTAGTCTTCTATGAGCAAACACAATGTACCATTAGAACACTGAGTGATAGCTGCTGGAAACGGGCCTCTATACACCTTTGTAGATATTTCATTAAAAACCAGACGTTTCCACCTAGAATAGTCATTTACCACATTAACAATGTAGAGAGTATTTCTGATTCATTTAATGTTATCTTCATTGAACAAAACAGTGCTTTTCTTTGAAAAAGAAGGAACTTTCTAAGTGACCAAACCTTTGAACGGTAGTGTACATTATAATTAGGTGAAGTAATATCACAGTATTCATGTTTTTGTACACTGATTCTGATGTTTTCTTTGTGTTTTTCTTTCCAGCGGCACTTTAATGCTTCAGTTGGATGGTTTTCCTACTGGAGACGCTGTTAAGGTAAAAGTACACGAATGAAGTATTAATATACATCATTAATCTACTGAGTACTGTAATAACAGTACACCAATGAAGTATTAATATACATCATTAATCTGCTGAGTACTGTAATAACAGTACACCAATGAAGTATTAATATATATCATTAATCTGCTGAGTACTGTAATAACAGTACACGAATGAAGTATTAATATACATCATTAATCTGCTGAGTACTGTAATAACAGTACACCAATGAAGTATTAATATATATCATTAATCTGCTGAGTACTGTAATAACAGTACACCAATGAAGTATTAATATATATCATTAATACAAGTTACTGTAGTAATAATAATAATATTGAAGTCCTGTGTGATGATGCAGACTGGTGACCTTTAATGACCTTTAATGACCTTGACAGGAACACATTTAGTCAGCATCACACAGGAAGTCCTTATATGGCGGCGAGAGAACCGAGCTGTTGATTTCTGTTGAACTGTGTGTGTGTGTGTGTGTGTGTGTGTGTGTGTGTGTGTGTGTGTGTGTGTGTGTGTGTGTGTGTGTGTGTGTGTGTGTGTGTGTGTGTGTGTCTGTGTCTCTCTCTCTCTCTCAGGCTGATCGACCAGCGTTCAGACTCTCTGGCTCCATGATGGAGCTCCAGACGTTGCAGGAGGCCCTGAAGGTGGAGATCCAGATCCACCAGGTACTGAGATGTTGTTGTTGTTGTTGAACCAGCAGGCTGTGTTCTGTGGTGACCCCGTGTTTAACGTCTCGTCGCTATGAATCATGGGTAATTTCTCAGGCAAAATCTGCATAAATGGCGACGGACAGAAAGTTTTCATGAAAGACTCAAAGTGTCCGAGGGACTCGAACCCCCGACTGTGTTAGAGCGCTTTCATTCAGCTTTTCCTGCAGCAGCCGGTGGATCAGGACGAGCTCTGACTCAGAAACTGTTGAAAACATTTGAACTTGTTTTGTTTGGCAGGTTGAACGTTATTGTTATTATCTTGAAAAGATATTCAGTGCAAAACAGGTTAATTGCCACAATAAGCTATTTTTTTTTGCAGAATATTAGTTATTTTTTGTACAGATATAACTTTATTTGCATTGTTCTCATACTTGTCTTAATATTTATGACATCAAATATCATCATACTGCTGTAGTTCCGTCTGTGACCAGCAGGGGTCTCTGTGCTCTCTGTCCTGACTGTCTCTGGTCTTCTTCTGCAGAAACTGGTTTCCCAGATGAAGCAGGACCCTCAGGTAAGAAGTGACTCATGAACCTGTTTGTCTCCACACCGCTTCACACACGAGGAAGAGGAGGAGGAGGAAGATTCATCTTTTTAACTCAGACTGACTGGCTCCTGTTTTCAGAATGCAGATCTGAAGAAGCAGCTCCACGAACTGCAAGCCAAGATCACTGCGCTCAGCGAGAAGCAGGTACGTTTATTCACACACACACGTGTGTGTGTGTGTGTGCGTGCGTGCGTGCGTGCGTGCGTACACACACACACACACACACACCTGTGAAGGACAGGTAGCTCGGCTATCACGGGGCTGATGGGTGGAGAAGAGAATCATATGAATCACAACCAAAGAGAAGAGGACATGTCAGTAATACTGTGGAGTATTATTTTAACTTTTTAACAACAACACAAGTGTCTCTGTTGTTGTTTTGAGTCTGTTGTTGTTGTTTTGAGTCTGTTGTTGTTGTTTTGAGTCTGAGTGTTGTTGTTTTGAGTCAGTGTTGTTGTTGTTTTGAGTCTGAGTGTTGTTGTTTTGAGTCTGTTGTTGTTGTTGTTTTGAGTCTGTCTGTTGTTGTTTTGAGTCTGTCTGTTTTCACTCTGTGTGTTGTTGTTTTCACTCTGTGTGTTGTTGTTTTCACTCTGTCTGTTGTTGTTTTCACTCTGTCTGTTGTTGCTTTGAGTCTGTTGTTGTTGCTTTGAGTCTGTGTGTTGTTGTTTTCACTCTGTGTGTTGTTGTTTTCACTCTGTTGTTGTTTTCACTCTGTCTGTTGTTGTTTTCACTCTGTTGTTGCTTTGAGTCTGTTGTTGTTTTCACTCTGTCTGTTGTTGTTTTCACTCTGTCTGTTGTTGCTTTGAGTCTGTTGTTGCTTTGAGTCTGTGTGTTGTTGTTTTCACTCTGTGTGTTGTTGTTTTCACTCTGTGTGTTGTTGTTTTCACTCTGTTGTTGTTTTCACTCTGTCTGTTGTTGTTTTCACTCTGTCTGTTGTTGCTTTGAGTCTGTCTGTTGTTGCTTTGAGTCTGGTGTTGTTGTTTTGAGACTTAACTACCACCTCATGTCGTCTCAAACCTGCTCTGACTTTTCATTCTTTCTAAATCTTTTCATGTTGTTGTTTTGTCTTTATTTTTAACATCAATGAGCTCTATTTTTATCTCCTCCTTCCATGTTGGACATGTTGTCAGATCTTCCTGTTAACACTGTAGTACTGCTTCCACT
>JBAMJR010000134.1:167500-195000 GCA_038501785.1 Myoxocephalus aenaeus
TCCTCGCCACGAAGACGATACCTCTGGTGCTGAAAGCCGCCGCCGCGCTGCCCGGCGCCGTCCTGCCGCAACGCCTGCCCACCGTTGCTATGGTAACCACAGCCATCGCCAAACCCGACTCGCAGAACGCCCCCATCAACCTGCAGGTGGCCGGCAAGCTGACCGGCCAGAGCGCGGAGCCGGTGCGACTGGTCTCCAAGAACGCCATCGTGGTAAGAGCCTCCCGTCCGCTTTATTGCAGCGCGCTTCATCTGCAGGCTTTCAGACCGCCTCCAGCTGAGAGGGCCCAGAGTGAAGGCTGTTTGTCATCACACGGGTCATGCTCCTGGAGGCTGGAGAGCACGGCTGTCCTCTGAACATATGAAGGGGTAAAGTCAAGCCAACAGCAGATAGCTGTTCGTCCAAAAGAAACACAATAAAATGTCACACGAGCAGCTACGAGGTCACTCAGCTCACAGCGACACGGAAACCTCTCAGGCTTCATGACACAGACCTCACTATAGACCTCACTACAGACTACAGACCTCACTACAGACTATAGACCTCACTACAGACTATAGACCTCACTACAGGCTATATACCTCACTACAGACCTCACTACAGACTATAGATCTCACTACGGACCTCACTACAGACTATAGACCTCACTACAGACTATAGATCTCACTACAGGCTATAGACCTCACTATAGACCTCACTACAGACTATAGACCTCACTACAGACTATAGACCTCACTACAGGCTATAGACCTCACTACAGACCTCACTACAGACTATAGATCTCACTACGGACCTCACTACAGACTACAGACCTCACTACAGACTATAGACCTCACTACAGACCTCACTACAGACTATAGATCTCACTACGGACCTCACTACAGACTACAGACCTCACTACAGACTATAGATCTCACTACAGACTATAGATCTCACTACAGACTACAGACCTCACTACAGACTATAGATCTCACTACAGACTATAGATCTCACTACAGACTACAGACCTCACTACAGACTATAGATCTCACTACAGACTATAGATCTCACTACAGACTATAGACCTCACTACAGACTATAGATCTCACTACGGACCTCACTACAGACTACAGACCTCACTACAGACTATAGATCTCACTACAGACTATAGATCTCACTACAGACTATAGATCTCACTACAGACTACAGACCTCACTACAGACTATAGACCTCACTACAGACTATAGATCTCACTACGGACCTCACTACAGACTATAGATCTCACTACAGACTATAGATCTCACTACAGACTATAGATCTCACTACAGACTACAGACCTCACTACAGACTATAGATCTCACTACAGACTATAGATCTCACTACAGACTACAGACCTCACTACAGACTATAGATCTCACTACAGACTATAGATCTCACTACAGACTATAGACCTCACTACAGACTATAGATCTCACTACGGACCTCACTACAGACTACAGACCTCACTACAGACTATAGATCTCACTACAGACTATAGATCTCACTACAGACTATAGATCTCACTACAGACTACAGACCTCACTACAGACTATAGACCTCACTACAGACTATAGATCTCACTACGGACCTCACTACAGACTATAGATCTCACTACAGACTATAGATCTCACTACAGACTATAGATCTCACTACAGACTACAGACCTCACTACAGACTATAGATCTCACTACAGACTATAGATCTCACTACAGACTATGGATCTCACTACAGACTATAGACCTCACTACAGACTATAGATCTCACTACGGACCTCACTACAGACTACAGACCTCACTACAGACTATAGATCTCACTACAGACTATAGATCTCACTACAGACTACAGACCTCACTACAGACTATAGATCTCACTGCAGACCTCACTACAGACTATAGATCTCACTACAGACTATAGATCTCACTACAGACCTCACTACAGACTATAGATCTCAATACGGACCTCACTACAGACTATAGATCTCACTACAGACCTCACTACAGACTATAGATCTCACTACAGACCTCACTACAGACTATAGATCTCACTACAAACCTCACTACAGACTACAGACCTCACTACAGACTATAGATCTCACTACAGACCTCACTACAGACTATAGATCTCAATACGGACCTCACTACAGACTATAGACCTCACTACAGACTATAGACCTCACTACAGACTACAGACCTCACTACAGACTATAGACCTCACTACAGACTATAGACCTCACTACAGACCTCACTACAGACTATAGACCTCACTACAGACTATAGATCTCACTACGGACCTCACTACAGACTATAGACCTCACTACAGACTATAGATCTCACTACAGACTATAGACCTCACTACAGACTATAGATCTCACTACGGACCTCACTACAGACTACGGACCTCACTACAGACTATAGACCTCACTACAGACTATAGACCTCACTACAGGCTATAGACCTTACTACAGACTACAGACCTCACTACAGACTACAGACCTCACTACAGACTACAGACCTCACTACAGACTATAGACCTCACTATAGACTATAGACCTCACTATAGACTATAGACCTCACTATAGACTATAGACCTCACTATAGACTATAGACCTCACTACAGACTATAGATCTCACTACAGACTATAGATCTCACTACAGGCTATAGATCTCACTACAGACTATAGATCTCACTACAGACCTCACTACAGATTATAGACCTCACTATAGACTATAGACCTCACTACAGACTATAGACCTCACTACAGACTATAGATCTCACTACAGACCTCACTACAGACTATAGATCTCACTACAGACTATAGATCTCACTACAGACTATAGATCTCACTACAGGCTATAGATCTCACTACAGACTATAGATCTCACTACAGACTATAGATCTCACTACAGACTATAGATCTCACTACAGGCTATAGATCTCACTACAGACTATAGACCTCACTATAGACTACAGACCTCACTATAGACCTCACTACAGACTATAGACCTCACTATATACCTCACTACAGACTATAGACCTCACTACAGGCTATAGACCTCACTACAGGCTATAGACCTCACTACAGACTATAGACCTCACTATAGACCTCACTACAGACTATAGACCTCACTACAGGCTATAGACCTCACTACAGGCTATAGACCTCACTACAGACCTCACTACAGACTATAGACCTCACTACAGGCTATAGACCTCACTACAGACTATAGACCTCACTATAGACCTCACTACAGACTATAGACCTCACTACAGGCTATAGACCTCACTACAGGCTATAGACCCCACTAAAGACTACAGGCTATAGACCTCACTACAGGCTATAGACCTCACTACAGGCTATAGACCTCACTACAGACTATAGACCTCACTATAGACCTCACTACAGACTATAGACCTCACTACAGGCTATAGACCTCACTACAGACCTCACTATAGACTATAGACCTCACTACAGACTATAGACCTCACTATAGACCTCACTACAGACTATAGACCTCACTACAGGCTATAGACCTCACTACAGACCTCACTATAGACTATAGACCTCACTACAGACTATAGACCTCACTACAGACTGTCGGCGTAACGGCAGCAGACGTGTCGGCGTAACGGCAGCAGACGTGTCGGCGTAATGCTGCGTTCACAACAAAAGCTTTGCGTATTATTCACGCGAGTAGATTGCATGCAAAGTCAATGCACAGAGGTGAAACACGCAAATTTACGCCGGGAGCCGCGAATGACGCTGATGGCACGAAAAGCAATCGGCGTTGAGATCACCGCCGTCGCTGAATCAAACTGCTGAAGGAGCGCTGCAAGTGGCATTCAGACACTCGTCCTGGATGTCTGAATGAAGCCCCAGACACGGGGCGTTTGATTTTCCTCAACAAGTATAAAGCAGAACTAGTGTTTATTTCAATGGTGGATGGCGGAAATGGAAACTGTTTTCACGTAGATACGCCACGTAGATAAGCCACGCCCCCTTTCAGGCGCGAATGAAGCGAATTAACCACAAAGTCGAGCGAGTAAACTCGCGCGAAAAAGCGTTTCGTAGCATGACAGCAGCACAGATCCACATCTGCTGTGGTTTTGTCTGCAGGCCACTACCACCGCCACCCAGCCAATCAAAGTTCCTCAGTTTGTCCCTCCTCCTAGACTGACGCCTCGACCCACCTTTCAGCCACAGGTGCGTCCCTATAAGACCCGCCTCCAACCCTAACCCCCTCAGATCAGTGTGTGTGGCCCACCTGAGGCGACTCGCTCCCTCTCCAGCAGAGGGCAGCAAAGCAAACACTCATGCCTTGCTCCGTGGCACTAAAACATTGTTTGCTCTGTGCTGCCTCTACTCATCTCTTCTCCTCTCGTTGTGCTTTTTTTATTTTTCCAACTGACCTGTGAACGGGATGTTTTGAAGGTTTTTGCCTGTGAATGTGTGTGAGTGTGTGTGTGTGTCTTTACCTTTTGTGGTGAGAGCTTGTTTTTCCTGCAGCTTCTTGGTATTTTGTGTTCCTGGCTGTCGGTGTGTTTTAACCCTTTACATGAACCGTGTTGTCTACCTGTGCTGAGTAATGTCACTGGGAGCCCTGTGGGCTAATGCTGTTGGTAGTACGACATGACCTGAAGAGAAGGAACGAGACTCAAAATGATCCTCCAAAGGCTGTCGAGAGAGACAAATACGTAAATATCTCAGTACAATAAGTGACCACAATATAAAGGTAGTAAGCTCTCTGTTACCATTATGAGAGCATGCCGAAAATCAACATTGATTTTTTTTTAAAAGACGAATGTTATCATTTCCAAAATTTGGATTTGTTGGCGTTTAGCCTTTCAAAAAAATACATTTTCACCGCGGTCATAAACCGTTTGCTGTCAACAGGGCGGTCCAGCACCTTCAAATACTTTATGGAACCAAGATAATAATGTCTCCAACGAAAGACGCCTATGTCTCCAGTGAAAGGGGAGTTTTCTGACTCTCCCTCTCCTTATGGAAACAGCCCTAACTATAAGCCTGAAACAGCCCTAACTATAAGCCTGAAACAGCCCTAACTATAAGCCTGAAACAGCCCTAACTATAAGCCTGAAACAGCCCTAACTATAAGCCTGAAACAGCCCTAACTATAAGCCTGAAACAGCCCTAACTATAAGCCTGAAACAGCCCTAACTATAAGCGCTAACAAAGAGGAAAGTCTTAAGTCTACTCTTAAATGAGGTGACTGTGTCTGCCCCCCGGACTGAAAGTGGAAGCTGATTCCACAGAAGAGGAGCCCGATAACTGAAAGCTCTAGCCCCCAACCTACTTTTTAAGACTCTGGGAACCACAAGTAACCCTGCATTCAGTGAGCGTAACGCTCTAGTGGGGTAATATGGTATTATAAGCTCTCTAGTGGGGTAATATGGGACTATGAGCTCTCTAGTGGGGTAATATGGGACTATGAGCTCTCTAGTGGGGTAATATGGTACTATGAGCCCTCTAGTGGGGTAATATGGCACTATGAGCTCTCTAGTGGGGTAATATGGCACTATGAGCTCTCTAGTGGGGTAATATGGCACTATGAGCCCTCTAGTGGGGTAATATGGGACTATGAGCTCTCTAGTGGGGTAATATGGCACTATGAGCTCTCTAGTGGGGTAATATGGTACTATGAGCTCTCTAGTGGGGTAATATGGTACTATAAGCTCTCTAGTGGGGTAATATGGTACTATGAGCTCTCTAGTGGGGTAATATGGTACTATGAGTTCTTTAGTGGGGTAATATGGCACTATGAGCTCCTTAAGATATGATGGTGCATCACCAGTTAAGGCTTTATAGGTGAGGAGGAGGATTTTAAATATGATTCTCGATCTTACAGGAAGCCAGTGGAGAGCAGCTAGTACAGGAGTAATGTGATCTCTCTTCCGAGTCCTTGTTAGTACACGAGCTGCAGCATTCTGGATCAACTGGAGAGACCCAAGGGACTTTCCGGAGCAGCCTGATAATACGGAGTTACAGTAATCCAGTCTTGAAGTAACAAATGCGTGGATCAATGTTTCTGCATCGCTTTGAGACAGGATGTGCCGGATCTTTGAGATGTTCCGTAGGTGAAAAAGGCAGTCCTTGAGATCTGTTTTACCTGTGAGTTAAAGGACAGGTCCTGGTCAAAAATACTTCAGAGATTCCTTACGGTGGTGGTGGATGCCAGAGCGATGCCATCCAGGGAAACCATATCGTCAGATAGTTGATTTCTGAGGTGTTCTGGGCCGAGTAGAATGACTTCAGTCTTGTCCGAGTTCAGCAGCAGGAAGTTGCAGGTCATCCAGGTCTTGATGTCTTTAAGACACGCTTGAAGTTTAGCGACCTGGTGGATTTCATCTGGCTTGATCCACAGATATAGTTGAGTATCATCGGCATAGCAGTGAAAGTTTATGGAGTGTTTTCTGATAATATTGCCTAAAGGAAGCATATATAAGGTGAATAAAATTGGTCCAAGCACAGAACCTTGTGGAACTCCATGATGAACGGCGGTGGTCATCGAGGCCTCATCGTTTACAAATACAAACTGAGATCATCTGATAAATACGACTTAAACCAGCTTAGTGCTGTTCCTTTAATACCAATCGACTGGTCTAGTCTCTGTAATAAGATGTCATGGTCAATGGTGTCGAATGCTGCACTAAGGTCTAACAAGACAAGTACAGAGACAAGTCCTTTATCAGCACTAAGGTCTAACAGGACAAGTACAGAGACAAGTCCTTTATCAGCACTAAGGTCTAACAAGACCAGAACAGAGACAAGTCCTTTATCAGCACTAAGGTCTAACAAGACCAGAACAGAGACAAGTCCTTTATCAGCACTAAGGTCTAACAAGACCAGTACAGAGACAAGTCCTTTATCAGCACTAAGGTCTAACAAGACCAGTATAGAGACAAGTCCTTTATCAGCACTAAGGTCTAACAAGACCAGTACAGAGACAAGTCCTTTATCAGCACTAAGGTCTAACAAGACCAGACCAGAGACAAGTCCTTTATCAGCACTAAGGTCTAACAAGACCAGAACAGAGACAAGTCCTTTATCAGCACTAAGGTCTAACAAGACCAGACCAGAGACAAGTCCTTTATCAGCACTAAGGTCTAACAAGACCAGAACAGAGACAAGTCCTTTATCAGCACTAAGGTCTAACAAGACCAGAACAGAGACAAGTCCTTTATCAGCACTAAGGTCTAACAAGACCAGTATAGAGACAAGTCCTTTATCAGCACTAAAGTCTAACAAGACCAGAACAGAGACAAGTCCTTTATCAGCACTAAGGTCTAACAAGACCAGAACAGAGACAAGTCCTTTATCAGCACTAAGGTCTAACAAGACCAGTACAGAGACAAGTCCTTTATCAGCACTAAGGTCTAACAAGACCAGAACAGAGACAAGTCCTTTATCAGCACTAAGGTCTAACAAGACCAGAACAGAGACAAGTCCTTTATCAGCACTAAGGTCTAACAAGACCAGTACAGAGACAAGTCCTTTATCAGCACTAAGGTCTAACAAGACCAGAACAGAGACAAGTCCTTTATCAGCACTAAGGTCTAACAAGACCAGTACTGAGACAAGTCCTTTATCAGCACTAAGGTCTAACAAGACCAGAACAGAGACAAGTCCCCTATCTGATGCAACTAGAAGGTCATTAGTAATTGTCACTATTGCTGTCTCTGTGCTATGATGCTTTCTAAATCCTGACTGAAACTCCTCAAATAAACTATTGTTATGTAAAAAGTCACACAACTGATTTGCGACTACCTTCTCCAGTATCTTAGAGAGGAAGGGAAGGTTAGAGATAGGTCTGTAGTTAGCCAACACCTCTGGATCCAGGGTGGGCTTCTTAAGAAGAGGTTTAATTACAGCTACTTTAAAAGACTGTGGTACATGACCCATTAGTAAAGACCCATTGATAATATCTAGTACAGAGGCACTAATTAAAGGTAAAACTTCCTTAAACAGCTTAGTCGGAACGGGGTCTAGGAGACGGGTAGAAGATTTAGAAGTAGAAACCATTGAAGACAGTTGGTCGAGGTTGATGGTAAAAAATCCATCCAGACGCACAGCAGGGCCCACAGCCTCCTCCATGGCCATCCCACCTGAGGATGGGTCATCCCACCTGAGGATGGACCGGCAGTAGTCGAGGGCACTACTAGTCGTAGTTGTATCAGTCTTATTAGTACCAGTACTACCAGTGGCGTTACCCAGCAGTGTCGGCTCATTCTGGTGCCGCTCTCTGATTGGCTGTCTGTCGTCTCCAGGTCCGGCCCAAACCGGCCCCGCCCACCAATGTCCACATCGCCCCGGCCCCGCCCCCGCCCATGATGGCGGCGCCTCCTCAGCTGCTGCAGAGGCCCGTCATGCTGGCCACCAAGCTGCCGTCCTCGCTGCCGTCGGCGGCGCCCATCCACCAGGTCCGCATCCTGAACGGCCAGCCCTGCGGCAAGACAGGCTCCGCCCCCCTGGCGGGCATCGTCATCACCACGCCGGTGTCCGCTAGCCCCGCCCGCCTCGCAAGTCCCGCCCGCCTCGCAAGCCCCGCCCACGCACCCGGCCTCACCGCCACCAAGCCCATCCAGATCAGCAGCTTGACCCCTGAACCCAAGGTAGGAGGAGGAGGGGATATATATATATATATATATATATATATATATATATATATATTACAGAGAGAAGAGAGTTAAATGACCAGAAGCTGCTTTGTGTTCAGAGGGTTAATGGTTTTAATCTGTCTTCTTCTTCCTCATCCTCCTCTTCCTCTCAGCAGACTGTTAGATCTGGAGGCGGAGCTGAGCAGAAGGTGGTGGTCAGCCTCCTCCACTCCTCCACTCCTCCTCCTCCTCCTCCTCGGCCCAGAAGGGAGGAGAACCCCGAGGTCTGTACTGAACTTTATGATCATAACCTCTAAACCTCTCTAGTGGGGTTAGTTTAAAGTAATAAAGTAGTTATGATCATAACGTGAGTAATGAAGTATGACCATAACCTGTCTAGTGAGGTCACAGTAATACAGTATGAACATGAGATGTAGTTCATGATCAGGTTAAAGTAATACAGTAGTTATAAAGTCTGACCTTTGACCCTCACATGAGAACAGGACCTCTCAGCCTGTAAGGCGAGCAGAAGGGCAGAGAGTCTCTCCTGACGATGATCTCTTTGCTCCTCTAGAAACTGGCCTTCATGGTTTCTCTGGGCCTCGTGACCCACGACCACCTGGAAGGTGAGCTCACTTCCTGCTTCCTCTCTTCCTGCTTCCTCTTCCTGCTTCCTCTTCCTGCTTCCTCTTCCTGCTTCCTCTCTTCCTGCTTCCTCTCTTCCTGCTTCCTCTCTTCCTGCTTCCTCTCTTCCTGCTTCCTCACTTCCTGCTTCCTCTCTTCCTGCTTCCTCTTCCTGCTTCCTCTCTTCCTGCTCCCTCTCTTCCTGCTTCCTCTCTTCCTGCTCCCTCTCTTCCTGCTTCCTCTCTTCCTGCTTCCTCTTCCTGCTTCCTCTCTTCCTGCTTCCTGCTTCCTCTCTTCCTGCTCCCTCTCTTCCTGCTTCCTCTCTTCCTGCTTCCTCTTCCTGCTTCCTCTCTTCCTGCTTCCTGCTCCCTCTCTTCCTGCTTCCTCTCTTCCTGCTCCCTCTCTTCCTGCTTCCTCTCTTCCTGCTTCCTCTTCCTGCTTCCTCTCTTCCTGCTTCCTGCTTCCTCTCTTCCTGCTTCCTCTCTTCCTGCTCCCTCTCTTCCTGCTTCCTCTCTTCCTGCTTCCTCTTCCTGCTTCCTCTCTTCCTGCTTCCTGCTTCCTCTCTTCCTGCTTCCTCTCTTCCTGCTTCCTCTTCCTGCTTCCTCTTCCTCTCTTCCTGCTTCCTCTCTTCCTGCTTCCTCTCTTCCTGCTTCCTCTTCCTCTCTTCCTGCTTCCTCTCTTCCTGCTTCCTCTCTTCCTGCTTCCTCTTCCTGCTTCCTCTTCCTCTCTTCCTGCTTCCTCTCTTCCTGCTTCCTCTCTTCCTGCTTCCTCTTCCTGCTTCCTCTTCCTCTCTTCCTGCTTCCTCTTCCTGCTTCCTCTCTTCCTGCTTCCTCTCTTCCTGCTTCCTCTTCCTGCTTCCTCTTCCTCTCTTCCTGCTTCCTCTCTTCCTGCTTCCTCTCTTCCTGCTTCCTCTTCCTGCTTCCTCTTCCTCTCTTCCTGCTTCCTCTTCCTGCTTCCTCTCTTCCTGCTTCCTCTCTTCCTGCTTCCTCTCTTCCTGCTTCCTCTTCCTCTCTTCCTGCTTCCTCTCTTCCTGCTTCCTCTCTTCCTGCTTCCTCTTCCTCTCTTCCTGCTTCCTCTTCCTGCTTCCTCTCTTCCTGCTTCCTCTCTTCCTGCTTCCTCTCTTCCTGCTTCCTCTCTTCCTGCTTCTTCTTCCTCTCTTCCTGCTTCCTCTTCCTCTCTTCCTGCTTCCTCTCTTCCTGCTTCCTCTCTTCCTGCTTCCTCTCTTCCTGCTTCTTCTTCCTCTCTTCCTGCTTCCTCTTCCTCTCTTCCTGCTTCCTCTCTTCCTGCTTCCTCTCTTCCTGCTTCCTCTTCCCCTCTTCCTGCTTCCTCTTCCCCTCTTCCTGCTTCCTCTCTCCTTACTTCCTCTCTCCTTGCTTCTTAACGTTGTGCTTGTGCTTTGCAGAGATTCAGAGCAAGAGGCAGGAGAGGAAGAGGAGGACGACGGCCAACCCGGTGTACAGCGGAGCCGTGTTCGAGCCCGAGGTGAGACGCTCCCTGGAGCTGAAGGGGTTAAATACATTTAAATATGTCTGTGGAGCACACAGCTGTTAGCTGGCTTCCTTGTATGTTTATGAATGATCTGTGACTAAAGAAGCGTGCAGATTAAAGGGGATTGAACAGAGGTCCAGCTGTGAGACGTTAATGTTCTCTCTCGTGTTCCAGAGGAAGAAGAGTGCTGTGAGTTACCTGAACAGCCCTCTGCACCAGGGCACCCGGAAGAGAGGTGCGTATGAGTCCTGCAGCGCTCAGTGGACTAGACTAATACCTCTAATACCTCTAATAACACGCTGGACAACAAGTCTCCCCTCCTGCTTCCTGCTTCCTGCTTCCTGTCGCTTCTTCGCCAGGTTTAACGTCTCAAACCGGAGTTCTGCTTGTTCCTCATGAAGCTCAGGAACATGAACATGCTTCATCTCGGGCTGCAGCAGCACAGACATACTACATGTGACTGCAAGGTTTCAGCCATACGTTTTACAGCTTAAAGCTTTTTAAGTGATGAAGAAGAGATGATGATGATGATGCAGTCAACAGGTCAAGTCCTGCTCTTCTGTTGCTGAAACATTCATTGATTCATTGATTGGTGAATGATGTCATCCAAAAACAACAACTTAGAGTTCCCCAGAAATCCAAATAGTAGTTGGAAGTAGTTTAATCTCATGTACACATGGTACATGTACACACATGTTGTGTGTACATGTACACACATGTTGTGTGTACATGTACACACATGTTGTGTGTACATGTACCGTGTGTACATGTACCCGTTGTAGCCGGTCACTACTCGTGGTCCGCTGCAGCCCCAGATGATCGAAGGTGTTTCTGACCTTGATGAAGAAGTGTAAATCCGGTTGAACCTTCACACCTGTTCTCTTCTTTGGGATTTGTTGAAAGGCATTCTGGGAAGTGTAGTAAAATGACTAGCCAGAGCAGGAGTTTGAGTTTTTAAATAAGTTACTGATATGACTGAAGGGATCTGATTATTTCATGTTTGTAAAATCTGCTATTGAGTGAAGCCAAAGCTCGGCCAGTTCAACGCGACCTCAGTGACTCTGTCTGCAACGACTTCATCGCTTCACACCTCACAATACTAGGATGTCTTCTTAGAACCTTCCTCTTCCAGGTTTCTGTGTGTTTCACACAGAGACACAACCTCCATTTGACTTCTCATCAGCAGAAAAGACTAAAGATGAAACCATGACTGTTCGTGTAACTCGTAGTGTCCGATCACGTCTTTGAGACACAGAGTGTGGACGGCCGTCATCAAAGAGCTGCAGCTCCTGGAGACACTGATGCTTTGTTCCTCAGGGAAATATGTCACTGTGTGTATGTGTATGTGTATGTATGTATATATATATATATATATATATATATATATATATATATACATACACACACACACCTGGACACGCTAGGGACAAGCTAGCTAACTATCTCTGGACAGGAACAAGCTAGCTAACTATCTCTGGACAGGAACAAGCTAGCTAACTATCTCTGGACAGGAACAAGCTAGCTAACTATCTCTGGACAGGAACAAGCTAGCTAACTATCTCTGGACAGGAACAAGCTAGCTAACTATCTCTGGACAGGAACAAGCTAGCTAACTATCTCTGGACAGGAACAAGCTAGCTAACTATCTCTGGACAGGAACAAGCTAGCTAACTATCTCTGGACAGGAACAAGCTAGCTAACTATCTCTGGACAGGAACAAGCTAGCTAGCTATCTCTGGACAGGAACAAGCTAGCTAACTATCTCTGGTCTAGCCTGCTCTCCCCCAGCGGCGTAGAGGTCGGCTAATACGTCCCTGTTGGTTAATCCTAACTTACTCAAGTAACACTCGTCATCCTGGAGAGCGACTGAACATAGTGAGAGTAACTTTGCTCGACCCACAAACTTGCGTCATCGTGTTCTCTAACAGACAGCGTCAGATAGACTTTCATTCCTGAAGGTGGTTGTTTGGTTTGGTTACTTTATTTATTTGTACCCGCAGGTAAACTTGGTTGCAGTAGAAAACAGTAGAAAACGAGGCACACATTACAACAACACAGACAAACATGATGAAAGTGCTACAGATCAGTGCTGTTATAATGAACCTCCCTGTGCAAAGGGTGGGAGTCGTCCTTTAAAATGGAGCCGGCTCTCCGTTGTAACCGTGTGGCGTTCAGGGACTCTGTGCTGAGTTGTGACTCACCAATCAGCTGCTAGAGCATCTCACAATCTGATGCAGAGAGTTTCTGTTCTTTAAGGACAGGTTTACAAACCATGACACCGAAGAAACAGATCAAATGTATTAAATAAAAGCAGGATAAAATAATGTCATCATGGTTTTGTCGATGTGGAAGTAGAACAGGTTCCTTAAACTAAACTAACGCTGGTCCCCTTCTTGCACACGGCTTCACAGTTTGCTTCAAAGTTCAGTTTTGAGTCGATAATTGTCCCAAGATATTTGTAAGATTGCACACATTCTACTGTCTGACCCTTACTTCTCCATGAAAACAACAACTCCCTGGTCCCGTGCTACTGAACAACGCCGTCAAAGCCCGTCTTTTGTTGTGGTTTTGATGGAGACCCTCGCGTCATGAAGTGAGGGTTCAAGGGCCTCAGTGTCTGGCTGCAGCCCTGGTGACGACCTCTAGTGACCTCTAGTGACCTCTGGACACGCGACTGAGACGTGTTGACCTCCGACGCAAAGCTTCCTAGACTGCAGTAGTTTGTACTAGTGCTCGGCTTCGGTCTCCTGCACTAACACTGCTGTCTGTGCTTCTGACTCCTCTTCCTCCTCTTCCTCCCGTCCCGCTCCCTGTCTCATGCTAGCCAACGAAGACTCCCTTTCCAAGGTATGTCATACAGACTTGTTTGTTTTTGTTTTCTTCCCCCCTCTCCATCTTTCTTTTTTTCTTTGTTTTTCCGTCTTTGTTGTCTGTCTCATTTCACCCAGGTCGCCCACCCAAATACAGCAGCGTCCCGGAGCTGGGCAGCCTCACCCCGGCCTCCCCCTCCTCCAGCCCCGTCCGTCCCCTCCCCCTGCCCAGCCCCAGCTCTGGGGATGTAAGTAACGATGGGGGAGACGGACAGAAACCCCGTCACACACAGTCCTTATTGGCCCGGTAGCGCTGTCACTCATTTACACCCCAAGACCTCCATAAACACTTCCATTAGTTTGTTGTCCTCATGTGGTAACCATCAGTCATCAGTTTTACTTTCAGCCTTACAAAGGGAACAGTGTCCTGTAGCCCAGAGCGTCCATTCAGACCTACAACACATTCTAACTCCCCAGATGTCGAGTGACTGTTTCTGTGGGCTCAGTAACGTAACACACCATGTCCATTAGGTATTAAAACGAGGCCAACTGTAAACTAAACCAAACCAGATCGCGGTGCCTCCCCCTGCCTCTCCACGGACGGTTGGTGGGACTCAGTTGGGCTGGGAAACTGATTGGTCCAATTCTTCCTCACAGGGAGACATCCATGAGGATTTCTGCACTGTGTGCAGACGCAGTGGCCAGTTGCTCATGTGCGACACGTGTTCTCGTGTTTATCACCTGGACTGCCTGGATCCGCCCCTGAAAACCATTCCTAAAGGCATGTGGATCTGTCCAAAATGTCAAGATCAGGTAACCACAGCAGCCGTGACTGATCCAGAGTCAGGGGGAAGGGCCAATCAGAGCCAGTAGATGGTTGACTGTAAAATCTGCTTCTGCTGACCGGCCTTCTGCCACACGGTCCTGAACTTTAGGACTGTTCAATCCTTTGTAAGCATACACATGATGCAGTATTGTTTTTTTTGTGCTTCTGTCCCATTCATTGTGTCAGTAAAGATTGGCATCACACATCCATCCACTCCATTGCTTGTCCCTTCTCAGCCTCACCACAGGGTGGCGCTCAACTTGGCTCCCTCAAATCTTTTCTAAGTCTGTTCCTCTGTGACAACTCTGAGCTTTTCTCTCCAGATCCTGAAGAAAGAAGAAGCCATTCCCTGGCCTGGTACTCTGGCTATTGTTCATTCCTATATCGCCTACAAAGAAGGTGACGTGAGACGAGTTCATTCTCTCCAAACGTCTCCCGAATGTGAGCAGTGGGATTAACAGTTTGCTGTTGTTGTTCGTTGCTGCAGCTAAAGAAGAGGAGAAACAGAAGCTGATGAAATGGAGCGCTGAACTGAAACTGGAGCGAGAGCAGCTGGAACAGAGAGTCAAGCAGCTCAGCAACTCTATAACAGTAAGAAACATTACAGTTCTATTTAGCTGACGCTTTTATCCAAAGAGACTTACAATAAGTGCATTCAACCATGAGAACAAACAAGAATCAAGAAAGTACAATTTATTCAATAAAGTTAAACTACAAAGTGCTATCAGTAAGAGACATTTAAGTGTTGCTAGGTGCTACCTTCTTTATTCAAGGTGTAGTCTGAAAAGATGTGTTTTTAGTTCATGGTGGAAGATGTAGAGACTTTCTGCTGAGATGACAGTCAGACAGCAGAGATTCCCGCTGCTACCTGTGATTCTGATTGAGGAAACCAGAGGATCAGTTGGGTGTCATCCGCGTAGCTATGGTAGGAAAAGCCATGCGAGCGAATGGCAGAGCCGAGCGAGTTGATGTACAGAGAGAAGAGGAGAGGACCCAGGATGGAGCCCTGTGGGACTCCAGTAGTGAGAGGACAAGGTTCAGACACAGATCCTCTCCAAGTTACCCGGTAGGTGCAGTCGTTGAGGTAGGATGAGAAGAGGGAGAGCAGAGCCTGAGATACCAAGGTCCTGGAGGGAGGAGATAAGGATCTGGTGGTTCACTGTGTCAAAGGCAGCAGAAAGGTCTAGAAGGAGAAGGACAGAGGAGAGAAGGAGAGAAGGATAAGGACAGAGGAGAGAGAGGCTGCTCTAGCAGTGTGAAGCTCCTCAGAGACAGCAAGGAGGGCAGTCTCTGTTGAGGCCTTGAATCCAGACTGGTGAGGGTCCAGAAGGTTGTTCTGGTCTCTGAGGCCTTGAATCCAGACTGGTGAGGGTCCAGAAGGTTGTTCTGGTCTCTGTTGAGGCCTTGAATCCAGACTGGTGAGGGTCCAGAAGGTTGTTCTGGTCTCTGAGGCCTTGAATCCAGACTGGTGAGGGTCCAGAAGGTTGTTCTGGTCTCTGTTGAGGCCTTGAATCCAGACTGGTGAGGGTCCAGAAGGTTGTTCTGGTCTCTATTGAGGCCTTGAATCCAGACTGGTGAGGGTCCAGAAGGTTGTTCTGGTGTCTGTTGAGGCCTTGAATCCAGACTGGTGAGGGTCCAGAAGGTTGTTCTGGTCTCTGTTGAGGCCTTGAATCCAGACTGGTGAGGGTCCAGAAGGTTGTTCTGGTCTCTGTTGAGGCCTTGAATCCAGACTGGTGAGGGTCCAGAAGGTTGTTCTGGTCTCTGTTGAGGCCTTGAATCCAGACTGGTGAGGGTCCAGAAGGTTGTTCTGGTCTCTGTTGAGGCCTTGAATCCAGATGGTGAAGGTCCAGAAGGTTGTTCTGGTCTCTGTTGAGGCCTTGAATCCAGACTGGCGAGGGTCCAGAAGGTTGTTCTGGTCTCTGTTGAGGCCTTGAATCCAGACTGGTGAGGGTCCAGAATGTTGTTCTGGTCTCTGTTGAGGCCTTGAATCCAGACTGGTGAGGGTCCAGAAGGTTGTTCTGGTCTCTGTTGAGGCCTTGAATCCAGATGGTGAAGGTCCAGAAGGTTGTTCTGGTCTCTGTGGAGGCCTTGAATCCAGACTGGTGAGGGTCCAGAAGGTTGTTCTGGTCTCTGTTGAGGCCTTGAAGCCAGACTGGTGAGGGTCCAGAAGGTTGTTCTGGTCTCTGTTGAAGCCTTGAATCCAGACTGGTGAGGGTCCAGAAGGTTGTTCTGGTCTCTGTTGAGGCCTTGAATCCAGACTGGTGAGGGTCCAGAAGGTTGTTCTGGTGGAGAAAGGAGGAGACTTCAGACGGTTGAGAGTGGGTTTCTTCAGGAGAGGGTTGACTCTTCCTCCTTCAGAGAGTAAGAGTTGAAGAAGTGGTCAGAGACATGAAGTGGAGTTACAGTGAGGTCAGATGTAGAACAGTTCCAGGAGGGGAAGGACTGAGAGAGAAAGCAAAGGAAGACAGTAAGAGTACCAGGTCACATGACTTCTCTGTCTGGATGTTAAAGTCACCCAGAAGGATGAGTGGGGGCGTTTTCTGGGAAGTTTGATAGGAGGACATCTAGTTATTCCAAGAAATCTCCCAAAGAACCAGGTGGACGGTAGAGAACAACAATGTTAAGTCGGACCGGATGAGTAACGTCACAGCATGAAGCTCAAAAGACAGTGGGGTAAACAGTGGAAGCGGGTAGGGAGAGAAACTCCATCCGGGGGAGATGAGTAGACCTGTACCATCACCCTGACCAGTGGGTCTGGATGGTGGCTGAAGGAGAGGGCAGAGGAGAGGGCAGCAGGTAGATGTGTTGTCTGGTGTGATCAAGTCTGTGAGAGACAGGAAGTCCAGCGATTGCTTGATAGCGAAGCCAGAGATGAAGTCTGCTTTGCGGTTCGCTGACTGGTTCCAGAACCCTGTGACGAGGTGTTGGGTCTGTGTGGCGCGGTGGATAGATAACGGAGGACGGATTTCGGTAACTGTGTGAACGAGTCTGAGACCTAAATTATCTACGAGTAGATATGCACACAGGTATGGAAGGTAAACACATATTCACAGAGCAATGCTCTACTCAGCAACGAAAGACTCCTATGTCTTTATCCTCCGAGTCATTGTAGTATTCACACAGTCAAGCAGCTAATAAGCAGTCAAGCAACATTCCATTTAAGATCTTGTTTCAGTTTCATAAAATCTCCTGAATCTTTAAGTTCAGATTTTCCCTCATCTTCAATGAAAGCTTTCAAAGCCCAGTCATTGCCACAGAGGGGATAGGACTGGTGGAACATACTGCTAGTAGAAATACAGATTGATCCAACATTTAGAAGCACAGGAAGTTGAGGAGTTGCATTATAATTAGTCGTTCTCTACTTAACACCTGTTACATTACATTACATTACATTACATGTCATTTAGCTGACGCTTTTATCCAAAGCGACTTACAATAGTGCATTCAATCATGAGTACAAACTCAGAAAAACAACAATCAATAATCAATAATCAATAAAGTGCAGTTTCTTCACTAGAGTTAAATTTCGAAAATTACAGAAAATTACAAAGTGCTATAAATAAGAGACATCAAGTGCTACTAGAGTGCTAGTACAGTGCTACCTTCCTTATTCAAGGTGTAGTCGAAAGAGATGCGTTTTTAGTTTTCGGCGGAAGATGTAGAGACTTCCTGCTGTCCTGATGTCAATGGGGAGCTCATTCCACCATTGAGGAGCCAGGACAGCAAACAGTCGTGACTTTGTTGAGTGTTTAGCTCGTAGTGACGGAGCTACAAGTCGATTAGCAGAAGCCGAGCGGAGTGCCCGAGCTGGGGTGTACGGTGTTACCATGTCCTGTATATAGATAGGACCCGATCTGTTGTTAAATCTGACCCTGTTCTTCTTTCATCAGAAATGCATGGACACCAAAAACAGCATCCTGGCTCGTCAGAAAGACATGCACCTTTCCCTGGAGAAAGTCAAACACCTGATTCGCCTCATCCAAGCCTTCAATTTCAACCAAGCTCTGGCGGAGACAGAGGGTAAGGACGTCAGCGCCAGAGGCCAGGACGGTGCTGAAGGAGCCGTCGGCTCTGAGGCCGCAGCGGAAGCCACCTCTGTGGAGAAAGTGAAGGCTGGAGACTCTTCAACCAGCAGCACCGCCGAGGGAAACGACCAAGAGGAGCGCGGCGCCTCGGCCGACGACCAGACGACGGGGGCAGCGGGAGCAGACGGCGACAGCCAGGTCGTCCGACAGGACGGCGCGGTTCTACCAGCAGACAGCAGCCCCGGTGGAGGGGCGGGAGGGGAGGCGGGGCCGGCTGACGGGGCAGGTGGAGGTGGAGACACGGGGACGAGTGTCCAGGTGGAGGTTGTGGCCAAACCGGAGACTGAGGCCGCTCCGGTGGTTGACATTCCCGCTCCTTCAGTGGTCCCTAACCCCACCACCAACGGTACGGCCGAGCCGCCCTGCCCCGCCGTCAGCCCCGCCGGAGCCTGCGCCGCCACCGACGCTGACGCTGAGGACAAGATGGCTGCCGTCAACCCTCCAGAGACAGCGGTGGAGAAGAAGCAGGAGGAGATCACTGACAGTGACGGCAGCAGCAGCAACAACAACAACAGCAAAACCTCAGAACCCTCCCAGCATTCTTTGCCAGCTCTCGTCAGCAGTTTGGACAATAAAAAGTAATGCTCCCTCTCTTGAGCTGCGGGAATTCAAACATATATATAAAAAAAAAGACTTTTGCTTTCACCGTACGGTGTCCTGAAGTTGCCAATCTGTATAAATGTTGTTTGTTTGCATTGTATCGTCAGACTGTGTCAATGGTAGATATACAGCCCGAGTCACATGACCTGGGAAGACGTAGGCTGCCCGCCCCCCGTCCCCCACAGAGCTGGGGTACAGGAAGGCTTACGCACCAGTGTCATGCCAATTAGTGATAGACGTCAGTGGTGGGAATGCTCCAAGGGTGATGTAGTCCATCATCACACCAGTGTGTGCCTGTCATAGTGGCCCTGTGTTCTCGTGTGATGGTTCCCATGGGTACGGAGAACATGGAACCAAACATCTGTCAGGGGTTACTGGTCTAAAAAGCAGTGTTGTGATAGAGTCCTGAAAGAAGAGCCTGTTCATCCCCTCGTCCCAACGAACTTAATGTGAACAACCTTTATCTTCTGCTCCCCTTCCTCTGAAAAGCCCTAAACCAACAAGTCTTATCCACAACCCCTCCTCCTTTTAAACAGACCTCCCCATTGTCCAACTTCTTTCACCATTTCAGTCCCCAACCAGTTCACCAACAATCCAACGTGAACTCCCTCTTTAACCCAATAACAGTACACTTCAAACAAACCGGTTCCTACCGGGTGACGCGTGAACACGTCTAAAGGCACAATGCGCTGAATTAAATTAAAATGAGAAAACGGCACACACTTCGGTCCTCAGAGGAATTCATGGTGTTGCTCTTGTCTGTACACGTAAAACAAAAATAGAGCTTGATTTTGGATAGTGTCAAAACAATCCATCCTTGTAAAGGTGTGGGGGGGATATGCTTCAAACTCAAAGCATACCGAGGCTTTTGGATCAACTTCACTAACTTCCCCATCAACCACAAACTCTCCTATCAACCGATACCAGTCACCCAGTGACTCACACCAACTCTTACCCATTCCAGCACTGGTCATGACCCCCGACCCTAAAAGGTGTTCGTCAGAGACGAGGACGAGATGTGAGGAGTCCGGTACTTCCCTTCCCCAGTGCACCGACTATCCAACCAAAGTCACATCCCTAACCCAATGGACCAATGATCGTAATATTCCCCTACCAACCAACAATCCCAGTTCATCTTGCCTCCCCTGCATTGAAACCAGTTCGTATGAAGTACTGTTTGACGCTGTTTGTTTGAAGCGTATCGACTCCTACGAGTTAAACCCTTTCCTTCCTCCAGTCCACCAAGGGTCCAACCTGACCCCTTCTTAACGACTCGGTATGAGGACATAAAATAGACTCTAGCGTCTCCCGGTGGACCAGTGCCCACCCCCTCCATCTCTCCCCCTCCATCTCTCCCCCTCCATCTCTCCCCCTCCATCTCTCCCCCTCCTGTATCCCTGAGCTCAGCAGAAAGACACCGGAGGACGAGGTGGAACACGGCAGCCTAACAGATGTTTCAGTGGTGTCGGTTAAGTGTAGTGATTGAGTTTTTCATTCGTGAGTCAAGTGTGTCAACTGTGAGCACTAAATGTGAAATTGCAATATTGCAATGTCAACACACACACACACACACACACACACACACACACACACACACACACACACACACACACACACACACACACACACACACACTATATCTGGGCTGTGTTTCTTTTTTATAGGAAAAGATATTCAGGTCTTCCTAGTCTTCAGAATAAGTGCTTTCTGTTCCGAACCTGCTGTACTGGCATTATCAACACAGAAAGGAATCCTCTTTTTGAAGTGGTGGTCTTTGCATTATGTACATGTCTGTTGAATCCTGAACCGCCAGAATGATGTTGTATCCCAACTCAGTCGGGACAAGTCCACTTACTGTATTGAACGAGCAACTCATTGGCGTTGTGAGATATAGATGCTACCATTTCAGAAATTGGAAGTCCCCAGATTTAGACAGGAGAGCTTATTAAACAATAACATGAAAGGAACTTTTTGGTCCTTGAACTGGAGGGATTTGTTGTATGAGCCTGCTCCTGCAGACGGATCTCAAAGGAATACTACAAATCCTGACATTAAAGCACAAGCTTGCTGCATTACAAAGAAGTGCTGAAGAGCTTTTTGTATGTTAATATGGAATTAAACAGAGTATGCATCTCTTTGTTGTGATGTGACTTATCCCCACATTGCCAATATTTTTCTAGGAGACCCAAACCTCTGTCTGACATTGAGGCGGGGTCATGTTTTTTGGGAGGAGTTTTTTAAACCCTCACAGTTCTTTCTGCAGCATCTCTTCTTTCTGGACCATCTCTTCTTTCTGGATCATCTTTTTTCTGGATCATCTCTTCTTTCTGGATCATCTCTTCTTTCTGGATCATCCCTTTCCTTTCTGGATCATCCCTTTCCTTTCTGGATCATCTCTTCTTTCTGGAGCATCTCTTCTTTCTGGAGCATCTCTTCTTTCTGGATCATCCCTTTCCTTTCTGGATCATCCCTTTCCTTTCTGGATCATCCCTTTCCTTTCTGGATCGTCTCTTCTTTCTGGATCATCTCTTCTTTCTGGAGCTTTCCTTTCTGGATCATCTCTTCTTTCTGGATCATCTCTTCTTTCTGGATCATCTCTTCTTTCTGGAGCTTTCCTTTCTGGAGCATGCCTGGGCTGAACTGTGGGGCTGTTATCCGTCAGTTGGGGTCTTTCTGGTTACCTGATCATGACTTCTGGCTTCTCGTTGGGTTCTCTTGTTGGTTCCTTCACGGTGCCTCTGGTTCTGCTTTCTTTCTTTCTTTCTGCAATATTGGAGTGAGTCCAAAAACGTATTGACCGGAGGAATTCTGGAGATGTAGAAGATGATCTCACAATACTTCGGTTATCTGTTGTTTGTGCGTTTGTAGCCATGCTAGTGGCGTCCAGACTGGAATATCTCAACTACTGGATGGATCTTAATGTCATTTATCGTTTCATCTATCCTAAGAAATATCACAACTTCTCCTGGTTGGCAGCCAGTTTGCCGTAGAAGCTTTGTTGATCCTCTGACTTCTCATCAGATTAACACGCTAGTGTTTCCAATTGGCTAATCTTAGCATGCTAACAGGCCAAACTACGGTGGGGAACGTCAGCACGTTAGCATTCGGCTGTTAGCATGGCTGTGGACTCCTGACGTTGTTAAATAGGGGAAGACGTCCTGAAAGGATCGTCCTTGAAGGGCAAAGTGAGCGTGAACACGTCGTTGGAGTCACGATACAATAAGCACCGTCTCTTTCATATCGGACCGAATCGGCATATCCTACTGGACGCCCTCGTTCTCTTGACATCAGCTGTACAAACTGCCTTCATTCAGAAGATCCCAGGAAAAGGAAGAGTCTAAAGAACCGCGCCGTTCAGGGCGTAAGCGGATCCCGCCGTCTCTTTTCTTTGACCCGTGTTCAGACCAGCTGGACCCGGCCCCTCTGTACAGTAGGTACCTCGAGTGCCTTTCTTTAAACAGCAGATAATATTTTGTCTCTTGACTTGCACTGTGACTTGTAGAAACCTTACGAACCCTCCAGATGGTCTCGCCCCCACCCAGAGCCCCGGTCCCGCACTCCTCAGGCCGCCAGCAGGCGATGCAAGTGGAAACTACATTTCATACGAAGCCGTTTAGATTGACCAGATAGTGTTTCTGTTGTTGTTTATTATAGGAGTTGCCTTAAATGTGTTTTTATTTGACTTTTTATGTGATTTCACTTTGACATAAAAAAATTAAAAAAGAATCACTGCAGACGCTGGCGGAGGTCGTTTGGTTGTCGTGGTCAGTGAGGAAGTCCAAAGAGGGATTGATGAGGAGGAGGAGGAGGAGGAAGAGGGGATCTTTGCTCGGTGTGACAGCCAGTTGTTTCGTGATGCACTTTTGGTTTGACCAGTATTATTATTCTTCTTCTTCTTCTTCTTGATATCAGAGTGTAAACATGAGGCGTGTTAGTCCGGACTCGTTGGTTCCCTCAGACCCTTCATCGTTCTGCCGTGCTGTGGTTCTTCTTCTTCTTCTTCTTTGTGTGTTTTTCGGAGAGATGACTTTGCTAAATCCGGTCATGTGATCAAAGGAACCTGCACCCGGCGGGCCAACTTCGACCCCGTGAGCAACACCTGTCCACTCAGTCTGGTGGATCGCATGCCTTCTTATGCAAATTTTTATACAACAGTTGTCAAACTTTTTTTTTATATGCTTTTATTTTGTATGTGAAACTCGAGTCACCTTTTGTTTCTTTGAACATTCACAAGTGGTCACGTAGAAGGTAAACATTTCTTCCCGACATGCTGTTTCATGGACGTTTTAGATGTGACCCGATGCCACGCTGAATGTCTGGGGGAGGGGCCGTCCTCGGCCTCCAGTTCGTCTAAAAGTGAATTTATCCAAAGAACACTGCAAACCTGCATTTGTGTTTGGAAGCCTTGTGTGTAGTCGGTTGCATATCATCTAAAATAAACTCCTCCATCAGCATCGTGTGCGTTCGTCCAGCTGGAAGAGGAGCGTTTGTTCAGTTTGTGTTTTTTGAGGAAGTCTTGTATGCATAAAAAAGAAAAAGAATAAAAAGATGGTCGTCTCCGTCTTTCTTCTGAAAGCGCCCCGTAAAGCCGCAGTCTTTTTCCTTTTAACTAACGATCAAGTCATGATTGTGGCCTTCTAGTATTCTGTCGACATGACATCAACCCGTCGCATCCGGTCCGGATCCAACTGTTCACGCTTCTTTACCTCCGCAGATTATTCCATTGGGGTGTGTGAGTGCAGCAAACAAACAAAAAAACAAGATTCATAAAAAAATACAAGAAGTCTTTTTTTAATCTTCCATTTGGTGAGATGCATTGTAGCGATATGAATAAAGAAAAAGTTCACCTGGTGTGCTGAATAATGTGTAAATTGGTAATTACACGATCTGAATATTTGTATAATTGTTTGTATTTTTTCATAATGATTTTGGAAAGGAATGTGTTTATTTTTTTGACTTCTGTTCCAGACGTGTCTTCTGTTGGCCTGACATTGTGACTGGTCTGGTGGATTCTTACCTCTGTATTGAGCCTCTTCTGTGATGAATTCTTTGTATGCAGTGTTTAGGAAATACTGTAGGGAACATGGGGAGGAGTTGATATTAGGAGCATTTGATCAATTTGTATTTATTTATTTTATCATTTTGTTAATAAATTGTGAAAAGCAGCTTGTGTGTCGACTTCCTAAATGTTTTATAGGATTTCATTCTGGTGATCATGAAAGAAACGAGAACACAACATTTCAGAGGATCAGAATCAGCTTTAATTCCAGTTTGCACATGCTGTACATGGAATTTGACTTTGGTTTCACTTTGCTCCTCGAACTTATACACAATATACAGTAAACAAGATAATTATTAAAAAAGACATTAAAGACAGTAGTAAAAAAAGTGCAGATGAAGAGTCTGGTTAATGTTCATCAGAGAAGAAGCTGTTCCTGTGTCTGCTGGTTCTGGCGTACAGAGCTCTGTAGCGCCCCCCAGAGGGGAGGAGGTGAACAGCTGGTGTCCAGTGAGGGGTCTACAGGGTGTGAGGGTCTACAGGGTGTGAGGGTCTACAGGGTGTGAGGGTCTACAGGGTGTGAGGGTCTACAGGGTGAGAGGGTCTACAGGGTGTGAGGGTCTACAGGGTGAGAGGGTCTACAGGGTGTGAGGGTCTACAGGGTGTGAGGGTCTACAGGGTGTGAGGGTCTACAGGGTGAGAGGGTCTGCAGGGTGTGAGGGTCTGCAGGGTGTGAGGGTCTGCAGGGTGTGAGGGTCTACAGGGTGTGAGGGTCTACAGGGTGAGAGGGTCTGCAGGGTGTGAGGGTCTGCAGGGTGTGAGGGTCTGCAGGGTGTGAGGGTCTACAGGGTGTGAGGGTCTACAGGGTGTGAGGGTCTACAGGGTGTGAGGGGTCTACAGGGTGTGAGGGTCTACAGGGTGAGAGGGTCTGCAGGGTGTGAGGGTCTGCAGGGTGTGAGGGTCTGCAGGGTGTGAGGGGTCTACAGGGTGTGAGGGTCTACAGGGTGTGAGGGTCTACAGGTCTACAGGGTGTGAGGGTCTACAGGGTGTGAGGGTCTACAGGGTGTGAGGGTCTACAGGGTGAGAGGGTCTACAGGGTGTGAGGGTCTACAGGGTGAGAGGGTCTACAGGGTGTGAGGGTCTACAGGGTGTGAGGGGTCTACAGGGTGTGAGGGTCTACAGGGTGTGAGGGTCTACAGGGTGTGAGGGGTCTACAGGGTGTGAGGGTCTACAGGGTGTGAGGGGTCTACAGGGTGTGAGGGTCTACAGGGTGTGAGGGTCTACAGGGTGTGAGGGTCTACAGGTCTACAGGGTGTGAGGGTCTACAGGGTGTGAGGGTCTACAGGGTGTGAGGGTCTACAGGGTGAGAGGGTCTACAGGGTGTGAGGGTCTACAGGGTGTGAGGGTCTGCAGGGTGTGAGGGTCTGCAGGGTGTGAGGGGTCTACAGGGTGTGAGGGTCTACAGGGTGTGAGGGTCTACAGGGTGAGAGGGGTCTACAGGGTGTGAGGGTCTACAGGGTGTGAGGGTCTGCAGGGTGTGAGGGGTCTACAGGGTGTGAGGGTCTACAGGGTGTGAGGGTCTACAGGTCTACAGGGTGTGAGGGTCTACAGGGTGTGAGGGTCTACAGGGTGTGAGGGTCTACAGGGTGAGAGGGTCTACAGGGTGTGAGGGTCTACAGGGTGAGAGGGTCTACAGGGTGTGAGGGTCTACAGGGTGTGAGGGTCTGCAGGGTGTGAGGGTCTGCAGGGTGTGAGGGGTCTACAGGGTGTGAGGGTCTACAGGGTGTGAGGGTCTACAGGGTGTGAGGGTCTACAGGGTGAGAGGGGTCTACAGGGTGTGAGGGTCTATAGGGTGTGAGGGTCTGCAGGGTGTGAGGGTCTGCAGGGTGTGAGGGTCTACAGGGTGTGAGGGTCTACAGGGTGTGAGGGTCTACAGGGTGTGAGGGTCTACAGGATGTGAGGGTCTGCAGGGTGTGAGGGTCTACAGGGTGTGAGGGTCTGCAGGGTGTGAGGGTCTGCAGGGTGTGAGGGTCTACAGGGTGTGAGGGTCTACAGGATGAGAGGGTCTGCAGGGTGTGAGGGTCTGCAGGGTGTGAGGGTCTACAGGGTGTGAGGGTCTACAGGGTGTGAGGGTCTACAGGTCTACAGGGTGTGAGGGTCTACAGGGTGTGAGGGGTCTACAGGGTGTGAGGGTCTACAGGTCTACAGGGTGTGAGGGTCTACAGGGTGTGAGGGTCTACAGGGTGTGAGGGTCTATAGGGTGTGAGGGTCTGCAGGGTGTGAGGGTCTGCAGGGTGTGAGGGTCTACAGGGTGTGAGGGTCTACAGGTCTACAGGGTGTGAGGGTCTACAGGGTGTGAGGGTCTACAGGTCTACAGGGTGTGAGGGTCTACAGGGTGTGAGGGTCTACAGGTCTACAGGGTGTGAGGGTCTACAGGGTGTGAGGGTCTACAGGTCTACAGGGTGTGAGGGTCTACAGGGTGTGAGGGTCTACAGGTCTACAGGGTGTGAGGGTCTACAGGGTGTGAGGGTCTACAGGGTGTGAGGGTCTGCAGGGTGAGAGGGTCTACAGGGTGTGAGGGTCTACAGGTCTACAGGGTGTGAGGGTCTACAGGGTGTGAGGGTCTACAGGGTGTGAGGGTCTGCAGGGTGTGAGGGTCTACAGGGTGTGAGGGTCTACAGGATGTGAGGGTCTACAGGGTGTGAGGGTCCACAGGGTGTGAGGGTCTACAGGGTGAGAGGGTCTACAGGGTGAGAGGGTCTACAGGGTGTGAGGGTCTGCAGGTCTACAGGGTGTGAGGGTCTACAGGGTGTGAGGGTCTGCAGGGTGTGAGGGTCTACAGGGTGTGAGGGTCTACAGGGTGTGAGGGTCTACAGGGTGTGAGGGGTCTACAGGGTGTGAGGGTCTACAGGGTGTGAGGGTCTACAGGGTGTGAGGGTCTGCAGGGTGTGAGGGTCTGCAGGGTGTGAGGGTCTACAGGGTGTGAGGGTCTACAGGGTGTGAGGGTCTACAGGGTGTGAGGGTCTGCAGGGTGTGAGGGTCTACAGGGTGTGAGGGTCTACAGGAGGGGTGTCCAAACTGCGGCCCGCGGGCCGTGTTTTATTGGCCCGCGGCAAGTTCTAGAAATATAATGAAGTGAAAGTCAGGCAAATAGCAGCTAGCAAGAGCCTGCAAGACAAAGAGCAGGGACCACAACCTCGTTCTGTGTGAAGCTCCGTCTCTGAGACACAACTACTAACGTCACCGCTGCTCTTCCTCACGCTGTCTGACATCAGATGAGGTCATCCAGAGGTCAACCTTTCTGATAAAAAGAGGGAATATGTGTCTGTCATCACATCTCATGACAGAACTCAGTCAGCGCTTCCTTTTTTTAATCCAGCTGTTCTCCACTCCCTTCCTGATGATGCAGAAGAAGTGAAGAGCGTCTGAACTAGAAC
>JBAMJR010000134.1:197500-212500 GCA_038501785.1 Myoxocephalus aenaeus
AGTCTCGATTTCTGTTGAGACATTCAGATGGTAGAGTCCGAATTTGGCGTAAACAGAATGAGAACATGGATCCATCATGCCTTGTTACCACTGTGCAGGCTGGTGGTGGTGGTGTAATGGTGTGGGGGATGTTTTCTTGGCACACTTTAGGCCCCTTAGTGCCAATTGGGCATGGTTTAAATGCCACGGCCTACCTGAGCATTGTTTCTGACCATGTCCATCCCTTTATGGCCACCATGTACCCATCCTCTGATGGCTACTTCCAGCAGGATAATGCACCATGTCACAAAGCTCCAATCATTTCAAATTGGTTTCTTGAACATGACAATGAGTTCACTGTACTAAAATGGCCCCCACAGTCACCAGATCTCAACCCAATAGAGCATCTTTGGGATGTGGTGGAACGGGAGCTTCGTGCCCTGGATGTGCATCCCACAAATCTCCATCAACTGCAAGATGCTATCCTATCAATATGGGCCAACATTTCTAAAGAATGCTTTCAGCACCTTGTTGAATCAATGCCACGTAGAATTAAGGTGTTCTGAAGGCGAAAGGGGGTCAAACACAGTATTAGTATGGTGTTCCTAATAATCCTTTAGGTGAGTGTATATATATATATATATATATATATATATATATATATATATATATATATGTAGTTATACATATTTTACATCTTTTTAATATTTATATTTATATATATATATTCATATATATATATATATATATATATATATATATATATATATGTATATATGTATACATATTTATATATATTCATATATATATATAGTTGTTTTATTTATTGAAGGATGCTTATCAATGTGTAAAAGTACTTTATAATTGAACTATCAAAAACACTTCATATATCTGTATGTTTATAATATGAAACTCCTCTGTTTTTGTTTTCCTTGTTTCCGGTTCTATCACCTGAAAACCGCGTCTGTAAACGGAAGAGGAGGGCCAGACGAGACCCTGTTCTAACCAATCCCGTTCCTCATACCAATCCAGCCAACGAGCACTGGCCAATCAGAGGCCGAGTAGGGCGGGTCGTTGGTGAAGTCGCTTCCGGAAGATGGCCGTGGCTGCTGAGTGACCGCGCTGCTCCTTCCCGTTGTTTCCTCTCAACTTTCTGTCTCTTTCTCGATCCGTCTGAGTCCTCCATGAGCGGGAAACAATGCTGCGTGTTAAGCTGCTGCCGCTGGTCTCACGACCGCGGCGGGAGGTGGATCCGAGGATTCAGCTTCCACTGCTTCCCGTCCTGGAGGAAGCACGAAGGGCAGCACATCTCCCGGCTCACGGGGATCCGCAGGACCCGCTGGGTCGCTGCTGTGGGCCGGCCGGACATCTCGTTCAACGTCCCGTCCTCCATCAGGGTCTGCTCCAGACACTTTCACTCAGGTGAGTTAGCACTGGTTACAGCTGGTTACAAGTAGTTATAGGCTACTACAACTAGTTATACGTTAGTTAAACCAGTTAAAACCGGTTATACGTTAGTTACAACTAACGTTAGTTATACGTTAGTTAAACCAGTTAAAACCGGTTATACGTTAGTTAAACCAGTTAAAACCGGTTATACGTTAGTTAAACCAGTTAAAACCGGTTATACGTTAGTTAAACCAGTTAAAACCGGTTATACGTTAGTTAAACCAGTTAAAACCGGTTATACGTTAGTTACAACTAGTTATACGTTAGTTAAACCAGTTAAAACCAGTTAACGTTATACGTTAGTTAAACCAGTTAAAACCAGTTATACGTTAGTTAAACTAGTTACAACTAGTTATGTTAGTTACAACTAGTTGTAAGTTAGTTACAACTAGTTGTAAGTTAGTTACAACTAGTTGTAAGTTAGTTACAACTAGTTGTAAGTTAGTGGTTAAGTAGAGATGGTTTCATATCCTGTTCTGTTTGAAGAGAGTTCATGAAGCTGCTGCTCTGGTAGATATTGATATTGAAGCGTTTGCAGGTCAACCCTCTCCTGAAGTGATGGAGTCGGATCCAGACTGGGTTCCTTCACTCCACATGGGTCCCAGTGAGGGGAGACCCGAGCATCTCTCCCAGTCTGAGGAGAGTGACCAGGACCTGGTGCAGGACCAGGTGCAGGACCTGGTGCAGGACCAGGTGCAGGACCAGGTGCAGGACCAGGTTCTGGTGCAGGACCAGGTGCAGGACCAGGTGCAGGACCTGGTGCAGGACCAGGTGCAGGACCTGGTGCAGGACATGGACCAGGTGCAGGACCAGGTGCAGGACCTGGGCCAGGACCAGAGGCACTCCTCAGAGACCAGATCTTTAAGCGGGACACCGACAGCAGGAGGTGAGACACATAGTCCTGATGAACACCGGCTCTCCTTTGTGGTAAAAACCACAAACATCCTGTAGGTCCATGCTACACAACATCCTGTAGGTCCATGCTACACAACATCCTGTAGGTCCATGCTACACAACATCCTGTAGGTCCATGCTACACAACATCCTGTAGGTCCATGCTACACAACATCCTGTAGGTCCATGCTACACAACCTCCTGTAGGTCCATGCTACACAGCATCCTGTAGGTCCATGCTACACAACATCCTGTAGGTCCATGCTACACAGCATCCTGTAGGTCCATGCTACACAACCTCCTGTAGGTCCATGCTGCTCAACATCCTGTAGGTCCATGCTACACAACATCCTGTAGGTCCATGCTACACAACCTCCTGTAGGTCCATGCTGCTCAACATCCTGTAGGTCCATGCTACACAGCATCCTGTAGGTCCATGCTACACAACCTCCTGTAGGTCCATGCTGCTCAACATCCTGTAGGTCCATGCTACACAACATCCTGTAGGTCCATGCTACACAACATCCTGTAGGTCCATGCTGCTCAACATCCTGTAGGTCCATGCTACACAACATCCTGTAGGTCCATGCTACACAACATCCTGTAGGTCCATGCTACACACCATCCTGTAGGTCCATGCTACACAACATCCTGTAGGTCCATGCTACACAACATCCTGTAGGTCCATGCTGCTCAACATCCTGTAGGTCCATGCTACACAACATCCTGTAGGTCCATGCTGCTCAACATCCTGTAGGTCCATGCTACACACCATCCTGTAGGTCCATGCTACACAACATCATGTAGGTCCATGCTACACAACATCAGGAGAATAAGAAATTGTACTTTCTTGATTCTTGTTGTTGTGAGTTTGTCCTCATGGTTGAATCACTTATTGTAAGTCACTTTGGAGAAAAGCATCAGCTAATGAAATGTAAAAGTAAAAATATGTGTTCCTTCAGTCCTCTGTGGCGGTCCAGGTCCAGTCCTCTGTAGTGGTCCAGGTCCAGTCCTCTGTGGTGGTCCAGGTCCAGGTCCAGTCCTCTGTGGCGGTCCAGGTCCAGTCCTCTGTGGTGGTCCAGGTCCAGTCCTCTGTAGTGGTCCAGGTCCAGTCCTCTGTGGCGGTCCAGGTCCAGGTCCAGTCCTCTGTGGCGGTCCAGGTCCAGGTCCAGTCCTCTGTGGCGGTCCAGGTCCAGTCCTCTGTGGCGGTCCAGGTCCAGTCCTCTGTGGCGGTCCAGGTCCAGACCCGCCGGCGGTCCGTCCCTGGAGAGAAGTTCAACCTCTGCTGCTGGCGGCGCTGCGGCGTGAAACCATCTCCAGCGAGACGCTCAGACCCGAGAAGAAGAAGAACCTCGACTTCAGAGTAAAAGTTTCCCTTTCAGAGGAGTCCTCTAGCATTGAAACGTCAGTGAGAACATGATGAAGATGAGGATGAGGAACATCTGAATCAAACTTTGACTCAACATGATCATTTATTTATTCTATATTTGTTCTTATGTTTCAGGATTTCTTCCGAGATGCTCTGGAAGCTTCTCTGGAGGCCTCCAGCCGGTCCAGGACTCCTCCGGCCTCAAAGGGTCCCCCCAGGGAGGAGCTTCCCCAGACCTGCGAGGAGTCCTGCTCCTCTTCCTCCTGTGGGAACTGTCACCGGCTGCTGAGGAGGTGCATGGAGCTGCAGGAGACGCTGTGTCGTCTGCGAGGAGGACAGGAGGTCTTCACCGAGTCTCTCCTCCACCGGGACCGGGACCGGGACCGGGGGAGTCCTGAGAAGGCCAGCGCCGGGCAGCAGGACCCCGCATGTGAGTCTCCCCCTCATTGTGATCGGCGGCTCTTGATCAGGATCTGTCCGAGAGGTTAAACGTTCCGTGTGTCTCCACAGGGTCGGAGCCTCTCGCGGCCCTCAAAGATGTGGACCTGGACTCGGCCAACAAGTGGACCCAGGAGGACCAGGAGGACCAGGAGGACCAGGAGGATCAGGAGGACCAGGCGTCCAAACCTAAACCTAAACCTAAACAGCGTTTTCGTTTCCAGAAGACCTGGCTGAAAAAGTTCTGGTTCCTCCGCTACTCACCGACTCTGGACCAGATGTGGTGCCACGTCTGCCGCCTCTACGCCGACAAGTCCCAACAGAACCACAGTCTGACCAAAGGGTCCCGGCTGTTCAAGACCCGGACCATCAAGGAGCACAGCGCCAGCAACTACCACCAAGACAACGAGGCCCGGCACATGCGGCAAACCTGCAGCCTGCTGAGGGGAGACTGTGAGCTTTCTGATCACTCCTCCAGCTCCAGCTCTGACAAGTGAAGTCTGTCGTCACGTGTTAGAGCTGCATTCTCTCTCCTGACCACCAGGGGGAGACTCCTCTGGTTGTATAGAAGTCTATGCTTCATGTGTTAAAGCTGCATTCTCTCTCCTGACCACCAGGGGGCGACTCCTCTGGTTGTATAGAAGTATATGCTTCATGTGTTAAAGCTGCATTCTCTCTCCTGACCACCAGGGGGTGACTCCTCTGGTTGTATAGAAGTATATGCTTCATGTGTTAGAGCTGCATTCTCTCTCCTGACCACCAGGGGTCGACTCCTCTGGTTGTATAGAAGTATATGCTTCATGTGTTGAAGCTGCATTCTCTCTCCTGACCACCAGGGGTCGACTCCTCTGGTTGTATAGAAGTCTATGCTTCATGTGTTGAAGCTGCATTCTCTCTCCTGACCACCAGGGGGCGACTCCTCTGGTTGTATAGAAGTCTATGCTTCATGTGTTAAAGCTGCATTCTCTCTCCTGACCACCAGGAGGAGACTCCTCTGGTTGTATAGAAGTCTATGCTTCATGTGTTAAAGCTGCATTCTCTCTCCTGACCACCAGGGAGTGACTCCTCTGGTTGTATAGAAGTCTATGCTTCATGTGTTGAAGCTGCATTCTCTCTCCTGACCACCAGGGGGCGACTCCTCTGGTTGTATAGAAGTCTATGCTTCATGTGTTAAAGCTGCATTCTCTCTCCTGACCACCAGGGGGTGACTCCTCTGGTTGTATAGAAGTATATGCTTCATGTGTTAAAGCTGCATTCTCTCTCCTGACCACCAGGGGGCGACTCCTCTGGTTGTATAGAAGTCTATGCTTCATGTGTTAAAGCTGCATTCTCTCTCCTGACCACCAGGGGGCGACTCCTCTGGTTGTATAGAAGTCTATGCTTCATGTGTTAAAGCTGCATTCTCTCTCCTGACCACCAGGGGGTGACTCCTCTGGTTGTATAGAAGTATATGTATAGAAGTCTGTGAGAAAATGACAGTTGAGAACCAGTTCAAATGTAAATCCTGTTTTTCTCGTCAAACTGTGATTATTCTATATTTTCAGATTTCTTTTTGAATAAAGGTGTGATCAATAAAGTGATTGATTGCTTCTCTGTTATTAAACGATCACTGAATCTGTACTGGTGGAATATAATGATTCCTTAATGAATGTGCATTAATATTAATATTATTATTAGTGCGTTCAGTTCCATCTGGGCTGAAGACTTGACGGCATTATATTGAGTCGTGACGTCATGACGCGTCGCAGGTGAGAGGTGACCAGGTGAAGCGTCTCGAGGCTCGCGCGCACACCGGGAACCGCCGCGCGCTCTTCCTCCTCCTTTATGTCATTTCCTGTGATGAAAGATGGCCACAGCTCGAGGAGGAGGAGGCGACTGAAAGAATTCCTCCCGCTGGAAACTTTGCAGCCAAGCGGAGCCGGAGACCGGGGTTCGGGGCTCGGTGGAGACCGGGGGGACCGGGGGTCGAGCCGCGCGCCGGGACCGGAACCAGGACCGGGACCGGGTCCGCGGGCCCGCGCCAGGTGCGTGTCCGCGGCGGTAGCTGCTCGGTAGCCACGGTGGCCACGAAAATGGCTCCCGAGAACAGCAGGCAGCTTGCCAGCATGGCGTCTGCAGAGGAGGGAGGAGGGAGGAAAGGAGAGGAGGAAAGAAAGGATCTGCAGGAGGAGGCGAGCCTTCTGGGGGGTCCCGTTACCGAAGAGGAGGAAGAGGAGGAGGAGGAGGAAGAGGAGGAGGAGGAGGAAGGAGAGTTCAGACACAACTTTAGTTTAGTGTTTGTAAATTGTTCTGCAGAGAGGAGGAGATACAGAGGGAAGAGGAGGGAGAGAGAGAGGATGAAGAGGAGGGAGAGAGAGGATGAAGAGGAGGGAGAGAGAGAGAGAGGATGAAGAGGAGGGAGAGAGAGAGGATGAAGAGGAGGGAGAGAGAGAGGATGAAGAGGAGGGAGGGAGAGAGGATGAAGAGGAGGGAGAGAGAGAGGATGAAGAGGAGGGAGGGAGAGAGGATGAAGAGGAGGGAGGGAGAGAGACAGAGGATGAAGAGGAGGGAGGGAGAGAGGATGAAGAGGAGGGAGAGAGAGAGGATGAAGAGGAGGGAGAGAGAGAGACAGAGGATGAAGAGGAGGGAGGGAGAGAGGATGAAGAGGAGGGAGAGAGAGGATGAAGAAGAGGGAGAGAGGATGAAGAGAGACAGAGGATGAAGAGGAGGGAGAGAGACAGAGGATGAAGAGGAGGGAGGGAGAGAGAGGATGAAGAAGAGAGACAGAGGATGAAGAGGAGGGAGAGAGGATGAAGAGGAGGGAGAGAGACAGAGGATGAAGAGGAGGGAGAGAGAGAGAGGATGAAGAGAGAGAGGATGAAGAGGAGGGAGAGAGAGGATGAAGAGGAGGGAGAGAGAGGATGAAGAAGAGAGACAGAGGATGAAGAGGAGGGAGAGAGAGAGAGGATGAAGAGGAGGGAGAGAGAGAGGATGAAGAGGAGGGAGAGGATGAAGGGAGACAGAAAGTAGAGGGAGAGAGAGGAAGAGGAGGAAGGAGAGGATGAAGAGAGACAGAGGAAGAGGAGGATGATGAGAGAAGAGGAAGAGGAGGGAGACACTATCAGCAGGATGAACTCACATTAAACCCGTAATGTGTTGCACTTTATTCAGACTAAAAAATAGATCTTATAATAATATAAAAGTTATTCTACGTAACTATTTATTACTAGTTATTAGACATAACTAGTAACTAGTTATTACTAGTTATTAGACATGACTAGTTATTCTAATAACTAGTCATGTCTTCCTCCACCAGGCTGCAGGGAGATGAACTCTCCGTCCTCTTTTAGACTCGTATGTCTGAATGCTGCAATACAGACTCAGAGTTATTTTTATATATAGTTTATTAATTTATATGTTGTCTAAATGTTATTTTTTAAATGCTTTGCACTTTATTATTACAATTCCCTTCATGTTGGAGAGAGAAACATACTTTCGTATCTTTTGTATGTTTGCACAAATTAACAATTAAAGCTGACTTTGATAACTAGTTATTACTAGTTAGTTGAAGTATATGTTTTTATCTTATAATATCTATAACCGTCGAGCTGCTGGATTCATGAGGCTAATGTCAATGTTTAAGACTTGAAGCTGATGTGTATACTGTGTTATATATATATATATATATAAATATATTATATATATATATATATATATATATTACATTTTGGATATATATAGCAGCACTAACACATCTGTTCTGTTCTGCAGAGTTGTGACGTTTCTACCAACATGGTTCCAGCATGAGCGAGCCGTCGTTGGACCTCTGGTGTAAGGTTCACTGTTTCTCCTCAAAGAACGATCAATAAACAATCAATAAACGATCATTAAACGATCAATAAGTGTCTAAGTGTTATAAATATACATTGATGATGTAATGAATAATGCTCTTCATGAACGTCGTATAAGCGTCCCGCTGGTAAAGAGCAGCTCTCGTCCTGCAGTCTGTGAGGAGTGCCAGGACTACTTCCAGAAGGAGTGTCCGTCCCACGGGCCGCCGCTGTTCGTCCCCGATACGCCCGCGGCCCCGGGGTCGGCCAACAGGGCGGCGCTCACCGTCCCGCCGGGCCTGGAGGTCTTCACCGAGGGCGACCGCGTGGACGTTCGCTGCCTGGATCCAAACATCCCCAAGGGGGCGGTGTTCGGCCCATACGAGGGAGAGCTGGTGTCCAAGGACAAGTCCTCCGGCTTCTTTTCCTGGATAGTAAGTCCAACCAGTCTAGACCTGTTCCAGTCTTAAACCAGTTCAGCACCAGTCTAGCCCTGTTGAGACCCAGTCTAGTCCAGTTTAAACTAGCATAAACCTGTTGAGACCCAGTCTAGTCCAGTTTAAACTAGCATAAACCTGTTGAGACCCAGTCTAGTCCAGTTTAAACTAGCATAAACCTGTTGAGACCCAGTCTAGTCCAGTTTAAACTAGCATACACCTGTTAAGAATCAGTCTAGTCCAGTTTAAACTAGCATACACCTGTTAAGAACCAGTCTAGTCCAGTTTAAACTAGCATAAACCTGTTGAGACCCAGTCTAGTCCAGTTTAAACTAGCATAAACCTGTTGAGACCCAGTCTAGTCCAGTTTAAACTAGCATACACCTGTTAAGAATCAGTCTAGTCCAGTTTAAACTAGCATAAACCTGTTGAGACCCAGTCTAGTCCAGTTTAAACTAGCATAAACCTGTTGAGACCCAGTCTAGTCCAGTTTAAACTAGCATAAACCTGTTAAGAACCAGTCTAGTCCAGTTCCAGTCACCGTTGAGAACCAGATTTAAAGTCTCTGAACTAGTTTTCCTTGATGTTCCAGGTTGTTGACTTTAACAACACGTATCAATCCATCGATGGCAGCGATGAGACCAAAGCCAACTGGATGAGGTACTCCTGCTTATTTACTATCATGTTTTTGACTATTGAATGCTGCAGGTCTCACTGTTAGTTCCTGGGTTACCTCAAACCCTGACCCTTGTGACCCTGACTCTTTTGACCCTGACCCTTTTGACCCTGACCCTTTTGACCCTAACCCTTGTGACCCTGACCCTTTTGACCCTAACCCTTTTGACCCTGACCCTTGTGACCCTGACCCTTGTGACCCTGACCCTTGTGGCCCTGACCCTTGTGACCCTGACCCTTTTGACCCTAACCCTTTTGACCCTGACCCTTGTGACCCTGACCCTTTTGACCCTGGCCCTTGTGACCCTTTTGACCCTAACCCCTGACCATAACCATTGTGACCCTGACCCTTTTTATCTTGACCCTTGTGACCCTGACCCTGCAGGTTTGTCCGGACCTCGCCGGAGGAGAGCGACAGGAACCTGACGGCGTTTCAACGAGGTAGAAACATCTTCTTCAGAGTGAGCCGGGCGCTGGAGGCCGGAGAGAAGCTCAGGGTTTGGTACAGCGACGACTACATCCAGCGCCTCCACTGT
This sequence comes from Myoxocephalus aenaeus, assembly GCA_038501785.1. NCBI lineage: Eukaryota > Metazoa > Chordata > Actinopteri > Perciformes > Cottidae > Myoxocephalus > Myoxocephalus aenaeus. Next base: position 207,087 of record JBAMJR010000134.1, read on the forward strand.
GTCTCTCAGGACAGCATCCACCGCAACCTGGACTCAGAGACGGGGACAGGTGAGAGATGGGGACGGGTGAGACAGGATGGGTGAGATGGGACAGGTGGGATGGGGACAGGTGAGACGGGGACAGGTGAGAGACGGGGACAGGTGGGAGATGGGGACAGGTGGGAGATGGGGACAGGTGAGAGATGGGGACAGGTGAGAGACGGGGACAGGTGGGAGATGGGGACAGGTGGGAGATGGGGACAGGTGAGAGATGGGGACAGGTGGGAGATGGGGACAGGTGAGACGGGGACAGGTGAGAGACGGGGACAGGTGAGAGACGGGGACAGGTGGGAGATGGGGACAGGTGGGAGATGGGTACAGGTGAGAGACGGGGACAGGTGGGAGATGGGGACAGGTGGGAGATGGGGACAGGTGAGACGGGACAGGTGGGAGATGGGGACAGGTGAGAGATGGGGACAGGTGAGAGACGGGGACAGGTGGGAGATGGGGACAGGTGGGAGATGGGGACAGGTGGGAGATGGGGACAGGTGAGACGGGACAGGTGGGAGATGGGGACAGGTGAGAGATGGGGACAGGTGAGACGGGACAGGTGAGACGGGACAGGTGGGAGATGGGGACAGGTGAGACGGGGACAGGTGAGACATGGGGACAGGTGAGACGGGGAGAAAAATAATTAGAACATCAAAACAAACTGTACGATTAATAAATAACAAGGATAAAATAAAATAAATATACAACAAATGTTTAGACTTTGATTTGAGACGTGAAAGCAGCTCATTGGCTCCATAACGGCGCTCAGTGTGGAGATATTCATGCTGCGTAACAACAACAACAACAACAACCACAACAAGTCATTTTAAATGGAGACCGGTGACATGACTAATGAAGTGCTAGTTAGCGGTGTAGCTATGTGAACGAGCGACTCGCGTTGACCGCTTTGTTGCTGTTATTGTTCCAGATACTGGGAAGCTGACGGTCTTCAGCATTCAGGAGGACTTTAAATCTTCCTGCCTGCAGTCCGTTCTGCAGGGCAAAGTAAGCCCCGGCAAACAAGCCAGCGAAGAGTCAGACGGCCAGCCTCCTGCCAAGAGGAAGAAGATCGACCTCATCTTCAAAGACGTCCTGGAGGCTTCGCTAGAGGACTCCGGCAAATCCAGGTCCCAGTCTTCCCTCCACGGCGAGTGCAAAGCAGCAGCCCTCGAGTTGAACTCGTCCGACGGCGGCTTTAACGTTCCGAACCTGAAGGTGGAGGAGAAAGAGGAGGAGAACCAGAGCGGCGAGGAACCCTCCACCTCCTTCTGCCCCAACTGTGTCAAACTGAAGAGGAGGATCCAGGAGCTGGAGGAGGAGCTGTCCCGTGCCAGAGGAGAAAAGGGGGACACGGTCGGTCCACCAATGTCCGGACGGACCCTGACCCGACGAGATCAGGCCCCGCCCCATCCTGAGCGTCAGGCCCCGCCCCATCCTGAGCAAGGCCCCGTTGAGGATTTTCAAGGTACCCAAAGTTCAGGACCTCCTCAAGCATTTTGTTTTAGGTTTAAATTGGATTCCATAACCTTCTAAACACAAAGCAGTTTCCTGCCATATTTTACTCTCTGTGTGTTTTTAACTGGAGGCTCCACGTGCTGGATGTGTCAGTCTGGTGGACCGACACCAACAGACACGACCATCCAGAGAGCTTTCATGGTCCTTTTCGTTGCATGGTGTGAACGTAAAGCCGGTAGCTGAATGTGATTTTCTTTGCAGTGATGGAGCCCTTGACGCCCACTCGGGTGGTTCTGGATGAAGACGACCCGGACGTGGACTCGGCCGATGAGTCCATTGCTGCGGATCTTGTGATTTCTCCAGAAGACTCATTGAAGCTTTCCACCGGAGGAGGCCGACGGATTCGTCGCTTCAAGCAGGAGTGGCTGAAAAAGTTCTGGTTCCTCCGCTACTCGGCAACTATCAACGAGATGTGGTGCCACGTCTGCCGCCAGTACACCGTCCAGTCATCCCGAACCTCTGCCTTCATCATCGGCTCCAAGCAGTTTAAGATCCACACCATCAAGCTCCACAGCCAGAGCAACCTTCACAAGAAGTGTCTGCAGCTGTACAAGCTGCGCATGCATCCGGAAAAGACGGAAGAGATGTGCAAGAACATGACGCTGCTGTTCAACGCGGCGTACCACCTGGCCCTGGAGGGGCGGCCCTTCTCGGACCTCCGTCCTCTGGCAGAGCTTCTGAAGAGGTGCGACCTCAAAGTGGTGGATCAGTACATGAATGACGGAGACTGTCAGATCCTCCTCCACCACATCGCCCGGGCTCTGAAAGAAGACCTGGCTGAGAAGATGCGCCTGTCTCCCTTCCTCAGTGTCATAATGGACGCCCAAAATGACGACCTTTTCTCAGACATGGTCGCAGTCTACGTCCAGTTCATGACCAACGAGGGCTCCCCGAACACGGAGTTCCTGTCCTTGCAGAGACTGAGCGTGGCCAGTGTGGACGGATATCTCCAAGCTATGGATCGAGCCTTTGGTGTCCTAGGCCTGAGATTCCAGGACTTGCTGGTGGTGGGTCTGGGGGTAGACGGCACCAACATCTCCTCAGGAATGAGAGCCAACCTGTACATAGCTGTCCAGAAGACTTTTCCTTGGATCCTCTGCCTCCCTATCATGATCCATCGGCCCCATCTGGAGGTGCTGGATGCCATCAGTGGGAAGGAGCTCTCCTGCCTGGAGGATCTGGAAAACAACCTCAAGCAACTTCTCAGTTTCTACCGCTACTCCCCTCGCATGATGGCCGAGCTGCGATCCACTGCTCCGACCCTGTCGGAGGAGACCGAGTTCCTTGGAGACATTAGAGCCATTCGATGGATCATCGGAGAACCAAACGTCCTCAATGCGCTCATCAAAGATTACCTGGAGGTAGTCGCCCATCTGAAGGAGATCAGCAGCCAGACGCAGAGGGCTGACGCCGCAGCCATTGCTCTTACCCTCCTCCAGTTCCTCATGGACTATCAGTCAGTAAAGCTCATCTACTTCCTCCTGGACATCATAGCTGTTCTCTCACGACTAGCCTTCACCTTCCAGGGAGAGTACCTGCTGGTGTCACGGGTGGAAGCCAAGATAGAGGAGGCCATTCTGGAGATCGGTCAGCTGGTGGACTGCCCCGGCGAGTATCTGCAAGAATTTGAGGAAAATTTCCGTCAAAGTTTTAACGGCGTTGCTCTGAAGAACCTGCGAGTTGCAGAGTCTAAGTTTCAGTCCATCAGGGAAAAGATCTGCAACAGGAGCCAGGGCATCCTGTCTCAGAGGCTGGACCTGCAGAGCCGCACATTTGCCAAAGCCTGCAAGGTCCTGGACCTGTCGACCTGGCCCCACAACCGGGAGGCACTACAAGCTTACGGGGAGGAGGAAATCCAGGTGATATTCAACCATCTGGACTCCATCCCCTGTGGGGGTCAGGAGGGCTCCCATGCCAGGACGGAGGCCAGAGGCAGCCTTGTGGTGGAATGGAAAGATCTGAAAGCAGACTACTACAGTATGAACGGGTTTAAAGAGGTCATCGGTCACATCTGCAGGTACAAGCAGCGCTTTCCTTTGCTGAATCGGATCGTGCAGGTTGTCCGGGTCCTGCCCAGTTCCACAGCCTGCTGCGATAAAGGCCGAGGGTCTCTGCAGAAGATGTGTCGGAACAATCGCTCCCGGCTGACTCTGGAGCAGATGAACGACCTGCTGACCGTGGCGGTTAACGGGCCGCCCATGGCCAACTTTGACGGGAAGCGAGCGCTGGACAGCTGGTTTGAGGAGAAGTCTGGCAGCAGTTACTCTCTGTCCGCCGAGGTGGTGAACAGGATGTCAGGCGGTGACCAAAAGTCTGTCCTGCACAGCGTGGACGTCAACACAGAGTTCTACCCCGACGTCTAACGGAAAAATAACTAATGCTGAGGACGTGAGGCCACAATGCTCCACAACCAGGCTATTGTACCTCAGGAGGTACTTTTTAGTATAGTTATTGTCACACTCTTACAAATTATGAAATTCTGACTGCAAAGACGGAAAGAAGTCTGTTTTTAATTTAGTCAATTGTAAGATGAAAATCAGCTAAACATAAAGATACTGGAATGTTTTAAACATCCAGTTTCTGGCTGTAATGAAAACTTGGCCTCAACATAAACAATTACAGTCCCTCTGTCTGAGGATGTTTGTATTCAGCTGCATTGTTGGATTATAAAACAGGCCTTCCAAGGACTCAGCGGCCCTCTGGGCTTCTCCTGCTAAATGACACTAAGAGACACAAAACAACTACAAGATGCAAATCAACCACAGAGATGCAAAACAACCACAGAGATACAAAACAACCACAGAGAGGCAAAACAACCACAAACATGCAAAACAACCACAGAGATGCAGAATAACCACAAGATGCAAAACAACCACAGAGATACAAAACAACCACAGAGATACAAAACAACCACAGAGAGGCAAAACAACCACAAACATGCAAAACAACCACAGAGATGCAGAATAACCACAAGATACAAAACAACCACAGAGAGGCAAAACAACCACAAACATGCAAAACAACCACAAGATGCAAAACAACCACAGAGATGCAGAACAACCTCAAGATACAAAACAACCACAAGATACAAAACAACCACAGAGAGGCAAAACAACCACAAACATGCAAAACAACCACAGAGATGCAAAACAACTACAGAGATACAAAACAACCACAGAGAGGCAAAACAACCACAGAGATGCAAAACAACCACAAACATGCAAAACAACCACAGAGATGCAGAACAACCACAAGATACAAAACAACCACGAGAAACAAAACAACCACAGAGATGCAGAACAGCAACAATAACGCACAAAACGATTACAATTAGACGCAAAGTGGCTTCAAAGACACGCAAAATGACTGAATTGATCAGAGATTCAAAACATTTATAAAGAGACACAAAACAACTACAGAGACACAAAGAGACATACAACAACTACAGTGACACAAAGAGACATAAAACAACTACAGAGAGATGCAAAATGACTTCCATAAGTTGCACAAAGCCTAAAGAAACACAAAACAACCACAGAGATGCAGAACGGCAACAATAACGCACAAACGATTACAATTAGACGCAAAGTGGCTTCAAAGACACGCAAAATGACTGGAGAGACAAAAGCAACAAATAGACACAAATTTATCAGAGATGCAAAACATTTACAAAGAGACACAAAACAACTAAAGAGACACACAATTACAGCAAAGGGTCACAAAACAACGACAAGATGCAAAACGGCCACAAAGACACACAAAACGACAGAAGAGACACAAAAAGGGACGAGACGATGCGACCACAACAACCCAGAGCCGTCACGCACACAGCTGTGTGGTTGTTGTGTTGTGTTGGAGCAACACAAAGC
>JBAMJR010000134.1:217500-286183 GCA_038501785.1 Myoxocephalus aenaeus
CCTAATAGTGTCCACTCTGTCCTCATAGTGTCCTCATGTGTTAAAGCTGCATTCTCTCTCCTGACCACCAGGGGGCGACTCCTCTGGTTGTATAGAAGTCAAAGCTTCATGTGTTAAAGCTGCATTCTCTCTCCTGACCACCAGGGGGCGACTCCTCTGGTTGTATAGAAGTCTATCTTCATGTGTTAAAGCTGCATTCTCTCTCCTGACCACCAGGGGGCGACTCCTCTGGTTGTATAGAAGTCAAAGCTTCATGTGTTAAAGCTGCATTCTCTCTCCTGACCACCAGGGGGCGACTCCTCTGGTTGTATAGAAGTCTATCTTCATGTGTTAAAGCTGCATTCTCTCTCCTGACCACCAGGGGGTGACTCCTCTGGTTGTACAGTAGAAATGTAAAATGAAATGTGAAATGTTTTCCAGTTTTTATTCACTTTTTTCATTACACTTAAAATGTATGCTTTCAGTACAAGAAAGGTTTTCAGTTTTAATTCATTTTTTAAATGTACGTACAGCACTTTGAGCTGCAGTATGAAATGTGCTATATAAATAAAGATTATTATTATTATTATTACTACTGTATGACAATGCGCTCTAATATGCTCGTATTTTTTTAAACATTTACTTTAAAATACTAAATACTTCCTTATTCTTGTCCTCCGTTTCTATCGGGTCTTTATTCTCTGTGAAGCAGCTTCAGGCAGCAGCTGCACGCCCATACAGTCGCTGCTCTGTGAGCAGCTGCCTGGCACCCCCTGGGACTGATCCAGGACCAGCACCCTCTGGGACTGATCCAGGACCGGCACCCCCTGGGACTGATCCAGGACCGGCACCGCCTGGGACTGATCCAGGACCGGCACCCCCTGGGACTGATCCAGGACCAGCACCCTCTGGGACTGATCCAGGACCAGCACCCCCTGGGACTGATCCAGGACCAGCACCCTCTGGGACTGATTCTAAGACTCATTACAAAGAAGTTCTCTGTTTGTCTGTAAATTAAATTATGTTGTGTTAGGGTTATGTTGTGTTATGTTGTGTTATGTTGTGTTAGGGTTATGTTGTGTTAGGGTTATGTTTTGTTATGTTGTGTTAGGGTTATGTTGGGTTATGTTGTGTTATGTTTTGTTATGTTGGGTTATGTTATGTTGGGTTAGGGTTATGTTGGGTTATGTTGGGTTAGGGTTATGTTGGGTTAGGGTTATGTTTTGTTATGTTGGTTTAGGGTTATGTTGTGTTATGTTGTGTTAGGGTTATGTTGTGTTATGTTGGGTTAGGGTTATGTTGGGTTAGGGTTATGTTGGGTTATGTTGTGTTGGTTATGTTGGGTTAGGGTTATGTTGTGTTATGTTGGGTTAGGGTTATGTTGTGTTATGTTGGGTTAGGGTTATGTTGTGTTATGTTGGGTTAGGGTTATGTTGGGTTATGTTGGGTTAGGGTTATGTTGTGTTATGTTGGGTTAGGGTTATGTTGGGTTAGGGTTATGTTGTGTTATGTTGTGTTATGTTGGGTTAGGGTTATGTTGTGTTATGTTGGGTTAGGGTTATGTTGTGTTATGTTGGGTTAGGGTTATGTTGTGTTATGTTGGGTTAGGGTTATGTTGTGTTGGGTTAGGGTTATGTTGTGTTATGTTGGGTTAGGGTTATGTTGTGTTGGGTTAGGGTTATGTTGGGTTATGTTGGGTTAGGGTTATGTTGTGTTATGTTGGGTTAGGGTTATGTTGTGTTGGGTTAGGGTTATGTTGGGTTATGTTGGGTTAGGGTTATGTTGTGTTATGTTGGGTTAGGGTTATGTTGTGTTATGTTGGGTTAGGGTTATGTTGGGTTAGGGTTATGTTGGGTTATGTTGGGTTTGGGTTATGTTGTGTTATGTTGGGTTAGGGCAGTGGTTCTCAAACTGTGTGGCGGAACCCTCTAGTGGGGCGCAGAGGTATTACAGGTGGGGCGCGGGGGAGATGCAGATTCTTAAAAAAAAAACAGTGGGGACATTATTCTCTGCATTTCATGTGTCTTGCTCAAGGACACTTCAAGGACACTTCAACATGAAACTATAGAACAGGATGAACCGCTACCTTGTGGCTTCAGGACGACCTCTCTCCATGAACATGAGAACTTTACAAAGTACTAAAGTACAAAGTACACGGACATAAAACCTCATTAATAAATACATGGAGAAATTCTGTACTTCATGTAAATGTTTAGTTAGGGTTAGGGTCAGGGACTCACTGATTCTCTGTGTTTTGCTGAAAGCCTCCATGAGATCTCTGAGGTCACACAATCTGAACTCATTCTGTTTTCACAGGTTGAACGTTATTGTGTTATTATCTTGAAAATATATTTAGTGCAAAACAGGTTATTTGCAGTCAGAATAAGTACTTTTTTTGCACAGATAGAACTTAATTTGCATTGTTCTAACAAAGTGATTGCACATGTTATTAGTTTTTGTCTGATGGAGCGATCTGGTTTACTTGAAAGGGATTTACATTTCCTTTATTTTATTGTTTGAAAAAGCACGGATGGAGGAGTCACACAAAGTTGGACCATTTTCTTACAATTCTGTGGGCCGTGAACATTGTTCTTCCTCCAAGGTGGGCGTGACAGAAAAGGTTTGAGGACCACTGGGTTAGGGGTTGAGATCTAAGAGTTCTAGTTGCTCTCTTTATTCTTTAGTGCTGATCTGATCGGTGAGGTCTATGATCCGATGCTCCTTTAGCTTCTATAGACGGACTCATATCTGAACGTTCAGACAGATCTCCATATTCTAATAATAATATTGATGTTGTGAACTTTCCTCTGCAGCAGAGACAGAACGAACTTTAACAGAAACAAATAAACACGACGAGGCGAGTGGCTGGAGGAGGAGGAGGAGGTTTGGCCAGACAGCGAGTCTTTGTGGTCCGCTGGACAAAGAGACGCTCAGTCCACTGCTGCTGCCGTCACAGCTCACAACCAGCAGACCGACCCGGACGCCTCTGCTGGCCCTAGTCCTGTCTCCTGTCTCCTGTCTCCTGGTCCTAGTCCTGTCTCCTGGTCTCCTAGTCCTAGTCCTGGTCCTAGTCCTAGTCCTGGTCCTGGTCTGGTCTGCAGGAGGCGACATGAAGCGCTGCCTGGGATTCTTCCTGCTGCTCTGCTGTGTGATGTTTCATCCGGGTGAGACGCTCAAACATTATGATAACGTTTAATCAAATCTTTATTCAGAGGCTTTTGTGAAGGTTTGATAATGTAGATGTTATGATAACAATAACAACAATAACACTAATGATAATAACGATGATAATAATAATAATAATAATAATAATAATAATAACGTTAGATTAGTTACTGTGTAAATTATAAACAAAACCAAAAGTACAAAACAAAGTACTCTGATGTTTTACTTCAGTAGAAGTACTAATACTACAGAGTGGAAATATTTCTGTTCCAAGTTAAAGTTAAAAGTCAAAAGTTACTGAAGTAAAAGTACAACAATGTCAACTTATAGTACCCAAAGTCAAAGTACTTATTATGCACAATCATACATTCTATATTGTTGTATTGTAAGTATTAATGCTTGTGAGGATCAATAAAGTTTGATCTTTTCCTCCTGTAATAATGATCTGATAACATTTGATATTAATAATAGTTATGACTGGTCAAAGAGAAGGAGGAGAACATGGAAATATAAGTACCTCATTGTTTTATTGAAGTACAGTACTGAAGTAAATGTACTTCGTTACTTTCCACCTCTGAACTAAAAAGACTTGTGATTATTAACTTTTTTATAATTTCTCATTTCTTTTAGCAAAAGTTAGTTTTGTCTGTTCCAAAGAACTACAGAAAAAGAGTTGTTTTTCTTTTGTGTTTAAGTAAGAATTGTTGTGTTTTCATTAGCTTAGAATACACGTATATACATATATTTATATATATTTATATATATATATATTCTTACGTATATATATTTATGTATACATACATATATATATTTATGTATACATACATATATATGTATGTATATATACATACGTCTATTTATATACATATATATATATATATATATATATATATATATATATATATATATATATATATATATATATACGTACATATATACGTTCAGCGGCCATGTTTCTACAGAAGCCCAGGATGGACAAACCAAACCGTCTCTAGAGACGTTCACGCGTTCTTCTTCTCTAAAGCAGAGAAGTTTCAGTTGTTGCAATCTGAAAGTTCACCACTAGAGGTTGCCAAATATCTTATTTTTCTTCTTCTTCTTCTTCTTCTTCTTCTTCTTCTTCTTCTTCTTCTTCTTCTTCTTCTTCTTCTTCTTCTTCTTCTTCAGGTTCTGGACTTCGCTGCTACAAGTGTTCTGACTACACGGGTCGCTGTCAGAACGTGCAGGAGTGCACATTTGAAGACTCCTGTATATCTCTGAGTGAGAGAGGTGAGTATTGTTCTTAAAGTGACAGTGAGGATCCTTTACCTGGTCCTGAAACAGTGTAGTCCTGGTCCTGAATCAGGCTCAGTCTAGTCCTGATCCTCTATAGACCTACGTGTGGAACCTTAGTCCACAGGGGGCGCCAGAACCAACACTACACTACATTACATTTAGCTGATGCTTTTATCCAGTCGAGCTGCTGCATTCTGGATGAGCTGCAGAGGTCGGATGGCACTAGCATGGACCTACAGGATGTTGTGTAGCATGGACCTACAGGATGTTGTGTAGCATGGACCTACAGAATGTTGTGTAGCATGGACCTACAGGATGTGTAGCATGGACCTACAGGATGTTGTGTAGCATGGACCTACAGGGTGTTGTGTAGCATGGACCTACAGGATGTTGTGTAGCATGGACCTACAGGATGTTGTGTAGCATGGACCTACAGGATGTTGTGTAGCATGGACCTACAGGATGTTGTGTAGCATGGACCTACAGGATGTTGTATAGCATGGACCTACAGGATGTTGTGTAGCATGGACCTACAGGATGTTGTGTAGCATGGACCTACAGGATGTTGTGTAGCATGGACCTACAGGATGTTGTGTAGCATGGACCTACAGGGTGTTGTGTAGCATGGACCTACAGGATGTTGTGTAGCATGGACCTACAGGATGTTGTGTAGCATGGACCTACAGGATGTTGTGTAGCATGGACCTACATGATGTGTAGCATGGACCTACAGGATGTTGTGTAGCATGGACCTACAGGATGTTGTGTAGCATGATGTTGTGTAGCATGGACCTACAGGATGTTGAGTAGCATGGACCTACAGGATGTTGTGTAGCATGGACCTACAGGATGTTGTGTAGCATGGACCTACAGGATGATATGTAGCATGGACCTACAGGATGTTGTGTAGCATGGACCTACAGGATGTTGTGTAGCATGGACCTATATGATGTTGTGTAGCATGGACCTACAGGATGTTGTGTAGCATGATGTTGTATAGCATGGACCTACAGGATGTTGTGTAGCATGGACCTACAGGATGTTGTGTAGCATGGACCTACAGGATGTTGTGTAGCATGGACCTACAGGATGTTGTGTAGCATGGACCTACAGGATGTTGTGTAGCATGGACCTACAGGATGTTGTGTAGCATGATGTTGTATAGCATGGACCTACAGGATGTTGTGTAGCATGGACCTACAGGATGTTGTGTAGCATGGACCTACATGATGTTGTGTAGCATGGACCTACAGGATGTTGTGTAGCATGATGTTGTATAGCATGGACCTACAGGATGTTGTGTAGCATGGACCTACATGATGTTGTGTAGCATGGACCTACAGGATGTTGTGTAGCATGATGTTGTATAGCATGGACCTACAGGATGTTGTGTAGCATGGACCTACAGGATGTTGTGTAGCATGATGTTGTATAGCATGGACCTACAGGATGTTGTGTAGCATGGACCTACATGATGTTGTGTAGCATGGACCTACAGGATGATGTGTAGCATGGACCTACAGGATGTTGTGTAGCATGGACCTACCTCTTTAGTCCACAGGGGGCACTAGAACCAACACTACCTCTTTAGTCCACAGGGGGCACCAGAACCAACACTACCTCTTTAGTCCACAGGGGGCACTAGAACCAACACTACCTCTTTAGTCCACAGGGGGCACCAGAACCAACACTACCTCTTTAGTCCACAGGGGGCACCAGAACCAACACTACCTCTTTAGTCTACAGGGGGCACCAGAACCAACACTACCACTTTAGTCCACAGGGGGCAACAGAACCAACACTACCTCTTTAGTCCACAGGGGGCACCAGAACCAACACTACCTCTTTAGTCCACAGGGGGCACCAGAACCAACACTACCTCTTTAGTCCGCAGGGGGCACCAGAACCAACACTACCTCTTTAGTCCGCAGGGGGCACTAGAACCAACACTACCTCTTTAGTCCGCAGGGGGCACTAGAACCAACACTACCTCTTTAGTCCACAGGGGGCACCAGAACCAACACTACCTCTTTAGTCCACAGGGGGCTCTAGAACCAACACTACCTCTTTAGTCCACAGGGGGCACCAGAACCAACACTACCTCTTTAGTCCACAGGGGGCTCTAGAACCAACACTACCTCTTTAGTCCACAGGGGGCACCAGAACCAACACTACCTCTTTAGTCCACAGGGGGCACTAGAACCAACACTACCTCTTTAGTCCACAGGGGGCACTAGAACCAACACTACCTCTTTAGTCCACAGGGGGCACTAGAACCAACACTATCTCTTTAGTCCACAGGGGGCACTAGAACCAACACTACCTCTTTAGTCCACAGGGGGCACTAGAACCAACACTACCTCTTTAGTCCACAGGGGGCACCAGAACCAACACTACCTCTTTAGTCCACAGGGGGCACCAACACAAGATGAGAGTTACATTTATGTGTATTTATGTGACGTCAGTGGTTGAAGAAACACTCAGATCTTTGTTAGAATCCGGTTCAGGTCTGAGGGCCGGGTGTGTGTCTCATGTGTATTGTGAGTGTCCTCACTGTGAGTGTGTCCCTTCAGGTGGGAAGACCATCCGGCAGTGCATCCGGTACACCGACTGCGACAACTCCCGTCTGTCCCAGATGTTCCCGGCGATCTCCGGCTTCACGTACCGCTGCTGCAGCAGCAGTCTGTGCAACACCGGCTCCGCCGTGGCCGCGGCGCCGCCGGTCCTGGCTCTGGCTCTGACGCTGGCGGGCCCCCTGCTGAGTCTGTGGTGGTGTTGGGTCTGAACCCACACCAAGGGTCTGAACCCACACCAAGGGTCTGAACCCACACCGGGGTCTGAACCCACACTAAGAAAACCTCACTCGTTAACGACTGAGGTTTTCTTAGTTAACAGGAACTAAATGTTTGTTTTATGGCTCTCAGGTCAACGAAGAATGACTTCTTTCTTTTGTACCAGTTTAACAATAAAAACAATAAAATTATGATAGGATTAGTTTTGTTGTATTTTTGCATCAAATTCACATTTTGGTTTCTTCCTGTAAAAACTCTGTTCTGTTCCACAAATTAAAACATCTAATATAAACTTCCTAAGTAACTAAGATACTATATAAAGTACTTCCTACAGTTTGTTCCAGTCTGCTGAGATCAGAAAACATGTGACTTAACGAGCCAATCAGATTTGGCTCATTAGAACATATACCGGCCACGAGCCAATCAGAGCAGAGCGCGGTCTTAAAGAGACAGCGTTTCAAAGGGAGGGTCAATCCAGGTTCCTTCAGATGGATGAGAAACGTAATCGTGTTCTTTGAACATTAAAGCTGATAATGAGCTCGATATGTCCCCTTAAGATTCTGTTGGAATTCATTTTTATGGGAAATATATTTCACAGAATCATGACGCCATATTTCTATCCATCATTAAATATTAAAATAAAAGGCTGCAATGCTTTCAATGCGTTCACGTCTCCGGCTCAGATCTTTAAAAATGGAAATAAATCAGTTTGAAGACGACGTCTCACGTGATTCTGCTTTCTGGTGTCTGAATAGATTTATTGAGTTATTTGATTATTACTTGAAGAACATTTAGTTAATAACTCTTCAATCTTCGTGGATTCGGACGCTCTCGCTGCTGTTTTGACAACATACAAAAAGTATAATTTAATAACCATAAATAACACCTTATAGACGGAGACGGGTCATACAATGAGGATTAATATCCTCACACCGAATCTAAGAAATAAATATCTAAAATATGTAGGATTCAAACCAACGTTGTGTAACTTATATACAGTTTAATATAAATAACATGTGAACACTTGGATATGATTTGTGAAGATACATAAACACGAAGGACAACAAAACATCACTTTTACATCATGAATAACATGTTGTAGCTCAATAGAGAGCTGCAGGAATAACTTATTTATTCACCAACAGGAAGTCGTCACCACTGGTTCCTCCTCTAACAGCCAATCAGATTACTTCATTGTTTTATGATTCTTCCATGATTATGGTCTCAATCTCTAGTTTCAAGTCTTCTTCAATACAGCATGATGTTCATTTAGTAAATTATGGTCATTTAGAGTCAAACAGACCATAAAGCAGGGGATGCTTTAGGGCGGGGCTACAAGGTGATTGACAGGTCTCTACGTCACTCCTCCTCACTCCTTGTATGGTCACTTCCTGTTCACTGGTTGCAAAAAAAACAAGATGGCGACGGACCAAACCATACGTAAGAAGTGGACGTCGTCATTGTGATGTCACCCGTTGGTTATGAACATGTCGTTTTGAGGCTGCGGCCATCTTGAATTTTGTCCGTCGCCATCTTTGTTTTTCGCCACCAGTGAACAGGAAGTGAGCGTGTCCGGTGTGAGGAGCGTTCACCGGTCCTCAGTCGCTCGTCTCTCCCAGTACGTCCTCGTCGATCTGTCGTCCAATCACCTCCAGCTGCACCTTCTTCTTGCGTCCTCTCTGCTCCGCCTCCCTCTGCGGCTGCTCTGATTGGGCGTACCAGGGCTGGGGGGCGTCGCCGGCCCGGCCCCCTCCTCGGCGGAAGCCCCCCCTCCCGGCCCGGACCAGCCCCCAGCCCTGCGGGTTGACGGGGTCCGAGGAGCCGCCCTCCTGGACCCCCCGGGTCTGGTCCAGCTCCTTGGCGCTGAGGGACGACATCTTGACGGGAACCGTGTTGCCGAACTTGGAGTAGTCCACGCAGTAGCGGCCGTCCTCCTCCGTCATGATGGACACGAAGCGCCGGCCCCACAGGATCTCCTCGGGGGTGTAGGAGGTCCGGGCCTGCATGGTGATGCCCGTGGTCTCCACCACACCTGAAGGAGACACCTGAGGTTCACTTGATATATATATATAATATCACCTTATATACTGTGATTATATATAATATCACACATACAGTGATTATATATTATATCATAATATAAGTAATTAAAGCCAATGAAAGTATATGTTTCCCTTCAGTTCTGTGCTTTACGTATAAATATGTATTTTTTTAATAACACAATATTAGAGAAACAAAAGTTTCTGAATAATTTTCTTTCAATAATAAATTAATTAATCAAAAGATATTGTCATATAAAATATCTCCACTTAAGAATTAAAGACTGGTATATCTCAGGTATATCTCTGGTATATCTCAGGTATATCTCTGGTATATCTCTGGTATATCTCAGGTATATCTCTGGTATATCTCAGGTATATCTCTGGTATATCTCTGGTATATCTCTGGTATATCTCTGGTATATCTCTGGTATAGCTCAGGTATATCTCTGGTATATCTCTGGTATAGCTCAGGTATATCTCTGGTATAGCTCAGGTATATCTCTGGTATATCTCTGGTATATCTCAGGTATATCTCTGGTATATCTCTGGTATAGCTCAGGTATATACATATCAGGTATATCTCTGGTATATCTCTGGTATATCTCTGGTATATCTCTGGTATATCTCAGGTATATCTCTGGTATATCTCTGGTATATCTCTGGTATGGTATATCTCTGGTATATCTCAGGTATATCTCTGGTATATCTCAGGTATATCTCAGGTATATCTCTGGTATATCTCTGGTATGGTATATCTCTGGTATATCTCTGGTATATCTCAGGTATATCTCTGGTATATCTCTGGTATATCTCTGGTATGGTATATCTCTGGTATATCTCAGGTATATCTCTGGTATATCTCAGGTATATCTCAGGTATATCTCAGGTATATCTCTGGTATATCTCAGGTATATCTCTGGTATATCTCTGGTATATCTCTGGTATGGTATATCTCTGGTATATCTCAGGTATATCTCTGGTATATCTCAGGTATATCTCAGGTATATCTCTGGTATATCTCTGGTATGGTATATCTCTGGTATATCTCTGGTATATCTCTGGTATATCTCAGGTATATCTCAGGTATATCTCTGGTATATCTCTGGTATGGTATATCTCTGGTATATCTCAGGTATATCTCTGGTATATCTCTGGTATATCTCTGGTATATCTATGGTATATCTCTGGTATATCTCAGGTATATCTCTGGTATGGTATATCTCTGGTATATCTCTGGTATATCTCTGGTATATCTCTGGTATAGCTCAGCTCAGGTATATCTCAAGTATATCTCAGGTATAGCTCAGGTGTTGGATCCTCCTAGAGGAACCAGGTCTGCAGGTCCTGACCCTCCAGGATGACCAGGATCTCCAGGTCCTCGGAGGCCAGCGTCTGGGCGGACAGCTCGTACAGCGGGCTTCCTCGCTCCATGGTGTGGCTGATGATGAGCGGGGACACCAGGAAGATGCCGTTGCTCCGCAGGGGGTTCTCCACCTGGATGTCCAGCTGGCACACCGGGATCACCTCGCCCTCCGCCGTCACCGTCCGCCGGATCACCTGGGGGGACAACTTCAGTCTGAGCACCCGAACGCACAGGGGGGCTTTAACCAGGTGGGACCATGGCAGGTGGGACAGGACAGGACAGGTTGGACAGGACAGGTGGGAGAGGTGGGACAGGTGAGACAGAAGGGACAGGTGGGACAGGACAGGTGGGACAGGACAGGACAGGTGGGACAGGACAGGTGGGAGAGGTGGGACAGGTGAGACAGAAGGGACAGGTGGGACAGGACAGGTGGGATAGGATAGGTGGGACAGGATAGGTGGGACAGAACGGACAAGACGGGTGGGACAGGAGGGATAGGACAGGAAAGGTGGACAGGTGGGACAGGAGGGATAGGACAGGACAGGTGGGACAGGACAGGAGGGATAGGACAGGAGGGACAGGACAGGTGGAACAGGTGGGATAGAACAGGTGGGACAGGGCAGGATGGACAGGACAGGTGAGACAGGATGGACATGTGGGACAGGACAGGTGAGAAAGGACAGGTGGGACGGGACAGGTGGGACGTTTTGAATCTTTTTCTGATCTCTGGTTCTCTGGTTTAAGGCGTTCCTGGTTCTGGTCCGATGACTTTACCCTGAGCTCACCTGCAGCTGGACGGTGGCCGAGATGATCATGCTCTTCCTCAGGTCTCCCACCCGGAACATGAAGGTGGGCCGGCCGTTCCGAGAAGCCACCACGGCGTTCCGGGAGAAGATGAGCGTCTCGGCGCGGCGGTTGGCCTGAGCCGTCTTCATGAAGACGCAGCCGAGCATCACGGCGTTGACGATCAGGCCCAGGATGTTCTGCACGATCAGCACGGTGATGGCCAGCGGGCACTCCTCCGTCACCATGCGGCCGCCGAAGCCGATGGTCACCTGCGGGACGACGCCCCACAAACACCCTGTCAGAAAAGGCACCCCACAAACACCTGGGGGGACGTCACAACGGCGCCCCACAACCACCCTGAGAGGATGTCACAACGGCGCCCCACAACCACCCTGAGGGGACGTCACAACGGCGCCCCACAACCACCCTGAGGGGACGTCACAACGGCGCCCCACAACCACCCTGAGGGGACGTCACAACGGCGCCCCACAACCACCCTGAGGGGACGTCACAACGGCGCCCCACAACCACCCCGTCACAACGACGCCCCACAACCACCCTGCGGGGACGTCACAACGGCGCCCCACAACCACCCCGTCACAACGACGCCCCACAACCACCCTGCGGGGATGTCACAACGGCGCCCCACAACCACCCTAAGGGGACGTCACAACGGCGCCCCACAACCACCCCGTCACAACGACGCCCCACAACCACCCTGCGGGGACGTCACAACGGCGCCCCACAACCACCCTGAGGGGACGTCACAGCGGCGCCCCGCAACCACCCTGAGGGGACGTCATAACGGCGCCCCACAACCACCCCGTCACAACGACGCCCCACAACCACCCTGCGGGGACGTCACAACGGCGCCCCACAACCACCCCCGTCACAACGACGCCCCACAACCACCCTGCGGGGACGTCACAACAGCGCCCCACAACCACCCTGAGGGGATGTCACAACGACGCCCCACAACCACCCTGAGGGGACGTCACAGCGGCGCCCCGCAACCACCCTGAGGGGACGTCACAACGGCGCCCCGCAACCACCCGGGGGGCGGTCAGAACCGGCTCTCACCTGGACCTCGATGGAGAAGAGGAAGGCCGAGGTGAAGGAGTGGATGGCCGTGACGCAGGGCACCGGGCCCGGCCCGGCCGCCGGGTCGCGGGGCTCCAGGTCCCCGTGGGCGAAGGCCAGCAGCCACCAGATCATAGCGAACAGCATCCAGGAGCAGAGGAAGGCCGAGGTGAAGATGAGGAAGGAGTGCTGCCACTTCAGGTCCACCATGGTGGTGAACACGTCCTGCAGGAAGCGGCCCTGAAACCAACGAAGAAGAAGAGCGGCGCTCAGGCGAGCGTTCAGGAATCAAACTCACGATCAGAAAGATTTCATCCTCAGTGGATCCAGCAGAGCAGTTTACACCGGATCTGAACATTAATGACCTGATACCGGACCATCTAGGTCTGAGTACTTGTACTGTGTACTGTACTGTGTACTGTGACAGTACTACAGCAGTAGTAGTACCTGCTCCATGATGTTCTTGTGGGCCACGTTACAGGAGCCGGTCTTGGTGATGAAGCGGGCCTTCTGAGTTCTGGAGGGACCTCGGTTCCTCTGGTTCTGGTCCTCGGCCAGACGGGTCAGCAGGAACCCGTCTGGCAGGAGACCCTTCCTGGCCAACATGATGCTGCACACACACACACACACACACACACACACATACACACACACACACACACACACACACACACACACACACACACACACACACACACACATACACACACACACACACACATTAACATAATAGATGTTATGATTATTCAAAGCAACACTTCCAGCGTACATAAACATGATAATAAGGAACTTTCGTCTCATGTGTACTAATACTACGTAAGTACGTGTACTTATATATTACGGTTGAGCCATAAAAGATCTAAAAGGAGTTTTCTTTCAAATTAAAGACCATTTCAGACGTTTAATTTGAAAAATAAATAAAAATTGAAGATACTGTTTGTTCTCCTTTGAAAGTTTGAGCGCAGATTTAGATAAAAGAATCTTTATTTATTTATTTGCTTATTTATTTATTTATTTGCTTATGTATTTATTTGCTTATTTATTTATGTATTTGCTTATTTATTTATGTATTTGCTTATGTATTTATTTGCTTCTGTATTTATGTTCTAGTGAAATGAGAGTATTTCTCCATACTAGTATTTGGAAGTATTAATACCTTCATTGTGCTATTTGGTGTCTCGAGGTCTGATCGATATAAAACGGATCAGCTGATCAGCATCAACATGGACCGGATCGATCAGAAGCAGCGGGGTGACGTCACCGTGATGACGTCACCGTGACCAGATGAAGAGAGTTACCTGATCAGCTGCTCCAAAAGAACCGATTCCCGGGTTTGTTGACGTCACTAACGCGGATCCATCAGCAGCAGGTTCTTCAGGCGGCACCGGGACCCGGATCAAGTCCACACGCAGCACCCGGGACAGGTTCCGGTGGAGACCTTCAAAATAAAACGTCTCCCTATTACCCGAAGACAGATGTGACGGATGGACGTTCAAATAAACAATAATAATAAATAAATAAGATTAATTTAATAAAAATAAAAAAAAACGTGTTGTGTTTCTTGCACATATATTTAATGTGATCAAAATGAAAAAACCTTCAGTTCAATGCTTGAGATACTTTTTGTTGTAATATTCACCGTTAATACTTCTAATTTTATTCCCCAGTATAAACAATGTTTATTTGTTTTCTCTTCTGTGTTTATTTCACAGCTGCAGCTACTTTGATGTGACAGTAAAAACAACATCTGATTATTATGAAGATATGAAGCATTATCACAGATTAACAGTCCCGAACCGCCTCACAGATTTTATGTATAGAAAATAATATATATATATATATATATATATATATATATATATATATATATATATATATATATATATATACTGTATATATAATAATAATTATGAATTCTGGGACTCACGTGAGTTCTTCAATACGATAAGATTATTTATTTTATTTTGAAATGTCGTTCTCGGTTCCGGTATTGTATAAACCGGATGCTGAGGGCGCGAGAAGCGTCTCGACTTCCGGTAAACTGAGAAACAAATCAAGTAAATTATTGGAAAACTGAATTTGATTTTAATTAGATTCGAGGAGATTCTGATATTTAATAAAACAATATGTTACTTTATAATATGGTGATTATTAAAATTATTTAATAAATATAAAGATATTTAGGTTTCAAGATTGTTTAAATGAAATGTTATCTTAAAGTATTTACAATGTTATCGCTTTCTTTCTTTATATTCAATTAGGATCTTCATATTTTACATCCGGTTGGTTTTATAGACGGATATTCACTTGCAGATAAATATATAAAGAAAAAACACACATGAAAGTATAAAGAAAATAAACGTGTAAAATTGTGAAGCTATTAAAGTAAATCACTTTTCTTTCACCAACATTTGGCTGGTGATCGTTTCCAACTCCGATTGTACATTAAATTCATAATTTAATAATTTAATAGACATCATGTATAGAAATCTGAATTTTCTGGGGGGTTTTCTTCAGTTTTCTTTCAAACTTAATGTTAAAATGATTGAATCTTTTGTTTAAAAAAAATGCTTTTAAAATATTATCTGCTTTAATAATTGATTTAGTATTTATAATTATAATTAATTATCTATAGTTGTTCTAGCTTTTGCATTTTCCTCTGCATTTTGTATACATTAAAAACGTATTAATTTTGTGAAAAGAATTGATACAAATTAGTCGTTTTCACGTAAATATATATTTTTATTAATCTATTTCTTTGTCTCTGAATATTGTTTACATATTCAAATGAACCTGCACGTAATGTGATGTATATGAATCCGCCGGTAGGGGGCAGAAAAGCGCCACCGGTGAGTCTCAACTGCCCAAAATATACCGACGAAGAAGAAGTGTCGCTTCCGGTCTCCACCGGATGTTGTGGGTTTTGGAGGGAGGACCCGAGTGCGTGCACACAACAGAAAAATGGAAAAAATGGAGAACACATATAGAAGTAATGTGACTGAATCATATTTCTGTAATAATAAGATCATGTTTGTGAACAGACTCAAAGCGGAAGTGGTTTTATGAAACATTTAGCTAGCGACGTAGCTGTTTAGCTCGAGATGCTAACGTGAGCTAACCAGTTTAATCACGTGGTTATGATCAGTGTTATTATTATGATCAGTGTTATTAGTATTATTATTATCGTATTATTAATATTATTATTATTATGATCGTGTTATTATTATGAGCAGTGTTATAATTATCAGTGTTATTAATATTATCGTATTATTAATATTATTATCAGTGTTATTCTGATTATGATCGTGTTATTATGATTATGATCAGTGTTATTAATATTATTATCGTGTTATTATTATCCATTTTTATCTGGAAAGTCTTCAGATACAGAAGTATTTGTCTATAAATCAGTAAGAGAGGAAGGTGATGATGATGATGATGATGATGATGATATGTGTTTCCATAGTGACAGACAGAGACATCAGACTGATGATTCAGCTTCGTGCCGCCAACGCCGACGTCTTCACCGGACGGAAGAACTCTGCCATGAGGGGCTGGAGGTCAGTCTGGCTCTCAGACCAGACCAGGTCTGGTTCCTCACGGTGACTCTGGTGGTTCTGGTCTGGTTCCTCACGGTGACTCTGGTGGTTCTGGTCTGGTTCCTCACGGTGACTCTGTGGTGGTTCTGGTCTGGTTCCTCACGGTGACTCTGTGGTGGTTCTGGTCTGGTTCCTCACAGTGACTCTGGTGGTTCTGGTCTGGTTCCTCACAGTGACTCTGGTGGTTCTGGTCTGGTTCCTCACAGTGACTCTGTGGTGGTTCTGGTCTGGTTCCTCACAGTGACTCTGGTGGTTCTGGTCTGGTTCCTCACAGTGACTCTCTGGTGGTTCTGGTCTGGTCCCTCACAGTGACTCTGTGGTGGTTCTGGTCTGGTTCCTCACGGTGACTCTGGTGGTTCTGGTCTGGTTCCTCACAGTGACTCTGGTGGTTCTGGTCTGGTTCCTCACGGTGACTCTGTGGTGGTTCTGGTCTGGTTCCTCACAGTGACTCTCTGGTGGTTCTGGTCTGGTTCCTCACGGTGGTTCTGGTGGTTCTGGTCTGGTTCCTCACAGTGACTCTGGTGGTTCTGGTCTGGTTCCTCACAGTGACTCTGGTGGTTCTGGTCTGGTTCCTCACAGTGACTCTCTGGTGGTTCTGGTCTGGTTCCTCACGGTGACTCTGGTGGTTCTGGTCTGGTTCCTCACAGTGACTCTGTGGTGGTTCTGGTCTGGTTCCTCACAGTGACTCTGTGGTGGTTCTGGTCTGGTTCCTCACGGTGACTCTGGTGGTTCTGGTCTGGTTCCTCACAGTGACTCTGGTGGTTCTGGTCTGGTTCCTCACGGTGACTCTGTGGTGGTTCTGGTCTGGTTCCTCACAGTGACTCTCTGGTGGTTCTGGTCTGGTTCCTCACGGTGGTTCTGGTGGTTCTGGTCTGGTTCCTCACAGTGACTCTGGTGGTTCTGGTCTGGTTCCTCACAGTGACTCTGTGGTGGTTCTGGTCTGGTTCCTCACAGTGACTCTGGTGGTTCTGGTCTGGTTCCTCACAGTGACTCTGGTGGTTCTGGTCTGGTTCCTCACAGTGACTCTCTGGTGGTTCTGGTCTGGTTCCTCACGGTGACTCTGGTGGTTCTGGTCTGGTTCCTCACAGTGACTCTGTGGTGGTTCTGGTCTGGTTCCTCACAGTGACTCTGTGGTGGTTCTGGTCTGGTTCCTCACAGTGACTCTGTGGTGGTTCTGGTCTGGTTCCTCACGGTGACTCTGGTGGTTCTGGTCTGGTTCCTCACAGTGACTCTGGTGGTTCTGGTCTGGTTCCTCACGGTGACTCTGGTGGTTCTGGTCTGGTTCCTCACAGTGACTCTGGTGGTTCTGGTCTGGTTCCTCACGGTGGTTCTGGTGGTTCTGGTCTGGTTCCTCACAGTGGTTCTGTTGGTTCTGGTCTGGTTCCTCACAGTGACTCTGGTGGTTCTGGTCTGGTTCCTCACGGTGACTCTGGTGGTTCTGGTCTGGTTCCTCACAGTGACTCTGGTGGTTCTGGTCTGGTTCCTCACGGTGACTCTGGTGGTTCTGGTCTGGTTCCTCACGGTGACTCTGGTGGTTCTGGTCTGGTTCCTCACAGTGACTCTGGTGGTTCTGGTCTGGTTCCTCACGGTGACTCTGGTGGTTCTGGTCTGGTTCCTCACGGTGACTCTGGTGGTTCTGGTCTGGTTCCTCACGGTGACTCTGGTGGTTCTGGTCTGGTTCCTCACGGTGGTTCTGTTTCTCCTGCAGGTTCATCAGGAAGGAGATGGGCATCCCGGGAGCGCTGACGGCTCAGCAGCTGAAGAAGAAGTGGGACAACCTGAAGGACAAGTACCGGGTGAGTCCCCGTCCCAGCAGGGCCTCTAGTCCCCGTCCAGTCCCCTCTAGTCCCCTCTAGTCCCCGTCCCAGCAGGGCCTCTAGTCCCCTCTAGTCCCCGTCCCAGCAGGGCCTCTAGTCCCCGTCCAGTCCCCTCTAGTCCCCCTCTAGTCCCCCTCTAGTCCCCGTCCCAGCAGGGCCTCTAGTCCCCTCTAGTCCCCGTCCCAGCAGAGCCTCTAGTCCCCGTCCAGTCCCCTCTAGTCCCCCTCTAGTCCCCTCTAGTCCCCTCTAGTCCCCCTCTAGTCCCCGTCCCAGCAGGGCCTCTAGTCCCCCTCTAGTCCCCGTCCCAGCAGGGCCTCTAGTCCCCGATCACATGACCTGATCCTGGTCTCATGGTCCGGTCCTCACAGGCTCCGCTGCGTCTGCTAGTTTGTGTCCTCGGTTCTTTATTGATGATGAAACTCTGAAACGACCTTTGACCTCTCGTCCCGTGCAGGCGCTGAAGAACCCTCCGGCGGGCCTGGAGACCCCGACCAGCTCGTGGCGCTGGTTCCCCCTGATGGACGAGGCCATGAGCCCGGCGCCGCAGAGCGAGGCCGCCGCCGCCATCGCGCTCCTGCTGCCCAAAGCAGAGGGGGGCTTCGGGGACCTGAGGCCGGGGGGCCTCGGGGACCTGAGGCCGGGGGGCCTCGGGGACCCGGGGGGGTCGGGCGGCGGGACGCTGCGGGACGTCCTGGAGCTCAGCGGGATCGAGGCCGAGAGCGGGACCGGGTCACCCGTTCGGGTTTCATCCGGCCCAGACGGAGACCGCGTGAGTCCGCAGCGGAGCGAGAGCCGGACCGCCGCGCTGCTCGCCGCCTTGCTGCCCGGCGGCGCCTTCGGGTCCCACGACGCGGCCCCGCCCCCCTGCTGCTCCGTCAGGGAGGACGGCGCCGCCGGCAGGAGGCTGGAGGACCTGCAGGGGGACTGGAGGGCTCTGGAGATGGACCGGGCCCAGATCCACGCAGACCTGGTCGCCCTGGAGCGAGACCGGGAGCTGCTGAGCCGAGACACGGCCGCTCTGGAGAGAGACCGGGCGGTTCTGGATCGAGACCGGGCGGTTCTGGATCGAGACCGAGTGGTTCTGGATCGAGACCGGGCGTTCCTGGACCGGGACCGGGCGTTCCTGGACCGGGACCGGGTGTTCCTGGACCGGGACCGGGAGGATTTAGAGAGCGAGCGAGCGCTGCTGAGGAGAGAGAGGGAGGGGGACGACCGGGCCGAGAGGACCACCAAGGAGGTGGTGCTGCAGACCCGGTTCTACCAGAGACTCATGGACCAGGACCCGGACCAGCTGGAGACCAGACAGAGACTGGTGTGCTTGTTCCAGAGGCTGGTGGAGAAGCTGTGAGGGGAGGAAGAGGAAGAGAAGTCATGTGATGAAGACGTGATGAAGACATGTCACGTGATGAAGATGAAGACATGTCACGTGATGAAGATGAAGACATGTCACGTGATGAAGATGAAGACATGTCACGTGATGAAGATGAAGACATGTCACGTGATGAAGATGAAGACATGTCACGTGATGAAGAGCTGTAAATAAAGTATATAAACTATAAACAGTCTAATGTTCCTTTAGTTCATAACAGTTCTGTTTGTTCTCCCACGAACCAAAAATAAGAATAAACAACAAATGACGACCATTTTATGTTTAGTAATGTGTAATTAATATATATATATATATATATATATATATATATATATATTATATATATTATATATATATAATATATATATAATATATATATTATATATATATATAATATATATATTATATATATATTATAATATATATATATAATGTATATATATATATTATAATATATATATATACATTATATATATATACATTATAATATATATATATTATAATGTATATATATACATTATATATATATATTATAATATATATATAATAATATATATATATTATATATATTATAATGTATATATATATACATTATATATATATATTATAATATATATATAATAATATATATATATTATAATGTATATATATATACATTATATATATATATTATAATATATATATATAATATATATATTATATATATTATAATGTATATATATATTATAATATATATATAATAATATATATATATTATATATATTATAATGTATATATATATATTATAATATATATATAATTATATATATATGTATATGTGTAACCCCGCCCCTCTGTATGTGTAACCCCGCCCCCCCGTCGTCCAGCTGCAGGTCACCTGACGGAAGGCGCTTTCGAGGGCGCGTTAATGGAGCGCCCCCTCGCCAGAGGAAACGGGGTGCAGGCTCTCCGGTCCCGGTAACGGCTTTATTTACCTTCATGGCCGCCGCAGCCACGATGAGGCACGTTAACGTGAGATCGACCGGAACCAGCGGAACCGTGGCGTGGCGGGAAGCTGTTGTTTAGGTTAGCTTCCGCTAAGCTAGCTAGCTAGCTAGCAGCCCCTTTTAACGGAGCCCCTTTTAACGGTTAACGGGTCAAAGTTACGGTGAATCTGCACCGGGACGGCCTCCCGGGACTACCGGAGCCGTGCCCCGGTGTGACTGCACGTTAGTGAGCGAGGTAGCGCCAGGCCTGAGTGTTGGAACACTTCCTTCCTTCCTTGCCTCCTTTCCTCGGGACTCTGGCCACAATGGAGTCCGGCCTCAACCCGCTGCCCCCGTTCTCTGAGAACTCCTATAAAAGTAAGTCACGTGGTGCTGCTGGCCATGCATACGTCCCCAGTGTCTCCAGTGTCTCCAGTGTTCCCAGTGTCCCCAGTGTTCCCAGTGTTCCCAGTGTCTCCTGTTCCCAGTGTCTCCTGTTCCCAGTGTCTCCTGTTCCCAGTGTTCACTGTCCAGTGTTCCCAGTGTTCCCAGTGTCTCCTATGTTCCCAGTGTCTCCTGTTCCCAGTGTTCACTGTCCAGTGTTCCCAGTGTTCCCAGTGTCTCCTATGTTCCCAGTGTCTCCTGTTCCCAGTGTTCACTGTCCAGTGTCTCCTGTGTTCCCAGTGTTCCAGTGTTCCCAGTGTCTCCTGTTCCCAGTGTTCCCAGTGTCTCCTGTTCCCAGTGTTCACTGTCCAGTGTCTCCTGTGTTCCCAGTGTTCCCAGTAGCATCTGTTCCCAGTGTTCCCAGTAGCTTCTGTTCCCAGTGTTCCCAGTAGCTTCTGCTCGCAGTGTTCCCAGTAGCTTCTGTTCCCAGTGTTCCCAGTAGCTTCTGTTCCCAGTAGCTTCTGTTCCCAGTGTTCCCAGTAGCTTCTGTTCCCAGTAGCTTCTGCTCCCAGTGTTCCCAGTAGCTTCTGTTCCCAGTAGCTTCTGCTCGCAGTGTTCCCAGTAGCTTCTGTTCCCAGTAGCTTCTGTTCCCAGTGTTCCCAGTAGCTTCTGTTCCCAGTGTTCCCAGTAGCTTCTGTTCCCAGTGTTCCCAGTAGCTTCTGTTCCCAGTGTTCCCAGTAGCTTCTGCTCCCAGTGTTCCCAGTAGCTTCTGCTCCCAGTGTTCCCAGTAGCTTCTGCTCCCAGTGTTCCCAGTAGCTTCTGTTCCCAGTGTTCCCAGTAGCTTCTGCTCCCAGTGTTCCCAGTAGCTTCTGCTCCCAGTGTTCCCAGTAGCTTCTGCTCCCAGTGTTCCCAGTAGCTTCTGCTCCCAGTGTTCCCAGTAGCTTCTGCTCCCAGTGTTCCCAGTAGCTTCTGCTCCCAGTGTTCCCAGTAGCTTCTGTTCCCAGTAGCTTCTGCTCCCAGTGTTCCCAGTAGCTTCTGCTCCCAGTGTTCCCAGTAGCTTCTGCTCCCAGTGTTCCCAGTAGCTTCGGCTCCCAGTGTTCCCAGTAGCTTCTGCTCCCAGTGTTCCCAGTAGCTTCTGTTCCCAGTGTTCCCAGTAGCTTCTGTTCCCAGTGTTCCCAGTAGCTTCTGTTCCCAGTGTTCCCAGTAGCTTCTGTTCCCAGTGTTCCCAGTAGCTTCTGCTCCCAGTGTTCCCAGTAGCTTCTGCTCCCAGTGTTCCCAGTAGCTTCTGCTCCCAGTGTTCCCAGTAGCTTCTGCTCCCAGTGTTCCCAGTAGCTTCTGCTCCCAGTGTTCCCAGTAGCTTCTGTTCCCAGTAGCTTCTGCTCGCAGTGTTCCCAGTAGCTTCTGCTCCCAGTGTTCCCAGTAGCTTCTGTTCCCAGTAGCTTCTGCTCCCAGTGTTCCCAGTAGCTTCTGTTCCCAGTGTTCCCAGTAGGTTCTGTTCCCAGTGTTCCCAGTAGCTTCTGTTCCCAGTGTTCCCAGTAGCTTCTGCTCCCAGTGTTCCCAGTAGCTTCTGCTCCCAGTGTTCCCAGTAGCTTCTGCTCCCAGTGTTCCCAGTAGCTTCTGTTCCCAGTGTTCCCAGTAGCTTCTGTTCCCAGTGTTCCCAGTAGCTTCTGTTCCCAGTGTTCCCAGTAGCTTCTGTTCCCAGTGTTCCCAGTAGCTTCTGTTCCCAGTGTTCCCAGTAGCTTCTGTTCCCAGTGTTCCCAGTAGCTTCTGCTCCCAGTGTTCCCAGTAGCTTCTGTTCCCAGTAGCTTCTGCTCCCAGTGTTCCCAGTAGCTTCTGTTCCCAGTGTTCCCAGTAGCTTCTGTTCCCAGTGTTCCCAGTAGCTTCTGTTCCCAGTGTTCCCAGTAGCTTCTGTTCCCAGTGTTCCCAGTAGCTTCTGTTCCCAGTAGCTTCTGCTCCCAGTGTTCCCAGTAGCTTCTGTTCCCAGTGTTCCCAGTAGCTTCTGTTCCCAGTGTTCCCAGTAGCTTCTGCTCCCAGTGTTCCCAGTAGCTTCTGTTCCCAGTGTTCCCAGTAGCTTCTGCTCCCAGTGTTCCCAGTAGCTTCTGTTCCCAGTAGCTTCTGTTCCCAGTGTTCCCAGTAGCTTCTGTTCCCTTCTGTTCCCAGTGTTCCCAGTAGCTTCTGTTCCCAGTGTTCCCAGTAGCTTCTGCTCCCAGTGTTCCCAGTAGCTTCTGTTCCCAGTGTTCCCAGTAGCTTCTGCTCCCAGTGTTCCCAGTAGCTTCTGTTCCCAGTGTTCCCAGTAGCTTCTGCTCCCAGTGTTCCCAGTAGCTTCTGTTCCCAGTAGCTTCTGCTCGCAGTGTTCCCAGTAGCTTCTGTTCCCAGTGTTCCCAGTAGCTTCTGTTCCCAGTGTTCCCAGTAGCTTCTGTTCCCAGTGTTCCCAGTAGCTTCTGTTCCCAGTGTTCCCAGTAGCTTCTGCTCCCAGTGTTCCCAGTAGCTTCTGCTCCCAGTGTTCCCAGTAGCTTCTGTTCCCAGTGTTCCCAGTAGCTTCTGTTCCCAGTGTTCCCAGTAGCTTCTGTTCCCAGTGTTCCCAGTAGCTTCTGTTCCCAGTGTTCCCAGTAGCTTCTGCTCCCAGTGTTCCCAGTAGCTTCTGTTCCCAGTGTTCCCAGTAGCTTCTGCTCCCAGTGTTCCCAGTAGCTTCTGTTCCCAGTGTTCCCAGTAGCTTCTGTTCCCAGTGTTCCCAGTAGCTTCTGTTCCCAGTGTTCCCAGTAGCTTCTGTTCCCAGTGTTCCCAGTAGCTTCTGTTCCCAGTGTTCCCAGTAGCTTCTGCTCCCAGTGTTCCCAGTAGCTTCTGTTCCCAGTGTTCCCAGTAGCTTCTGTTCCCAGTGTTCCCAGTAGCTTCTGTTCCCAGTGTTCCCAGTAGCTTCTGTTCCCAGTGTTCCCAGTAGCTTAGTTCATCAGAGTGATTTCAGGACGTCATAACTGCTGCTGAGGACATTAACCTGGGGAACTTAGGACCCTGGGGAGATGGTGACCCTGACCTCTGACCTCTGACCTCTGACCTCTGCAGTGACCGAGGAGGACGTGAAGCGGCTCATTGAGTTCAGGGCGTCCAACGAGGCTCTGTTCACGGGGAAGAGGAACTCCGCCAAGATCGCCTGGAGGTACTGTAGTACAAGTACCTCAGTGCTGTAGTACAAGTACCTCAGTGCTGTAGTACAAGTACCTCAGTACTGTAGTACAAGTACCTCAGTGCTGTAGTACAAGTACCTCAGATACTGTAGTACAAGTACCTCAGGTACTGTAGTACAAGTACCTCAGTGCTGTAGTACAAGTACCTCAGTGCTGTAGTACAAGTACCTCAGTGCTGTAGTACAAGTACCTCAGTGCTGTAGTACAAGTACCTCAGTGCTGTAGTACAAGTACCTCAGTGCTGTAGTACAAGTACCTCAGATACTGTAGTACAAGTACCTCAGTGCTGTAGTACAAGTACCTCACACTAGTACTACAGTATCTGAGGTACGAGTTAAAGTGTGAGGTACTTCTACTGCGAAACATTTATCTGACGGCTTTAGTAACTTTACAAGAGTTTCTGTATGTAATAAATACGTTAACATATTAGTAATAATATTCATATTAATGTAAATATATTAGTAATGTAAACATATTCTGTTAATATATTATTAATAATGTAAACATATTATTAATAATGTTAATATATTAGTACTAATGTTAATATATTAGTACTAATGTTAATATATTGTTATGATGTAAACACATTATTATTATTATTAAAGTATTAGTACTAATGTTAATATATTGTTATGATGTAAACACATTATTATTATTATTAAAGTATTAGTACTAATGTTAATATATTGTTATGATGTAAACACATTATTATTATTAAAGTATTAGTACTAATGCCTCCTCAGCACCATCCTGAAGGGTCTGGGTCTGGAGGGGAAGCTCACAGCCGACCAGATCGCCAAGAAGTGGGACAACCTGCGCACCAAGTACAAGGTGTGTGTTCATGAGGTGTGTGTTCATGAGGTGTGTGTTCACGAGGTGTGTGTTCATGAGGTGTGTGTTCATGAGGTGTGTGTTCATGAGGTGTGTGTTCATGAGGTGTGTGTTCATGAAGTGTGTGTTCATGAGGTGTGTGTTCATGAGGTGTGTGTTCATGAGGTGTGTGTTCATGAGGTGTGTGTTCATGAGGTGTGTGTTCATGAGGTGTGTGTTCATGAGGTGTGTGTTCATGAGGTGTGTGTTCATGAGGTGTGTGTTCATGAGGTGTGTGTGTTCATGAGGTGTGTGTGTTCATGAGGTGTGTGTTCATGAGGTGTGTGTGTTCATGAGGTGTGTGTGTTCATGAGGTGTGTGTGTTCATGAGGTGTGTGTGTTCATGAGGTGTGTGTGTTCATGAGGTGTGTGTGTTCATGAAGTGTGTGTTCATGAGGTGTGTGTTCATGAGGTGTGTGTTCATGAGGTGTGTGTTCATGAGGTGTGTGTTCATGAGGTGTGTGTTCATGAGGTGTGTGTTCATGAGGTGTGTGTTCATGAGGTGTGTGTGTTCATGAGGTGTGTGTGTTCATGAGGTGTGTGTGTTCATGAGGTGTGTGTGTTCATGAGGTGTGTGTGTTCATGAGGTGTGTGTGTTCATGAGGTGTGTGTGTTCATGAGGTGTGTGTTCATGAGGTGTGTGTGTTCATGAGGTGTGTGTGTTCATGAGGTGTGTGTGTTCATGAGGTGTGTGTGTTCATGAGGTGTGTGTGTTCATGAGGTGTGTGTGTTCATGAGGTGTGTGTGTTCATGAGGTGTGTGTTCATGAAGTGTGTGTTCATGAGGTGTGTGTGTTCATGAGGTGTGTGTGTTCATGAGGTGTGTGTGTTCATGAGGTGTGTGTGTTCATGAGGTGTGTGTGTGTTCATGAGGTGTGTGTTCATGAGGTGTGTGTTCATGAGGTGTGTGTTCATGAGGTGTGTGTTCATGAGGTGTGTGTTCATGAGGTGTGTGTTCATGAGGTGTGTGTTCATGAGGTGTGTGTTCATGAGGTGTGTGTTCATGAGGTGTGTGTGTTCATGAGGTGTGTGTGTTCATGAGGTGTGTGTGTTCATGAGGTGTGTGTTCATGAGGTGTGTGTTCATGAGGTGTGTGTTCATGAGGTGTGTGTGTTCATGAGGTGTGTGTTCATGAGGTGTGTGTTCATGAAGTGTGTGTTCATGAAGTGTGTGTGTTCATGAGGTGTGTGTTCATGAGGTGTGTGTTCATGAAGTGTGTGTTCATGAAGTGTGTGTGTTCATGAAGTGTGTGTTCATGAAGTGTGTGTGTTCATGAGGTGTGTGTTCATGAAGTGTGTGTTCATGAGGTGTGTGTTCATGAGGTGTGTGTTCATGAAGTGTGTGTTCATGAAGTGTGTGTTCATGAGGTGTGTGTTCATGAGGTGTGTGTTCATGAGGTGTGTGTTCATGAGGTGTGTGTTCATGAGGTGTGTGTTCATGAGGTGTGTGTTCATGAAGTGTGTGTTCATGAAGTGTGTGTTCATGAGGTGTGTGTTCATGAGGTGTGTGTTGATGAAGTGTGTGTGTGTTGATGAAGTGTGTGTTGATGAAGTGTGTGTTGATGCAGGGACACGTTAATGAAGTGTGTGTTGATGAAGTGTGTGTTGATGCAGGGACACGTTAATGAAGTGTGTGTTATGTTAAATACATAAACCTCATGACGTCAGTGTTCAGCCAATCACATGGAAGCTGCTTGCCTCCCTTTCAAAATAAGAGCGCAGTGTAGATCGATATAACTTTATAAACTTGTGAACAATCGCGTCCTTTAACTGTGAAGAGGGTTAGGGGGTTGGGGTTAGACGTCTAGCTGGAGGAGAAGTGACCGGGTTGTTGTGGTCTGGACCGGTGAACACCGTTAGCAGGCCCGGTGTCTCTAAAGTCCCACTGTGTCTCCAGGACCTGAAGCAGCCCTACCAGGGCCAGGACCCGGTCGGGGGCGTCGTGGAGTCGTGGCCCTGGTTCCACATCATGGACGAAGCCATGCACGGCCGCCTCTACAACGGCAGCCTGGTGCTGAGCCCGGAGAGCGCCGGCAGCGCCGCCCACCGCTGCGGCGGCCAGTCCAACCAGTCCAACCAGCACCACCACCAGCACCACCAGCACCACCACCAGGAGAGCACCGACATCCTGGAGTTCCTCATCAAGACGGAGATGGAGGACACGGTGGCGCAGGAGGCCGCCGGGCACGCCGGCGCTCCGCCCGCCGAGGGCGTCCCCATGGGCTGGAGGAGGATGAGCGAGTGCTCCTATAAAAGTAGGCGTCGCGTGACTCCGCCCCCTCGCCCCGCCGGCTCGATTCCCCGTCTGAGCCGCTGTTCTTCCTCCACAGTGACCGAGCCGGAGACCGAGAGGATGATCAAGCTGCGAGCCGCCAACGAGGCACTCTTCACCGGCAGGAAGCATTCTGCCAAGCCGGCCTGGAGGTGAGCGTCCACGGCCTGGGGGCCGGGTTCTAGAGGGCCGGGTTCTAGAGGGCCGGGTTCTAGAGGGCCGGGTTCTAGAGGTCCAGACTCTAGAGGTCCAGACTTGAGGAAGTAAAGGACGGGTGTCTGTTGGAGCTTCATGTCTTCATGAGGATGTAATGAGTGCTGCTTTCTTTCAGAGCCATCCTGTACGAGCTGGGTCTGCAGGGGAAGCTGACCACGGACCAGCTGGCAAAGAAGTGGGACAACCTGAAGAGGAGATACAAGGTGAGTCCTGGTCCTGGTCCACCGATCCAAGACTCACAGGACGTCTGTTCAGGAGATTCTGGGCTTCATGCAGGAACGTATAGATGAACTTTAATTCTGTTGATAAGAGCAGAAGGTGTGGCTTTAAGATGAAGCGGTAACTTCTCCTGCACTTCTTCTCTGAAGGAACCGAGTAGCACGGACCAGGGGTTATGTCATATTACACCCTGATGATGTCATTAATCCAATAGTCTCGTCTGTAAAGCGTCTTCACGGCGGTGACATCATCATAACTCAATCTGACGTCCTCAGCTCTTGTTTTGTCTAAAGACTTCAGTGTGAGGCGGCAGAAGCAGCGCAGCCTCTAAACTCATGGGAACGAGTTCTGAACCTTTAAGAAGTCTCAAGCTGAAGACCCAAAACGGACTGAAAGAGAGACGCGAGGTGTCGAGAGGCGCTCTGCAGGGATCAAACACACGGAACCAGAAGTAGTTCAGCAAGAGGTCTCATCTTTTAAAGTATTGATGTATGAACAGCCAGGTAATCCATCAGAGTGACGTCTCATTTGAAGCTCCAGAATCAGAGTGAGGTGGAGGTAGTGAAGCTCTTTGATCTTAACCTGAGCGCTCGGCCTGAAGAAGTTCTTGCTCGATGTTTGTAGGGCTCGAGGCCGGATGTTTGTAGGGCTCGAGGCCGGATGTTTGTAGGGCTCGAGGCCGGATGTTTGTAGGGCTCGAGGCCGGATGTTTGTAGGGCTCGAGGCCGGACGTTTGTAGGGGTCGAGGCCGGATTGTTTGTAGGGCTCGAGGCCGGATTGTTTGTAGGGCTCGAGGCCGGATGTTTGTAGGGGTCGAGGCCGGACGTTTGTAGGGGTCGAGGCCGGACGTTTGTAGGGCTCGAGGCCGGACGTTTGTAGGGCTCGAGACCGGATGTTTGTAGGGCTCGAGGCCGGATTGTTTGTAGGGGTCGAGGCCGGATTGTTTGTAGGGGCCGAGGCCGGATGTTTGTAGGGGTCGAGGCCGGATGTTTGTAGGGGTCGAGGCCGGATGTTTGTAGGGCTCGAGGCCGGACGTTTGTAGGGGTCGAGGCCGGACGTTTGTAGGGGTCGAGGCCGGACGTTTGTAGGGGTCGAGGCCGGACGTTTGTAGGGGTCGAGGGCGGACGTTTGTAGGGGTCGAGGGCGGACGTTTGTAGGGGTCGAGGGCGGACGTTTGTAGGGGTCGAGGCCGGACGTTTGTAGGGGTCGAGGCCGGACGTTTGTAGGGGTCGAGGCCGGACGTTTGTAGGGGTCGAGGCCGGACGTTTGTAGGGGTCGAGGCCGGACGTTTGTAGGGGTCGAGGCCGGACGTTTGTAGGGGTCGAGGCCGGACGTTTGTAGGGGTCGAGGCCGGACGTTTGTAGGGCTCGAGGCCGGACGTTTGTAGGGCTCGAGGCCGGACGTTTGTAGGGCTCGAGGCCGGACGTTTGTAGGGCTCGAGGCCGGACGTTTGTAGGGCTCGAGGCCGGACGTTTGTAGGGCTCGAGGCCGGACGTTTGTAGGGCTCGAGGCCGGACGTTTGTAGGGCTCGAGGCCGGATTGTTTGTAGGGCTCGAGGCCGGATGTTTGTAGGGCTCGAGGCCGGATTGTTTGTAGGGCTCGAGGCCGGATTGTTTGTAGGGCTCGAGACCAGATGTTTGTAGGGCTCGAGACCAGATGTTTGTAGGGCTCGAGGCCGGATTGTTTGTAGGGCTCGAGGCCGGATGTTTGTAGGGCTCGAGGCCGGATTGTTTGTAGGGCTCGAGACCAGATGTTTGTAGGGCTCGAGACCAGATGTTTGTAGGGCTCGAGGCCGGATTGTTTGTAGGGCTCGAGGCCGGATTGTTTGTAGGGCTCGAGGCCGGATTGTTTGTAGGGCTCGAGGCCGGACGTTTGGAGGGCTCGAGGCCGGACGTTTGGAGGGGTCGAGGCCGGACGTTTGGAGGGGTCGAGGCCGGACGTTTGGAGGGGTCGAGGCCGGACGTTTGGAGGGGTCGAGGCCGGACGTTTGGAGGGGTCGAGGCCGGACGTTTGGAGGGGTCGAGGCCGGACGTTTGGAGGGGTCGAGGCCGGATGGTTTTAGGGTTCGAGGCCGGATGGTTTTAGGGCTCGAGGCCGGATGTTTGTAGGGCTCGAGGCCGGATGTTTGTAGGGGTCGAGGCCAGATTGTTTGTAGGGCTCGAGGCCGGATTGTTTGTAGGGGTCGAGGCCGGATTGTTTGGAGGGGTCGAGGCCGGATTGTTTGGAGGGTTCGAGGCCGGATTGTTTGGAGGGGTCGAGGCCGGATTGTTTGGAGGGGTCGAGGCCGGATGTTTGTAGGGCTCGAGGCCGGATGTTTGTAGGGGTCGAGGCCGGATGTTTGGAGGGTTCGAGGCCGGATGTTTGGAGGGTGGCTGAGTGGACGCGGCGACGTGGCTGTGCGTCGATGGTGCTGGTGGAGAGAGTCGACAGGAGGATAAGGTCCAACTGTGCACGATCTGTAGAGCTTTCTGTCTTTACCAGGAGCTGAAGTTTCCCGCTCGCGGCGTGGAGACCAACCCGAGCTCCTGGCCCTGGTTCTACCGGATGAACGACGCCATGGAGGGCCGCTTCGCCGGGGCGGCGCCCATCCTCACGCCCATCGTGGAGGACGAGGACGAGGACTGCGAGCCGCTGTCGCCGACGCCCAAGAAACGATCCCGCCGCAGCCGGGGGGGGATGGCCGAGTTCCTGACGGAGTCCGAGATGGACCTGCTGGTCGACAGCGAGGACAAGAACGGGTCGGCGTCTCTGGGAGAGCTGCAGCGGATGAACGAGTTCACCTACAAACGTGAGCGACGATGATGAGTAACTACGGAATTAAAGATATAACAGTTAATATCTTAATACATTATGCTAATGAATAAAGATATTCCAACATAGGATTCCAACATGAGCAATACTCATAGAAACATGGAGAAGCAACATTATAGATACAAATGTCTTTTTCTAAGCTAAATGAAACACAAGGGTTCTTAGCTTCAGGTGATTATTCACTGATTAAAACGTTACTGTCCCTTTAAGTGGTAAACTCTACGTTAAAGTGATGAGTCCTTCTGTTGACTGACTGTTTGACCTTTGACCTTTGACCTTTTGACCTTGGTTCCAGTGACAGAAGAAGACACCCGGCGGCTAATTGAGCTGCGAGCCGCCAACGAGTCTCTGTTCACGGGGAGGAGGAACACGGCCAAGCCGGCCTGGAGGTAACGGAGCCGGAACGGGAGCCTGAACGCCTCATGACGTCACAGTCCTCATGACGTCACAGTCCTCATGACGTCACAGTCCTCATGACGTCACAGTCCTCATGACGTCATCGTCCTCACGACGTCATCGTCAACCGTCCGTGTTTCTACGTCCACAGGGGGATCGTGAAGGAGATGGGTCTGACGGGGAAGATCACGCCCGACCAGGTGGCCAAGAAGTGGGACAACCTGAAGACCAAGTTTAAGGTGACGTCCCACTTGTCCTACCCGTCCCACCCGTCCCACTTGTCCCACCCGTCCCACTTGTCCCACCCGTCCCACTTGTCCCACCCGTCCCACTTGTCCCACTTGTCCCACTTGTCCTACCCGTCCCACTTGTCCCACTTGTCCCACCCGTCCCACTTGTCCTACTTGTCCCACCCGTCCCACTTGTCCCACCCGTCCCACATGTCCCACATGTCCCACCCGTCCCACTTGTCCCACCCGTCCCACTTGTCCCACTTGTCCCACGTGTCCCACTTGTCCCACCCGTCCCACTTGTCCCACCCGTCCCACTTGTCCTACCCGTCCCACTTGTCCCACCCGTCCCACTTGTCCCACCCGTCCCACGTGTCTCACGTGTCCCACTTGTCCTACCCGTCCCACTTGTCCCACCCGTCCCACGTGTCCCACTTGTCCCACCCGTCCCACAGCCGCTAGGCCACGCCCCCGCACGGCCACGTTACCCCTGTGTGTGTGTTCTTCCAGGACCTGAAGTTCCCTCCTCGCGGGATGGAGGGCCAGACCAACCCGGCCTCCTGGCCCTGGTTCCAGCTGATGAGCGAGGCCCTGGAGGGCCGACTGCTGGGCAAAGCCCCCCGAGTGACGCCGGTCTGGAGCAGCGAGGAGGACGGCGTCTTCGTCTCCTCGCCGCCGCCCGACAGAGACTGCCTGCTGGCGGAGAGGAGCGGCGAGGAGCTGGACCACATGGTGGACGCCGCCGAGGCCGACGGCAACGTGACCTACATCGACGCCAGCGGGGAGGAGTGCTCCACGCCCTCCGACCTCTCCTACAAAAGTAAGAGCACCTCTTCTTCCTGGTCTTTAGAGGAGGAGGTTAGTCTTTCTGTCCTTAACGGGTCTTATCTCTGCTTTGTCAGCGTTGGTTGATTTGAATTCATGAATGAATGTTCGTCAATCCAATGAAAATTACTGTAAACGTCGGGTTACGAGCCGCTACTACCTTCGGTCAGTGTCCCCGTTAGCTCCCTGCTGTAGCCAGCTGGGGCTCCTGCTAGCG
Organism: Myoxocephalus aenaeus; assembly: GCA_038501785.1. Lineage (NCBI taxonomy): Eukaryota > Metazoa > Chordata > Actinopteri > Perciformes > Cottidae > Myoxocephalus > Myoxocephalus aenaeus. The sequence continues at coordinate 249,353 of JBAMJR010000134.1, forward strand.
CTCCGTCACTTCCCCGCTAACTTCCGCTAGCTCTCCGCTAACTTCCGCTAGCTCCCCGAAAACCACCGAAGGTAGCGGGACCAGGCTCGACACCCGACTTGGGCAGAGGGGATGCGGGCAGTAGTAGCAGTAGCAGCAGCGGCAGTAGTAGCAGCAGCGGCAGTAGTAGCAGTAGCAGCAGCAGCGCTAGCTGGCAGTAGCAGCAGCAGCGCTAGCTGGCAGTAGCAGCAGCAGCGCTAGCTGGCAGTAGCAGCAGCAGCGCTAGCTGGCAGTAGCCGCAGCAGCGCTAGCTGGCAGTAGCCGCAGCAGCGCTAGCTGGCAGTAGCTGCAGCAGCGCTAGCTGGCAGTAGCCGCAGCAGCGCTAGCTGGCAGTAGCTGCAGCAGCGCTCGCTAGCAACAGCGCTAGCTAGCAGCAGCACTCGCTAGCTACAGCGCTAGCTAGCTACAGCGGGGACACTGACCGGAGGTAGGAGCGGCTTGTAACCCGACTTTTACGGTATGCCCTTTTTTCAGTTCAATGAATGACATTTTTATTTTCCACAAAAAAGTTATTCTGTTTTTTTTTTCGGACAAAACGACATTTAAAAAATAACACAAAAGATTAATCCTGAAAATAATTATCAGATTGTTCAGTAGCTTGAAATAAAGATGGCCGTCGTGTGAATAAAAGCAAAAGGTTGCGTTCAGGTGACTTCCTGTCTCATGAGAGCAAAAGGTTGCGTTCAGGTGACTTCCTGTCTCATGAGAGCAAAAGGTTGCGTTCAGGTGACTTCCTGTCTCATGAGAGCAAAAGGTTGCGTTCAGGTGACTTCCTGTCTCATGAGAGCAAAAGGTTGCGTTCAGGTGACTTCCTGTCTCATGAGAGCAAAAGGTTGCGTTCAGGTGACTTCCTGTCTCATGAGAGCAAAAGGTTGCGTTCAGGTGACTTCCTGTCCGTCTCCACAGTGACCGACATCGACACGCGCAGCATGATCCAGCTGAGAGCCGCCAACGAGGCGCTCTTCACCGGGAGGAGGAACGCCGCCAAGGCCGCCTGGAAGTAAGAGAGCGAGAGAGAGAGAGAGAGAGAGAGAGAGAGTGTGTGTGTGTGTGTGTGTGAGACCTGTGTGTAACCTGTGTGTGTGTGTGTGTGTGTGTGTGTGTGTGTGTGTGAGACCTGTGTGTGTGTGTGAGACCTGTGTGAGACCTGTGTGAGACCTGTGTGAGACCTGTGTGAGACCTGTGTGTAACCTGTGTGTGTGTGTGTGTGTGTGTGTGTGTGTGTGTGTGTGTCTGTGTGTGTGTCTGTGTGTTCTCAGAGCCGTCCTCAAGGAGCTCGGGCTGCAGGGGAAAGTCTCAACCTACCAGCTGGCCAAGAAGTGGGACAACCTGAAGAGGAGGTACAAGGTGAGTGCAGGAGGGACATGTCCAGGTATATATGTGATGTCCATGTGTATATGTGATGTCCATGTATATATGTGATGTACATGTATATATGTGATGTCCAGGTATATATGTGATGTCCAGGTATATATGTGATGTCCAGGTATATATGTGATGTACATGTATATATGTGATGTCCAGGTATATATGTGATGTCCAGGTATATATGTGATGTCCATGTGTATATGTGATGTACATGTATATATGTGATGTACATGTATATATGTGATGTACATGTATATATGTGATGTACATGTATATATGTGATGTACATGTATATATGTGATGTACATGTATATATGTGATGTCCAGGTATATATGTGATGTCCAGGTATATATGTGATGTCCAGGTATATATGTGATGTACATGTATATATGTGATGTACATGTATATATGTGATGTCCATGTGTATATGTGATGTACATGTATATATGTGATGTACATGTATATATGTGATGTCCATGTGTATATGTGATGTACATGTATATATGTGATGTACATGTATATATGTGATGTCCAGGTATATATGTGATGTCCAGGTATATATGTGATGTCCAGGTATATATGTGATGTACATGTATATATGTGATGTCCAGGTATATATGTGATGTCCAGGTATATATGTGATGTCCATGTGTATATGTGATGTACATGTATATATGTGATGTACATGTATATATGTGATGTACATGTATATATGTGATGTACATGTATATATGTGATGTACATGTATATATGTGATGTACATGTATATATGTGATGTCCAGGTATATATGTGATGTCCAGGTATATATGTGATGTACATGTATATATGTGATGTCCAGGTATATATGTGATGTCCAGGTATATATGTGATGTACATGTATATATGTGATGTACAGGTATATATGTGATGTACATGTATATATGTGATGTACAGGTATATATGTGATGTCCAGGTATATATGTGATGTCCAGGTATATATGTGATGTACAGGTATATATGTGATGTACATGTATATATGTGATGTCCAGGTATATATGTGATGTCCAGGTATATATGTGATGTACATGTATATATGTGATGTACAGGTATATATGTGATGTACATGTATATATGTGATGTACAGGTATATATGTGATGTCCAGGTATATATGTGATGTCCAGGTATATATGTGATGTCCAGGTATATATGTGATGTACAGGTATATATGTGATGTACATGTATATATGTGATGTACATGTATATATGTGATGTCCAGGTATATATGTGATGTCCAGGTATATATGTGATGTACATGTATATATGTGATGTACAGGTATATATGTGATGTACATGTATATATGTGATGTACAGGTATATATGTGATGTCCAGGTATATATGTGATGTACATGTATATATGTGATGTCCAGGTATATATGTGATGTCCAGGTATATATGTGATGTACATGTATATATGTGATGTCCAGGTATATATGTGATGTCCAGGTATATATGTGATGTCCAGGTATATATGTGATGTACATGTATATATGTGATGTACAGGTATATATGTGATGTACAGGTATATATGTGATGTACATGTATATATGTGATGTACAGGTATATATGTGATGTACATGTATATATGTGATGTACATGTATATATGTGATGTACATGTATATATGTGATGTACAGGTATATATGTGATGTCCAGGTATATATGTGATGTACATGTGTATATGTGATGTACATGTGTATATGTGATGTACAGGTATATATGTGATGTCCAGGTATATATGTGATGTCCAGGTATATATGTGATGTACATGTATATATGTGATGTACATGTATATATGTGATGTACATGTATATATGTGATGTACATGTATATATGTGATGTACAGGTATATATGTGATGTCCAGGTATATATGTGATGTACATGTATATATGTGATGTACAGGTATATGTGTGATGTACATGTATATATGTGATGTACATGTATATATGTGATGTCCAGGTATATATGTGATGTACATGTATATATGTGATGTCCAGGTATATATGTGATGTACATGTATATATGTGATGTACATGTATATATGTGATGTACATGTATATATGTGATGTCCAGGTATATATGTGATGTCCAGGTATATATGTGATGTCCAGGTATATATGTGATGTACATGTGTATATGTGATGTACATGTGTATATGTGATGTACATGTATATATGTGATGTACATGTATATATGTGATGTACATGTATATATGTGATGTACATGTATATATGTGATGTACATGTATATATGTGATGTACATGTATATATGTGATGTACATGTATATATGTGATGTACAGGTATATATGTGATGTACATGTATATATGTGATGTCCAGGTATATATGTGATGTCCAGGTATATATGTGATGTCCAGGTATATATGTGATGTCCAGGTATATATGTGATGTCCAGGTATATATGTGATGTACATGTATATATGTGATGTCCAGGTATATATGTGATGTCCAGGTATATATGTGATGTACATGTATATATGTGATGTCCAGGTATATATGTGATGTCCAGGTATATATGTGATGTCCAGGTATATATGTGATGTACATGTATATATGTGATGTACATGTATATATGTGATGTACATGTATATATGTGATGTACATGTATATATGTGATGTACAGGTATATATGTGATGTACATGTATATATGTGATGTCCAGGTATATATGTGATGTCCAGGTATATATGTGATGTCCAGGTATATATGTGATGTCCAGGTATATATGTGATGTCCAGGTATATATGTGATGTACATGTATATATGTGATGTACATGTATATATGTGATGTCCAGGTATATATGTGATGTACATGTATATATGTGATGTACATGTATATATGTGATGTACATGTATATATGTGATGTACATGTATATATGTGATGTCCAGGTATATATGTGATGTCCAGGTGTATATGTGATGTACATGTATATATGTGATGTCCAGGTATATATGTGATGTACATGTATATATGTGATGTACATGTATATATGTGATTTACATGTGTATATGTGATGTACATGTGGTCCGTCCCTCAATGCCGTCTGACTCAGTAGGAACCAATAAGACACGTCTTTAAAAACACAACTTTCTCCTCCTCCTCCTCCCCCCCTCTTTCTCCCCCTCCCTCCCTCCTCCTCGTCTTTCTCCTCCTCTCTCTCTCTCCCCCTCCCTCCCTCCTCCTCGTCTTTCTCCTCCTCTCTCCTCCTCCTCCTCCTCCTCCCCCCCTCTCTCTCTCTCTCCCCCTCCCTCCCTCCTCCTCGTCTTTCTCCTCCTCTCTCCTCCTCCTCCTCCTCCCCCCCTCTCTCTCTCTCTCCCCCTCCCTCCCTCCTCCTCGTCTTTCTCCTCCTCTCTCCTCCTCCTCCTCCTCCTCCTCCCCCCCTCTCTCTCCCCCTCCCTCCCTCCTCCTCGTCTTTCTCCTCCTCTCTCCTCCTCCTCCTCCTCCTCCCCCCCTCTCTCTCTCTCTCCCCCTCCCTCCCTCCTCCTCGTCTTTCTCCTCCTCTCTCCTCCTCCTCCTCCTCCTCCCCCCCTCTCTCTCTCTCTCCCCCTCCCTCCCTCCTCCTCGTCTTTCTCCTCCTCTCTCTCCTCCTCTCTCTCCTCCTCCTCCCCCCCCCCTCTCTCTCTCCTCTTCCTCCTCTCTCCTCCTCCCCCCCTCTCTCTCTCTTCCCCCCAGGACCTGCGGTACCCTCCTGTTGGGATGGAGAGCCCAGCAGACAGCACCTCCTCCTGGCCGTGGTTCCACCTGATGAACGAGGCCATGGAGGGCCGTCTGGCGGCGAGCGCCCCGCTGCTGACGCCTCTGACCCAGGAGGACGAGCCGGTCCAGACCCCGTCCCCCAGGACCCGGGCCCGGCCCGGCCCGGCCCCCGCCCCCGCCGCCGCCGCCTCGGACTACGGACAGCAGGCGTTCGGCGGCGGCGAGCAGGACCAGCGCGGCGGCCCGGAGGCGTGCGAGGGTCCGCTGGGAGGACTGGGAGGACTGGGGGGACTGGAGCGGGAGTGGGAGGCGGTGGAGCGCGAGCGGGCGGCGCTGGAGCGCGAGCGGGCCGCCGTGCAGGCGGAGCGGCTCTGGCTGGAGAGGGAGCGGGCCGCCGTGGAGCGGGACCGGGCCCTGGTGGAGCGGGACCGGGCCGCGCTGGGCCAGGACCGGGAGCTGCTGGACCAGAGGGCCCTGATGCTGAACTCTGTGGGTCACTCCGGACACCTCAACGCCCTCATGTAGACCGGCTCGCTCCATGGGGGGACCGGGGTCCCGGACCTCGCCGTGGAGAGACGAGGCCCGGCTCCAGGCAGAGCGGGTCCTGGGTCCAACAGGAGAGCTGCAGAGACCTGGTCCTCCTCCGGGGGTTCAGGGTCGAATGGGGGTTATTGATCCAGAGCTAATATCTCTGGCTTCTTCTGGGTTCCAGTCTGGACCCCGGTGGAGGGTCTCCTCTCTCTCAAAGCTCGTTCGTCCTGAACGTGTTCTGGTTCTGCAGGATGGAAGCCCGGACAAGGAGCCGGTCCTCCAGCGGGGACCCGGCGACGCAGACCCTGAAGGGTCCGGTCACAGGAAACGCATCACAGGCCGCCCAGCTGACCAGGTGGTGCGGCTCCTCCCGGTGAGACCCGGGTCGCCAGGAGACCAGCGGGGCGCAGACCACTTTGGACCGGCGGCGCCGAGCCGAGGAGGCGGAGCTAGAGACGGAAACAAACTCTGACTTGTTCATTTAGGCTCCGCCCATTTCTTTTGTATTTATTTCCGAGACGTTCTTTCGTATTGTTTTTATTTAAGAGGCGCCTGCTCCTCCGTGACATCACTTCCTGCTCCTCCGTGACATCACTTCCTGCTCCTCCGTGACATCACTTCCTGCTGCGGCTGTTTTACAGAGAAATATTCCGTCTGCTGGAGAGATTTTTTTGACACGTTTCTTCCGACAGATTAAAAGGTTTCATTATCACTCCTGTGTGCACGTTGGTGTTGCTTTCTCTCTCTGTGAATATATATGCATACATGTGTTCCCTCGCGGTGCGTTCAGGCGCTGCTGTGAGGCCTCGCGGTGCGTTCAGGCGCTCCTGTGAGGCCTCGCGGTGCGTTCAGGCGCTCCTGTGAGGCCTCGCGGTGCGTTCAGGCGCTGCTGTGAGGCCTCGCGGTGCGTTCAGGCGCTGCTGTGAGGCCTCGCGGTGCGTTCAGGCGCTGCTGTGAGGCCTCGCGGTGCGTTCAGGCGCTGCTGTGAGGCCTCGCGGTGCGTTCAGGCGCTGCTGTGAGGCCTCGCGGTGCGTTCAGGCGCTGCTGTGAGGCCTCGCGGTGCGTTCAGGCGCTGCTGTGAGGCCTCGCGGTGCGTTCAGGCGCTCCTGTGAGGCCTCGTGGTGCGTTCAGGCGCTGCTGTGAGGCCTCGCGGTGCGTTCAGGCGCTGCTGTGAGGCCTCGCGGTGCGTTCAGGCGCTGCTGTGAGGCCTCGTGGTGCGTTCAGGCGCTCCTGTGAGGCCTCGTGGTGCGTTCAGGCGCTGCTGTGAGGCCTCGCGGTGCGTTCAGGCGCTGCTGTGAGGCCTCGCGATGCGTTCAGGCGCTGCTGTGAGGCCTTGCGGTGCGTTCAGGCGCTGCTGTGAGGCCTCGCGATGCGTTCAGGCGCTGCTGTGAGGCCTCGCGGTGCGTTCAGAGCGCTGCTGTGAGGCCTTGCGGTGCGTTCAGGCGCTGCTGTGAGGCCTCGCGGTGCGTTCAGGCGCTCCTGTGAGGCCTCGCGGTGCGTTCAGGCGCTGCTGTGAGGCCTCGCGGTGCGTTCAGAGCGCTGCTGTGAGGCCTCGCGGTGCGTTCAGGCGCTCCTGTGAGGCCTCGCGGTGCGTTCAGGCGCTGCTGTGAGGCCTTGCGGTGCGTTCAGGCGCTGCTGTGAGGCCTCGCGGTGCGTTCAGGCGCTGCTGTGAGGCCTCGCGGTGCGTTCAGGCGCTGCTGTGAGGCCTCGCGGTGCGTTCAGGCGCTGCTGTGAGGCCTCGCGGTGCGTTCAGGCGCTGCTGTGAGGCCTCGCGCTGCTGTGAGGCCTTGCGGTGCGTTCAGGCGCTGCTGTGAGGCCTCGCGGTGCGTTCAGGCGCTGCTGTGAGGCCTCGCGGTGCGTTCAGGCGCTGCTGTGAGGCCTCGCGGTGCGTTCAGGCGCTGCTGTGAGGCGTGAGGAGGTTCATACTGTTTGACAACTCATTAAACTCAGTCGGCCAATCAGAAAGAGGCCCCTCCCCCTTTCTGTTTGAAGAGCTGGCTCATAGTTGAGGTCACATGACTCCGGTCCATGAATCATTCACTGATGACATCACCAGCTGAGGTGGACTCTGATCCGGCAGCTTGAAACCTGGTCTTCAGGATCCGGAGGCGGAACCGGATCGACCGGTCGCTCTTCAGTGTTCTCTGTTCACGGAGCAGAGCTGAAGGTCACTCTCTCACTCTCTCACACACACACACACACACACACACCTGCTCAGGTGGTCGCTGGTCTTCAGGAACCAGGTAAATACTGTGATGATGAGGAAGGTGATGAGGAAAGTCTTCATCCTTCCTGTGTTTTCTCTTTTAGGACGAACAAGATGGCAATACGACAAAACTGCATAGGAAGTAAGTTTTCTATCTCTCTTTCTATCTGTGTGTGTGTGTGTGTGTGTGTGTGTGTGTCTGTGTGTGTGTGTGTGTGTGTGTGTGTGTGTTGACGTGGTTACTTCCTTATTGATTTACATAACTGATAAACTGTCATACTTACTGTGTTCATGTCTTATTATTATTTTTAATATATCATTGTTTTACTGTTTGATTTGGCATTGATGGAAGTTTTTGTAATTTCATTAATTAAAGTAATAATATGAATAATACTATTTCAGTATGTATTCATATTTACTAGAGCAGCTCTTCAGCCGCTCTGAGCAGCTCTTCAGCCGCTCTGTTTTTATTTTATTCTCTTTTTTTTTGCCCAGTGGAAAATCTTTCAAAGGGAATTCCTCTTATCTTGAAGTTTGAGAATTATTTAAACATTTATTTGTTTAAAAATAAATGTTTAAATAATTCTTTAACTAAAATGTGCCACGTAGCTGTGAAGCCTCTTTCCCTGCAGCTGCTCGTGATTCAGAGCACCGCCCTCAGTAAACTATCAACTGATAAAAAATACATTAAAAAAGTCACGGAGAAAAGTAGAGTGTAATTCTGCGTGGACGTATTCATTTACTTTCACTGCCATCGATGCTGCTGACCACAACGTGACGTTGAAAGACTCTTGAGTGAATGAAGCGACGGTCAGAGTGTTGGAGTCTGTGAGAGAGGAGGAGGAGAAGACGTTCTCATGTGGAACGCTGAGCTGATGTTCTCCGTCTCCTGCAGAGGTTCTGTGGGTTCTGCTGGTTCTGGGGGCGGTGCTGGGGGTTATGACCCTGGTCCTGCAGAAGACCAGAGACCTCACAGGTCTCACAGGTCTCAGAAGTCTCGGAGCTCTGGCAGGTTTCAGAGGTAGGACCGTGTGATCCATGGCTTCTCATTTTGACCATTGTTATGATAATACTTTGTTACCGGCTTAGTATTGTACTATTATAGTAGTATAGTATAGAAGTATCTTCTTTGATACGACACTGGAAGTTAAGTTGATCGGCTTCTGCTTCTGATATGTCGGTTCATCTCCTTCAGTAAGAAGTACAACATGTACCTCTGAGGTGTAGTACAGCAAGAAGTACTATATGTACCTCTGAGGTGTAGTACAGTAAGAAGTACAACATGTACCTCTGAGGTGTAGTACAGCAAGAAGTACTATATGTACCTCTGAGGTGTAGTACAGCAAGAAGTACAATATGTACCTCTGAGGTGTAGTACAGCAAGAAGTACAATATGTACCTCTGAGGTGTAGTACAGCAAGAAGTACAACATGTACCTCTGAGGTGTAGTACAGCAAGAAGTACAACATGTACCTCTGAGGTGTAGTACAGCAAGAAGTACAACATGTACCTCTGAGGTGTAGTACAGCAAGAAGTACAACATGTACCTCTGAGGTGTAGTACAGCAAGAAGTACAACATGTACCTCTGAGGTGTAGTACAGCAAGAAGTACTATATGTACCTCTGAGGTGTAGTACAGCAAGAAGTACTATATGTACCTCTGAGGTGTAGTACAGTAAGAAGTACAATATGTACCTCTGAGGTGTAGTACAGTTTATAGTAATATATATATATATATATATATATATATATATATATATATATATATATATATATATATATATATATATAAAAAATGTAACTTTCGTGAAAGAGGATATTAATGCTTGTGAATCGTTCCAAACTGAACCAAAAGGAAACACAGTAATTAAAGTAGTAGAAAATCCATCTTTACGCAGACGATACTGTCATATGTCTATACACATATGTGTGTGTGTGTGTGTGTGTGTGTGTGTATATGTGTGTATATGTGTGTATAGACATATGACAGTATCGTCTGCGTAAAGATGGATTTTCTAATGAAACATGGAGAAGAAGATCTTTGGGAACACGAAGAGGAAACTTCATAAATAATTTTACTTCCTGACTTCCTTGTTTGGAGGATTCTCAGTTTGAACTATGAAGTAAAGACGAGTGAAAATCTAACGAAACAGATTTATTTTAACTGAATAGAAGTCAAGCCGACCTCGAAGGACCAAACTGGTGTTCAGAAGACGGGTTTCTACTTTACTGACGTTTTATTACCTCTGCAGACGCTGAACCGTCCGGCTCCATCGACACGTCCTCTCAAGGTCAGTGATCATGACCCCGATCAGGATCAGCCAGAGGACTTGATCCTGATCGGGGACTGAATCCGTGTTTCCGCTCCAGCCGGACTGTGCATCATGAAGAAACACTGTCCGGAGGATTCCTTCAGCTTCTTCATCCGGAGCGGAGCCGCCAACGTCGTGCCTCCAAAGATCTGCCTCCAAGGCAACCTGTAGGTGTTACACCTGGAAAACATCCCCCTCAAACACTTCCTGCTTTCATTCCAGAGAGCAAATCCACCGTGGTGATGCTGATCTGGGTCATCTGGTCCTTCCGGTCCCTCTTGTCCCCTGGTCTCTCTGGTTCTTCTGGTCCCTCTGGTCCCTCTTGTCCTCTTGTCCTCTGGTCTCTCTGGTTCTTCTGGTCCTTCCGGTCCCTCTTGTCCTCTGGTCTCTCTGGTTCTTCTGGTCCCTCTGGTCCCTCTTGTCCTCTTGTCCTCTGGTCTCTCTGGTCTCTCTGGTTCTTCTGGTCCTTCCGGTCCCTCTTGTCCCCTGGTCTCTCTGGTTCTTCTGGTCCCTCTGGTCCCTCTTGTCCTCTGGTCTCTCTGGTTCTTCTGGTCCTTCCGGTCCCTCTTGTCCTCTGGTCTCTCTGGTTCTTCTGGTCCCTCTGGTCCCTCTTGTCCTCTTGTCCTCTGGTCTCTCTGGTTCTTCTGGTCCTTCCGGTCCCTCTTGTCCCCTGGTCTCTCTGGTTCTTCTGGTCCCTCTGGTCCCTCTTGTCCTCTTGTCCTCTGGTCTCTCTGGTTCTTCTGGTCCCTCTGGTCCCTCTTGTCCTCTTGTCCTCTGGTCTCTCTGGTTCTTCCGGTCCCTCTTGTCCCTCTTGTCCTCTGGTCTCTCTGGTTCTTCTGGTCCCTCTTGTCCTCTTGTCCTCTGGTCTCTCTGGTTCTTCCGGTCTCTCTGGTTCTTCCGGTCCCTCTGGTCCCTCTGGTCCTCTGGTCATTTTGGTCCTCGTGGTCTTTTGGTCCTCTCCGCCTCTTGTTCTCTGGACTCTTCTGTTCCTCTCTCGTGTCCTCTGTTCCTTCTGATCCCTCTTGTCCTTGTAGTCTTCTGGTCATCCTGACCTCTGATCCCTATGGTCCTTGTTTTCTTTTGGTCCTTGTGGTCCTCTGGTTTTTCTGGTCCTTTTGTTCCCTATGGTCCTTCTAGTCCCCCTTGTCTGTGTGGTCCTTCTGTCCTCTGGTCCTTGTGGTCTTTAGGTCCTCTGGACTCTCTGGTCCCCTTTCCGCTCTGGATCAGCTGGTATTGACGGTAGACCCTCTCCTCAGGCTTCTTGGGACGGTCTTGAACAACGCGGGTCCTGGGATCAACGTAGTGCTGATCAGCGGTGAGTTGGACCAACGAGCGTCTTCGTATTGATCGCTGATAGACGAGCGTCTTCGTATTGATCGCTGATAGACGAGCGTCTTCGTATTGATCGCTGATAGACGAGCGTCTTCGTATTGATCGCTGATAGACGAGCGTCTCTAACGTCTCGGTCCCCAACAGGCGTGACGGGCGGCGTCCAGAAGACGGGCCACTTTGACATGTACGGGGGCGGTACGTGGGACCTGATCCAGCACCATGTGGGACCTGATCCAGCACCATGTGGGACCTGATCCAGCACCATGTGGGACCTGATCCAGCACCATGTGGTTCTGGGTCTGTGGGTGAAGTCTGACGGCTCCTTTGTGTTCCAGATGTGAAACCTCTCATGGAGTTCCTGACGAGCATCCAGAACGGTTCTGTAGCGCTGATGGCGTCCTACGACGACCCGTCTACCAAGTCAGAGCATGATTATCAACATGATCAATAAGACATAAACATTATTATAAACATGATCAATAATGCATCAACATGATCAATAATACATCAACATGATCAATGATACATAAACATGATCAATAAGACATCAACATGATCAATAAGACATAAATATTATTATAAACATGATCAATAAGACATAAACATGATCAATAATGCATAAACATTATTATAAACATGATCAATAAGACATCAACATGATCAATAATGCATAAACATTATTATAAACATGATCAATAAGACATCAACATGATTAATAATACATAAACATGATCAATAAGACATAATAATACATAAACCTTATTATAAACATGATCAATAAGACATCAACATGAGGGCGTATTGATTGGTATTGATTTTTGTATTGGTATTGATTGGTGATCAGGTTGACTCAGGAGGCGTATTGATTGGTATTGATTGGTGATCAGGTTGACTCAGGAGGCGTATTGATTGGTATTGATTGGTGATCAGGTTGACTCAGGAGGCGTATTGATTGGTATTGATTGGTGATCAGGTTGACTCAGGAGGCGTATTGATTGGTGATCAGGTTGACTCAGGAGGCGTATTGATTGGTATTGATTGGTGATCAGGTTGACTCAGGAGGCGTATTGATTGGTGATCAGGTTGACTCAGGAGGCGTATTGATTGGTATTGATTGGTGATCAGGTTGACTCAGGAGGCGCGGGAGCTGATCGCTGAACTGGGAAGCTCTTCTGTGAAGTCACTGGGATTCCGAGATAACTGGGTGTTTGTTGGTGGGAAAGGAACGCCGGTGCAGAGCGACTTTGAGAAGGTAACGACTTATTGATCATCTTTGTTCACATGTATGTCTAGTTATTGATCATCTTTGTTCACATGTATGTCTAGTTATTGATCATCTTTGTTAATTTATGTCCAGTTATTGATCATCTTTGTTCATTTATGTCCAGTTATTGATCATCTTTGTTCACATGTATGTCCAGTTATTGATCATCTTTGTTAATTTATGTCCAGTTATTGATCATCTTTGTTCACATGTATGTCCAGTTATTGATCATCTTTGTTAATTTATGTCTAGTTATTGATCATCTTTGTTCACATGTATGTCCAGTTATTGATCATCTTTGTTCACATGTATGTCCAGTTATTGATCATCTTTGTTAATTTATGTCCAGTTATTGATCATCTTTGTTCACATGTATGTCCAGTTATTGATCATCTTTGTTAATTTATGTCCAGTTATTGATCATCTTTGTTCATATTTTCACTCAAAATGTCCTTTTATAATAACTTGGTGCTTTGTTTTAACGTTCCAAATCATAAATATGGTCCGTTTATAAATGATATATGAAGACATTATTTATATATAAAAAATATGAGCATCAACATAAATAATATTTTCCTCTCTGATGTTTGTTTTCAGTTCCTGAAGAACAACCACGAAAAGAATAAATATGATAAGTGGCCCGAGCTCATCGAGATCCATGGATGCATCCCCAGATACCTGGGAGGAAGAGGAAGAGGAGAAATAAGGGGAGGAGGAGGAAGATGAAGAGAGGAAGAGGAGGAGGAGTGAGGAAGAGAGGCGGCGTCTCATAACCAGATGTTGTAGAGAAGGAAACTAGAACAGAAGAACTCAGAAGGTTCTCTGGTCGTCCTCTGAGCAGCGTTCCGCCTCAATGATGTCATAATGATGTCACAATGATGTCATCCATGTCCTCTCCGGGCAGGAAGAGCCAATCAGAGACCAGGATTTAACCCACAATGTTGTCCTTTTTATATCCTTGTATTTTACTGAGTGGTTTGTTTTTCTGCAAAAATATGATTTAAAAAAACTTTTCTTAAACTTTATTTTGTTTGTGTGAAATACTTCTTACTCAATTCATCACGTTAAGCCATAAGTCTCATAAATCATATTTTCACAGTGTGTAAACAGAAGAGATTCAGCTGCTCCACCAAAACAACAACAACAATGTTTACTTTTGACAAACGCTCAAATTAAAAACAATAAACCGCCTCAAACTTCCTCACGTGTAATAAATTACCTTTCTGGATCTGAAGGGCAGGCGGGACCAGGTCTGGTTCTCTCTCCAGAGGGCCTGGCTCTCTCTCTCTCTCTCTCTCTGTCTCTCTCTCTCTCTCTCTCTCTCTCTCTGTCTCTCTCTCTGTCTCTCTCTCTCTCTCTCTGTCTCTCTCTCTGTCTCTGTCTCTCTCTCTCTGTCTCTCTCTCTCGCTCTCTCTCTGTCTCTCTCTGTCTCTCTCTCTCTCTCTCTGTTTCTCTCTCTGTCTCTCTCTCTCTCTCTCTCTCTCTCTCTCTGTCTCTCTCTCTGTCTCTCTCTCTCTCTCTCTCTCTGTCTCTCTCTCTCGCTCTCTCTCTGTCTCTCTCTGTCTCTCTCTCTCTCTCTCTGTCTCTCTCTGTCTCTCTCTCTCTCTCTCTCTCTCTCTCTCTGTCTCTCTCTCTGTCTCTCTCTCTGTCTCTGTCTCTCTCTCTCTCTGTCTCTCTCTCTCTCTGTCTGTCTCTGTCTGTCTCTCTCTGTCTGTCCAGAGGGTCTGGTTATACATATATTATATTTGATATGTGTGGTCATCACTTATATTTTTATATATATATATATATATATGTTTTTCGTCATTTATTTTAAAATGTATATTGTTATATTACATATTCTATACGAGATATTATATTTTCTTTAAAGTGTTTTTCAATAATAAATAATTAGAAAATATGTTTTTACGGACGGACGCACGAGACGAGACCTGTTTCCACCCGAACATTATTCTGAACGGACCCTGAGCCGCGTACCTGATTGGCTGCCGCAGAGCGTCAAGCCCGCCGGAAACCGAGCAGACGGAGAAGCTGATTGGCGGGAGGAGCCCAACGAAGTCTAATGGCGGAGCGTTGCGTCGTCAACGCGGAGAAACGTTCCTTTTCATAACTGCTGAGTAACGTTGACGCGTTAATGTCTCAGTGTTTAGTCCACAGAATAAAATGGCCACTTTAGTTCTGGACAACGGAGCTTACACGGCGAAGATCGGCTACAGCCAGGAGACCGTCAGGTGACGTATAGCCTCCATGTTTACAATGACGAAAACGCTGTCCGGCCCGGGCCCGTCTAACACTGGCCCGGGCCCGTCTAACTCCGGCCCGGGCCCGTCTAACGCCGGACTCCGTTACGGAAACGCTTTCATGTTTTCCATAGTTGTTGGTGATTAAATCCTGGACGCAGAACAGCAGTTGAGACTTCTCATGAAGCGCGAGGGTTTCCTCTGTTGTTCGGCTGTTTGTGAAGGTTTAGTTGGTTTAGTTGGTTTAGTTTGTGCACTACATGTTATTTTAATTCCTAACACTGAGAACATTTGTGTCGTTTGGTCCCCTAGCATTTATATATATATATATATATATATATATATATATATATATATATATATATATATATATATATATATATATATATATATATACACAATGTATCAATATTCCGCCACATTCCTGCCTAATTTCGTTTTTAACAGATTAGTTATACTTTTATTTTGACTGTAGTTCTTTTGTTCTCTTTATAATCCACCGTGTTATTCATCATCAGGACCGACATTTACATTTCATTTGATTGTGTCTTTAAACTTGAATTATGTTATTAGGCTCATGCCAAACCTGCACATAATATTATGTGTTATTACACATGGCTCCTGTAATAAGTCACGTGACTCGTCATGACGTCACCATGACGTTAGCATGTTTGTGTTGTCAAACAAACACAGAAAGCGACCTGATCATAGTTATCAATAAGTTATCAATAATTCATCAGAGCTCAACTCGTATATTTATAAATAAGATAGTTTCTCCGTCAGCTGAGTTATTGTTGTTGTGAGTTGTTGTTGTTGTTGTTGTGAGTTATTGTTGTTGTGAGTTGTTGTTGTTGTTGTGAGTTGTTGTTGTGAGTTATTGTTGTTGTGAGTTGTTGTTGTTGTGAGTTGTTGTTGTTGTTGTGAGTTGTTGTTGTGAGTTGTTGTTGTGAGTTATTGTTGTTGTGAGTTGTTGTTGTGAGTTGTTGTTGTTGTTGTGAGTTGTTGTTGTTGTTGTGAGTTGTTGTTGTTGTTGTTGTGAGTTGTTGTTGTTGTGAGTTGTTGTTGTGAGTTGTTGTTGTAATAATAATAATAACAACAACATGTCCTCTCTCCTCAGCGTCATCCCTAACTGTATAATAATAATAATAATAATAATAACAACAACATGTCCTCTCTCCTCAGCGTCATCCCTAACTGTATAATAATAATAATAATAATAATAACAACAACATGTCCTCTCTCCTCAGCGTCATCCCTAACTGTATAATAATAATAATAATAATAATAATAATAACAATAATAATAATAATAATAATAACAACAACATGTCCTCTCTCCTCAGCGTCATCCCTAACTGTATAATAATAATAATAATAATAATAATAACAATAATAATAATAATAATAATAACAACAACATGTCCTCTCTCCTCAGCGTCATCCCTAACTGTATAATAATAATAATAACAATAATAATAACAACAACATGTCCTCTCTCCTCAGCGTCATCCCTAACTGTATAATAATAATAATAATAATAATAATAACAACAACAACAACAACAACATGTCCTCTCTCCTCAGCGTCATCCCTAACTGTCAGTTCCGCTCCAAGACCTCCAGGCTGAAGACCTTCACGGCCAACCAGCTGGACGAGATCAAAGACCCCTCTGGCCTCTTCTACATCCTGCCCTTCCAGAAGGTGAGGGGGGGGAGCGGGTCCTCTGGGTCCTCTGGGTCCTCTGGGTCCTCTGGGTCCTCTTGGTTCCTCTTGGTTCCTCTTGGTTCCTCTGGGTCCTCTAGTTCCTCTAGTTCCTCTAGTTCCTCTGGGTCCTCTGGGTCCTCTAGTTCCTCTGGGTCCTCTGGGTCCTCTGGGGTCCTCTTGGTTCCTCTTGGTTCCTCTGGGTCCTCTAGTTCCTCTGGGTCCTCTGGGTCCTCTGGGTCCTCTTGGGTCCTCTTGGTTCCTCTTGGTTCCTCTTGGGTCCTCTGGGTCCTCTGGGTCCTCTGGGTCCTCTGGGTCCTCTAGTTCCTCTGGGTCCTCTAGGGTCCTCTGGGTCCTCTGGGTCCTCTAGTTCCTCTGGGTCCTCTGGGTCCTCTGGGTCCTCTGGGTCCTCTGGGTCCTCTTGGTTCCTCTGGGTCCTCTTGGTTCCTCTGGGTCCTCTAGTTCCTCTGGGTCCTCTAGTTCCTTTGGGTCCTCTTGGTTCCTCTTGGTTCCTCTAGTTCCTCTGGGTCCTCTGGGTCCTCTAGGGTCCTCTGGGTCCTCTGGGTCCTCTGGGTCCTCTAGTTCCTCTGGGTCCTCTAGGGTCCTCTGGGTCCTCTAGTTCCTCTGGGTCCTCTGGGTCCTCTAGTTCCTCTGGGTCCTCTGGGTCCTCTAGGGTCCTCTGGGTCCTCTGGGTCCTCTGGGTCCTCTAGTTCCTCTGGGTCCTCTAGGGTCCTCTGGGTCCTCTAGGGTCCTCTGGGTCCTCTGGGTCCTCTAGTTCCTCTAGTTCCTCTGGGTCCTCTGGGTCCTCTGGGGTCCTCTTGGGTCCTCTTGGGTCCTCTGGGTCCTCTGGGTCCTCTAGTTCCTCTGGGTCCTCTAGTTCCTCTGGGTCCTCTGGGACCTCTTGGGTCCTCTGGGTCCTCTAGTTCCTCTGGGTCCTCTGGTTCCTCTGGGTCCTCTGGGTCCTCTGGGGTCCTCTGGGGTCCTCTGGGTCCTCTGGTTTCTCTAGGTCCTCTAGTTCCTCTGGGTCCTCTGGGACCTCTTGGGTCCTCTGGGACCTCTAGTTCCTCTGGGACCTCTAGTTCCTCTGGGACCTCTAGGGTCCTCTGGGACCTCTTGGGTCCTCTGGGACCTCTTGGGTCCTCTGGGTCCTCTAGTTCCTCTGGGTCCTCTTGGGTCCTCTGGGTCCTCTTGGGTCCTCTGGGTCCTCTAGTTCCTCTGGGACCTCTAGTTCCTCTGGGACCTCTAGTTCCTCTGGGACCTCTAGGGTCCTCTTGGGTCCTCTGGGTCCTCTAGTTCCTCTGGGACCTCTAGTTCCTCTGGGTCCTCTAGTTCCTCTGGGACCTCTAGGGTCCTCTGGGTCCTCTTGGGTCCTCTGGGACCTCTTGGGTCCTCTGGGACCTCTAGTTCCTCTGGGACCTCTAGTTCCTCTGGGTCCTCTAGTTCCTCTGGGACCTCTTGGGTCCTCTGGGTCCTCTAGTTCCTCTGGGACCTCTTGGGTCCTCTGGGACCTCTAGTTCCTCTAGTTCCTCTAGTTCCTCTGGGACCTCTAGGGTCCTCTGGGACCTCTAGTTCCTCTGGGTCCTCTAGTTCCTCTGGGACCTCTAGGGTCCTCTGGGTCCTCTTGGGTCCTCTGGGACCTCTTGGGTCCTCTAGTTCAGGGGTTCTTAACCTTTTTGCCCCGGGGCCCATTCAAATATTAACACTGTATTGGTTTATTAATAATTGATCTCCCTCTTGGTTTGACTCATATTCAATAACTAAATCAAACCTGCAGTTCAACAAGCTAACACCTTGTCAGATAAAGACCTGATGCAATGTGATCATCAGAGACGTGTTGATCATGTGTGTAAACCTGCACAGACATAGAAGAACTCATGTAAAGGCTCAAGTCAGGACTATTAACACAACAATAACTCATTATTCGATTTTTCAACAAAAACAAGGGAGACACAAAAAAACTGAGAGAAAAAATTGAAATTTGATAAATAATGTGGTAATAAAATAAATACACTGCACAATTATTAGGAAAGTAGTTTGGATTTGTTGGCGTTTTTGAGGATGAATTGTATTATTGAACAACTACAGTTCTCCCGGTTAATCCAACATGTTAATAAACCTCAAACCTGAATATTTAAGACAATAAAAGTGAGGTTTTTACTTTAAGAGAATATCTGTGTGTTCACAATTATTGGGCAACTAGTGTGCACACTTTAAATAAAGTGCAAACTAAAACACACTTCATGTGTGCAGAACCAGAAGCTGCTCTTGTATTACTGAAGCAGCAATAACACACACTGGTTGGCTTGTGAGAAGAACAACACATTGAGTTTCCAGTCAGTGACATCGTCCTTCATCTGGAAAAATCCCACCGGCTTTCCCACGAGCGTCTAGATATCGCTTTAGCTGTGAAGCCTTCAGTGCTGCGTTAGCTTGCGAGGTTAGCGTTAGCTCTCACTCCACACAGGCTGAGGGCTGCGTTAGCTAGCCAGGCTAGTGTTAGCGAGGCTAGCGTTAGCCCTCACTCCACACAGGCTGAGGGCTGCGTTAGCTAGCCAGGCTAGTGTTAGCGAGGCTAGCGTTAGCCCTCACTCCACACAGGCTGAGGGCTGCGTTAGCTAGCGAGGCTAGCGTTAGCCCTCACTCCACACAGGCTCAGGGCTGCGTTAGCTAGCGAGGCTAGCGTTAGCGAGGCTAGCGTTAGCCCTCACTCCACACAGGCTGAGGGCTGCGTTAGCTAGCGAGGCTAGCGTTAGCGAGGCTAGTGTTAGCGAGGCTAGCGTTAGCTCTCACTCCACACAGGCTCAGGGCTGCGTTAGCTAGCGAGGCTAGTGTTAGCGAGGCTAGCGTTAGCTCTCACTCCACACAGGCTCAGGGCTGCGTTAGCTAGCGAGGCTAGCGTTAGCGAGGCTAGTGTTAGCGAGGCTAGCGTTAGCTCTCACTCCACACAGGCTCAGGGCTGCGTTAGCTAGCGAGGCTAGTGTTAGCGAGGCTAGCGTTAGCTCTCACTCCACACAGGCTCAGGGCTCCTCCTCGTTTCCTCCGCTCACAAAGCTCTACTTCATGAAGTCAGGATCATACTTCACGAACATTTAGACGTTTGGGTGTTCAGCAGCACTTTAGTCTTCATGTTTTCGTTTGAAATACTTCTCTATAACTTTGACTACAGACTAGCTGCTGGCTGAGTGTCTTCTTCTGCTTATTGGCGCTCGTTAAATAACTGACTGGCGCATTACCGCCACCAGGTGGTGGGAAGCTGTATTGTAACTGAGCGTCGTGGATAACAGTGATAACAGTGATATCTCTCGCGGCCCACAGGTGAAAAACTGAAAGTTTTTGGTGGCCCTCTAGGTGGCGCTCTAGTTCCTCTGGGACCTCCAGGTCCTCTTGGTCCTAGGGAGGTAGACCTCTGGGGTCCTCATGGTCCTCAGGGTCTCTCCTGGACTCATGCGGTCTCTCCTGGACTCATGTGGTCTCTCTCATGCGGTCTCTCCTGGACTCATGTGGTCTCTCTCATGCGGTCTCTCCTGGACTCATGTGGTCTCTCTCATGCGGTCTCTCCTGGACTCATGTGGTCTCTCTCATGTGGTCTCTCCTGGACTCATGTGGTCTCTCTCATGCGGTCTCTCCTGGACTCATGTGGTCTCTCTCATGTGGTCTCTCCTGGACTCATGTGGTCTCTCCTGGACTCATGTGGTCTCTCTCATGTGGTCTCTCCTGGACTCATGTGGTCTCTCCTGGACTCATGTGGTCTCTCTCATGCGGTCTCTCCTGGACTCATGTGGTCTCTCTCATGCGGTCTCTCCTGGACTCATGTGGTCTCTCTCATGTGGTCTCTCCTGGACTCATGTGGTCTCTCTCATGCGGTCTCTCCTGGACTCATGTGGTCTCTCTCATGCGGTCTCTCCTGGACTCATGTGGTCTCTCTCATGCGGTCTCTCCTGGACTCATGTGGTCTCTCTCATGCGGTCTCTCCTGGACTCATGTGGTCTCTCTCATGTGGTCTCTCCTGGACTCATGTGGTCTCTCTCATGTGGTCTCTCCTGGACTCATGTGGTCTCTCTCATGCGGTCTCTCCTGGACTCATGTGGTCTCTCTCATGCGGTCTCTCCTGGACTCATGTGGTCTCTCCTGGACTCATGCGGTCTCTCCTGGACTCATGCGGTCTCTCCTGGACTCATGCGGTCTCTCCTGGACTCATGCGGTCTCTCCTGGACTCATGCGGTCTCTCCTGGACTCATGCGGTCTCTCCTGGACTCATGTGGTCTCTCCTGGACTCATGTGGTCTCTCTCTCCCCTTAGGGTTACCTGGTCAACTGGGACGTCCAGAGGAAAGTCTGGGACCACCTGTTTGGAAAGGAGATGTTCAAGGTGTGTGTGTGTGTGTCATATATATATATATATATATATATGTGTGTGTGTGTGTGTGTGTTCTCATATGTGTGTGTGTGTGTGTGTGTGTGTGTGTGTGTGTGTGTGTGTGTGTGTGTTCTCAGGTGGACTTCCTGGACACCAGCATCATCATCACTGAGCCGTACTTCAACTTCTCCTCCATCCAGGAGTCCATGAACGAGATCCTGTTTGAGGAGTACCAGTTCCAGTCCGTGCTGCGGGTCAACGGTGAGTCCTGAACCAGAACCCAGAACCAGAACCCTGGGTCCTGAACCAGAACCCTGAACCAGAACCAGAACCCAGGGTCCTGAGTCCTGATCCTCAAACTGTGTCTCTCTCTCTCTCCAGCCGGCTCCCTCTCCTCTCATCACTTCTTCTTCTTCTCTTCCAGCCGGCTCCCTCTCCTCTCATCACTTCTTCTTCTTCTCTTCCAGCCGGCTCCCTCTCCTCTCATCACTTCTTCTTCTTCTCTTTCAGCCGGCTCCCTCTCCTCTCATCACTTCTTCTTCTTCTCTTCCAGCCGGCTCCCTCTCCTCTCATCACTTCTTCTTCTTCTCTTCCAGCCGGCTCCCTCTCCTCTCATCACTTCTTCTTCTTCTCTTTCAGCCGGCTCCCTCTCCTCTCATCACTTCTTCTTCTTCTCTTCCAGCCGGCTCCCTCTCCTCTCATCACTTCTTCTTCTTCTCTTTCAGCCGGCTCCCTCTCCTCTCATCACTTCTTCTTCTTCTCTTTCAGCCGGCTCCCTCTCCTCTCATCACTTCTTCTTCTTCTCTTCCAGCCGGCTCCCTCTCCTCTCATCACTTCTTCTTCTTCTCTTTCAGCCGGCTCCCTCTCCTCTCATCACTTCTTCTTCTTCTCTTCCAGCCGGCTCCCTCTCCTCTCATCACTTCTTCTTCTTCTCTTTCAGCCGGCTCCCTCTCCTCTCATCACTTCTTCTTCTTCTCTTCCAGCCGGCTCCCTCTCCTCTCATCACTTCTTCTTCTTCTCTTCCAGCCGGCTCCCTCTCCTCTCATCACTTCTTCTTCTTCTTCTCTTCCAGCCGGCTCCCTCTCCTCTCATCACTTCTTCTTCTTCTCTTCCAGCCGGCTCCCTCTCCTCTCATCACTTCTTCTTCTTCTTCTCTTCCAGCCGGCTCCCTCTCCTCTCATCACTTCTTCTTCTTCTTCTCTTCCAGCCGGCTCCCTCTCCTCTCATCACTTCTTCTTCTTCTCTTCCAGCCGGCTCCCTCTCCGCTCATCACTTCTTCTTCTTCTCTTCCAGCCGGCTCCCTCTCCTCTCATCACTTCTTCTTCTTCTCTTTCAGCCGGCTCCCTCTCCTCTCATCACTTCTTCTTCTTCTCTTTCAGCCGGCTCCCTCTCCTCTCATCACTTCTTCTTCTTCTCTTTCAGCCGGCTCCCTCTCCGCTCATCACTTCTTCTCCTCCCGGCCCTCTGAGCTCTGCTGCCTCCTGGTGGACAGCGGCTTCTCCTTCACGCACATCGCTCCGTACTGCCGCAGCAAGAAGATGAAGGACGGCATCCGCCGGTCAGACTCCGCCCACCAGCACCAGCCTGCCACGCAACAACAACAACAACAACAACAACAACTACTACTACTACTGACCTGTGGCTCTGTTCTCACCCTGCAGGGTCAACGTGGGCGGGAAGCTGCTGACCAATCACCTGAAGGAGATCATCTCCTACCGGTGAGGCTCTCTGGGACCGCCGGGTTCTGTGTTCTGTGTTCTCACGGGTTCTGTGTTCTCACGGGTTCTGTGTTCTCACGGGTTCTGTGTTCTGTGTTCTCACGGGTTCTGTGTTCTCACGGGTTCTGTGTTCTGTGTTCTCACGGGTTCTGGGTTCTGTGTTCTCACGGGTTCTGTGTTCTCTGCTCAGCCAGCTGCACGTGATGGATGAGACCCACGTGATCAACCAGGTGAAGGAGGACGTCTGCTACGTCTCTCAGCAGTTCTTCAGAGACATGGAGGTTTCTCAGTGAGTCGCCTCTGAGGCAGCAGCCGCAAAGCCTTCTGGGAAATGAGCCGGGCTGATGGGTCGTTGTTGTTGTTGTTGTTGTCAGGCTGAAGGGCGAGGAGAACACGGTGGTGAGGGACTACGTGCTCCCAGACTACAGCTCCATCAGGAAGGGCTTCTGCAAGGTGAGGAGTACTACTATCTTAGTACTACTATAGTAGTACTATTATAGTAGTATCACTATTGTAGTATTAGTATCACTATTGTAGCATTACTATCGTAGTACTTGTACTTCTCCCCAGCCTCCAGACGAGATGCTCTTCAGTGGGAAGTATAAAACCGGGGAGCAGATCCTGCGTTTGGCCAACGAGCGCTTTGCCGTCCCCGAGATGCTCTTCCACCCGTCAGACATCGGCCTCCAGGAGATGGGGCTCCCCGAGGCCATCGTGGACTCCATCCAGTCCCTGCCTGAAGGTCGGTCCCCCACTGGCCCTCTGAGGTCCTCAACGGTCCTCAACGGTCCTCAACGGTCCTCAGAGGTCCTCAACGGTCCTCAGAGGTCGTTAGAGGTCCTCAACGGTCCTCAGAGGTCCTCAACAGTACTCTACGGTCCTCAGAGGTCCTCAACGGTCCTCAACGGTCCTCAGAGGTCCTCAACGGTCCTCAGAGGTCGTTAGAGGTCCTCAACGGTCCTCAACGGTCCTCAACGGTCCTCAACGGTCGTTAGAGGTCGTTAGAGGTCCTCAACGGTCCTCAGAGGTCCTCAACGGTCCTCAACGGTCCTCAGCGGTCCTCAGAGGTCGTTAGAGGTCCTCAACGGTCCTCAGAGGTCCTCAACGGTCCTCAACGGTCCTCAGCGGTCCTCAGAGGTCCTCAACGGTCCTCAACGGTCCTCAGAGGTCGTTAGAGGTCCTCAACGGTCCTCAACGGTCCTCAACGGTCCTCAACGGTCGTTAGAGGTCGTTAGAGGTCCTCAACGGTCCTCAGAGGTCCTCAACGGTCCTCAACGGTCCTCAGCGGTCCTCAGAGGTCGTTAGAGGTCCTCAACGGTCCTCAGAGGTCCTCAACGGTCCTCAACGGTCCTCAGAGGTCCTCAGAGGTCCTCAACGGTCCTCAACGGTCCTCAGAGGTCGTTAGAGGTCCTCAACGGTCCTCAGAGGTCCTCAGAGGTCGTTAGAGGTCCTCAACGGTCCTCAGAGGTCCTCAGAGGTCGTTAGAGGTCCTCAACGGTCCTCAACGGTCCTCAGAGGTCCTCAACGGTCCTCAGAGGTCCTCAACGGTCCTCAACGGTCCTCAACGGTCCTCAGAGGTCCTCAACGGTCCTCAGAGGTCATTAGAGGTCATTAGAGGTCCTCAACAGTCCTTAGAGGTCATTAGAGGTCCTCAGAGGTCGTTAGAGGTCATTAGAGGTCCTCAGAGGTTTTTCCCCACAGACTTTTAAAAACAAACCAGTAGAGACCGTGAGAACGTGAGAACGAGGTTAAAGAGACTTAATCCTTCAACAGAACCATCAGAGGACCCTGTTAGTTAGTTGGATCTACATAAACTAAAGCCGTGTGAATAGATTCATGTTCCTAACGTTAAAGTTCTGCCGTTAACAGTGAGTCGTGTGTTTGGTTCCCTCCTCCAGAGATGCACGCCCACTTCTACCAGAACGTCGTCCTGATTGGAGGGAACTCTCTGTTCCCCGGCTTCAGGGAGCGGCTGGAGGCGGAGCTTCGGTCGCTGGCCCCCGCCCACCTGCCCGTCGCCGTGCTGCAACCCGCAAAGTACGTGGTTCCCCGTTACGGTTCTGTTGAGCCCGGAGGGGGAGGAGCCTCCCAGAGAACGTTGAGAACGTGTAGAACCACATGAACTACACGGCAGAGGGAACCCTTCTGCTCTCTGGGTAGAACGGTTCCTTCTCAACGTCTCCAGGCGTGTGGACGTGCTGCAGGACTCCTAACTAGCCAGGGAGAAGTGCATTGTGGGTAATGTAGGCGCCAGTAAAAGAGATGTGATTCAGATCCTTCTTATAAGGCCGACAGCGGGACTCTGTTGACGTTAACGGTGATGAATGAGTTTAAGGACCGGAGGAGTTATGAGGGAAATAAAAAGATTCAATAAATGAAGAGATTATAAAGTTTATTTATCCACAAAGAACTCCTCTATAGCAGACAGAAGGTAACAGGAAGTGAGGTGGGTAACAGGAAGTGAGGTGGGTAACAGGAAGTGAGGTCATTAACTCCTCGTCTCCCCACAGTCCCGTCTGCTACTCGTGGGAAGGAGGCCGGCTGCTGGCTCTCAGCCCGGACTACGACGAGCTGGTGGTGACCCGGGACGACTACGAGGAGAACGGACACTTCATCTGCGAGGAGAAGTTTGACATCTGATGAGACCCGCAGAGTCCTGAACCACCCGCAGGGTCCTGAACCACCCGCAGGGTCCTGAACCACCTGAACCACCCGCAGAGTCCTGAACCACCCGCAGGGTCCTGAACCACCTGAACCACCCGCAGAGTCCTGAACCACCCGCAGGGTCCTGAACCACCCGCAGGGTCCTGAACCACCTGAACCACCCGCAGAGTCCTGAACCACCCGCAGAGTCCTGAACCACCTGAACCACCCGCAGGGTCCTGAACCACCCGCAGGGTCCTGAACCACCCGCAGAGTCCTGAACCACCTGCAGGGTCCTGAACCACCTGAACCGCCCGCAGGGTCCTGAACCACCCGCAGAGTCCTGAACCACCCGAACCACCCGCAGGGTCCGGAACCACCCGCAGGGTCCTGAACCACCCGAACCACCCTGAACCACCTGCAGGGTCCTGAACCACCCGAACCACCCTGAACCGCCTGAACCACCCGCAGAGTCCTGAACCGCCTGCAGAGTCCTAGAGTCCTGAACCACCCGCAGAGTCCTGAACCGCCCGCAGAGTCCTGAACCACCCGAACCACCCGCAGAGTCCTGAACCGCCTGCAGAGTCCTAGAGTCCTGAACCGCCTGCAGAGTCCTAGAGTCCTGAACCGCCTTCAGAGTCCTGAACCGCCTGCAGAGTCCTAGAGTCCTGAACCGCCTGCAGAGTCCTAGAGTCCTGAACCGCCTGCAGAGTCCTAGAGTCCTGAACCGCCTGCAGAGTCCTGAACCGCCTGCAGAGTCCTGAACCGCCTGCAGAGTCCTGAACCGCCCACACGAACACTTTGAAACGCGTCAAATTACATTTTGTGTTTTTCTACCGTTATATTTTATTATTTTCTTTTATACTCGTGTCTGTTTTTCTAAGCTGTCAATCAAACATTTGTCCTCAGGTCTCTTTAATGGAAGCTTTTCTTCATATAATGTATATATCAGCTGATGTCATCACAGTTTAAACCTCTTCAATAATCAGACTCGTCTTCATCCAGTTCAACAGGATTCTGTCTCGTTAATAAAACTCTTTCTACTGTTTTTACTGTTGCAATATGACTGAAGGAAAGAAGATCAGATAACTCTGTAATGTTGGAGTCAAACGTCTGCAGTACTGAACATGTTGATCAAAGCATGGTGATTTTTTATAGAGATATTATTGATCCCTACAGTTCATTTCTTTGGCAGCTTCAGTGGATTTACGTCATTTTTAACCCAAATATCTTCATGACGTCACAATCTGTCAAATATTCAAAGGAAAACCATCAAATATGAAGATTATCCTCTCAAACCTTTCTGTGGTAAAGCGTCAGTGTTACTTGTGGTATTAGTACTTTTACTACCAATACTTTTATTAGTACTTTTACTACCAATACTTTTATTAGTACTTTTACTACCAATACTTGTGGTATTAGTACTTTTACTACCAATACTTGTGGTATTAGTACTTTTACTACCAATACTTGTGGTATTAGTACTTTTACTACCAATACTTGTACTAGTACTTTTACTACCAATACTTGTACTAGTACTTTTACTACCAATACTTGTACTAGTACTTTTACTACCAATACTTGTACTAGTACTTTTACTACCAATACTTGTACTAGTACTTTTACTACCAATACTTGTACTAGTACTTTTACTACCAATACTTGTACTAGTACTTTTACTACCAATACTTGTACTAGTACTTTTACTACCAATACTTGTACTAGTACTTTTACTATCAATACTTGTACTAGTACTTTTACTATCAATACTTGTGGTATTAGTACTTTTACTACCAATACTTGTACTAGTACTTTTACTACCAATACTTGTACTAGTACTTTTACTACCAATACTTGTACTAGTACTTTTACTACCAATACTTGTACTAGTACTTTTACTATCAATACTTGTGGTATTAGTACTTTTACTATCAATACTTGTGGTATTAGTACTTTTACTATCAATACTTGTATTAGTACTTTTACTATCAATACTTGTATTAGTACTTTTACTATCAATACTTGTATTAGTACTTTTACTATCAATACTTGTATTAGTACTTTTACTATCAATACTTGTATTAGTACTTTTACTATCAATACTTGTATTAGTACTTTTACTATCAATACTTGTATTAGTACTTTTACTATCAATACTTGTGGTATTAGTACTTTTACTATCAATACTTGTGGTATTAGTACTTTTACTACCAATACTTGTACTAGTACTTTTACTATCAATACTTGTACTAGTACTTTTACTATCAATACTTGTACTAGTACTTTTACTACCAATACTTGTACTAGTACTTTTACTACCAATACTTGTACTAGTACTTTTACTATCAATACTTGTACTAGTACTTTTACTATCAATACTTGTACTAGTACTTTTACTACCAATACTTGTATTATTAGTACTTTTACTACCAATACTTGTATTATTAGTACTTCTACTGTGAATACTTGTATTTATACAGTGTGGTAGTAGTACTGTTACTATGAATACTTGTAACAGTATTTATACAGTGTGGTATTAGTACTTTTACTATGAATACTTGTATTTATAGTGTGGTAGTAGTACTTTAACTATGAATACTTGGAACAGTATACAGTGTGGTATTAGTACTTTTACTATGAATACTTGTATTTATAGTGTGGTAGTAGTACTTTAACTATGAATACTTGGAACAGTATACAGTGTGGTATTAGTACTTTTACTATGAATACTTGTATTTATAGTGCGGTAGTAGTACTTTAACTATGAATACTTGGAACAGTATACAGTGTGGTATTAGTACTTTTACTATGAATACTTGTATTTATAGTGCGGTAGTAGTACTGTTACTATGAATACTTGTAACAGTATTTATACAGTGTGGTATTAGTACTTTTACTATGAATACTTGTATTTATAGTGTGGTAGTAGTACTTTAACTATGAATACTTGGAACAGTATACAGTGTGGTATTAGTACTTTTACTATGAATACTTGTATTTATAGTGCGGTATTAGTACTGTTACTATGAATCCTTGTAACAGTATTTATACAGTGTGGTATTAGTACCTTAATATTGATACTTGGAACAAAGTATTTTTGCAATGTGGTATTACCCTTACTTTAATATCAATACTTGTGTAGCAGAGGATTATACTTTTTAATAGTAAAACAATAATAACACCACTTTATTAATTTATTTACACTCTGAACATCGCTCCTCTTTTCCTTTTTCCGGTTTCTACTTCACAATAAAAGCCCCAGACACATTCACTGGGACACTGCTTCCTGTAGAGCTGTTAAAGTAACTCAATATAATAGCTTACAAAATCAATGAAGTATTTTACACTGGTATTGTTTTTTCTGTCAGTGTGCAGGACCTTTACTAGTAACTGTGCCTATACCGCGAGGTATCAGTACTTGTACTGCAGTGAAGGACCCGAGGACGTCTTCCGGTATAAAAGAACGCTGGCCCTTTAAATCCGTTAGGCGGGAATCAGTCTGAACTCCGGGTAGCTCGTTAGCTCGTTAGCTCGTCGGCTCCCTTTAGTTAGTTTTAGTTTCTCTCTGGTAAAACTAGACTCTGGAGTCCAGCTCCGTTTTATTATAAAGCTCCGTTTTAGTCTAAAGCGCCGGTTTATTATCGAACTCAGTTTTATTTAAAGAGTGAACTAAAGTTAGCTTGTGTTTTCCGTTAGCCGCGAAGCTAACAGTAGCATTAGCAGAACCTAGCTAGCTTCAGCTTCATCTTCAGGTTAAAATGTCAGCAGGAAGAAAAGTGATGAAGAAAAATAAAACAGAAGAGAAAATAGATAAAAACGTTTTTGATTTTACTGCCGAAGATGAGAAGAAGGAGTTGAGCGGCTCAGAGGAGGAAGTCAGAGGAGGTGAGCTAGCGCTAGCTTGTTGTACTCTCAGAGGCCATGTTCTACTTTATACTTCATAAAGAGTGGTCAGAATCACATTATATGTATTGTACCACACTAACTCATCTCTAATTATAATCCTGTGTAATATTCATTATTCATCAATGTACCATTCAGTGTATTTTGTACTAAAACGTGGTAAATTAAATTTTGAATGCAAAATTTTAATTTTCGACTAATTATTTCCACACTAGTGTACTACTTGTACTTATACAAGTACCTGAGTATTGTGTTACTGTTTGTACTTATACAAGTACCTGAGTATTGTGTTACTGTTTGTACTTATACAAGTACCTGAGTATTGTGTTGCTGCTTGTACTTGTACCTGAACAATGTGTTTCAGACCTCATGAACATTAATAATATATATTTTAATAATATATATTTTCAGATGAAACTCCCATCGTGGACAAATCAGCCAAAAAGAGACCAGCTGACTTTGAGGAGGAGGAGGAGGCGGGGCCAGCGGGGGCTGTGGGGTAAAACACAGTATTTAATGTATTATATAGTACTACACACTATTTATACATGTATTATATAGTACTGCACAGTATTTAATGTATTATATAGTACTTTATACTGTACTACACAGTATTTAATGTATTACTGTACTACACCTCATATATACATGTATTACTGTCATATAGTACTTCTTACTGTACATCTCAGAGGTACATATATTACTTCTTACTGTACTACATCTCAGAGGTACATATAGTACTTCTAGCTGTACATCATCTCAGAGGTACATATAGTACTTCTTACTGTACTACATCTCAGAGGTACATATATTACTTCTTACTGTACTACACATCAGAGGTACATATAGTACTTCTTACTGTACTACATCTCAGAGGTACATATAGTACTTCTTGCTGTACTACATCTCAGAGGTACATATAGTACTTCTAGCTGTACTACATCTCAGAGGTACATATAGTACTTCTTACTGGACTACATCTCAGAGGTACATATAGAACTTCTTACTGTACATCTCAGAGGTACATATAGTACTTCTTACTGTACTACATCTCAGAGGTACATATAGTACTTCTTACTGTACTACATCTCAGAGGTACATATAGTACTTCTTACTGTACACATCAGAGGTACATATATTACTTCTTACTGTACATCTCAGAGGTACATGTTGTACTTCTTACTGTACTACATCTCAGAGGTACATGTTGTACTTCTTACTGTACTACATCTCAGAGGTACATGTTGTACTTCTTACTGTACTACATCTCAGAGGTACATATAGTACTTCTTACTGTACTACATCTCAGAGGTACATATAGTACTTCTTACTGTACTACATCTCAGAGGTACATATAGTACTTCTTACTGTACTACATCTCAGAGGTACATGTTGTACTTCTTACTGTACTACATCTCAGAGGTACATGTTGTACTTCTTACTGTACTACATCTCAGAGGTACATGTTGTACTTCTTACTGTACTACATCTCAGAGGTACATGTTGTACTTCTTACTGTACTACATCTCAGAGGTACATATAGTACTTCTTACTGTACTACATCTCAGAGGTACATATAGTACTTCTTACTGTACTACATCTCAGAGGTACATGTTGTACTTCTTACTGTACTACATCTCAGAGGTACATGTTGTACTTCTTACTGTACTACATCTCAGAGGTACATATAGTACTTCTTACTGTACTACATCTCAGAGGTACATGTTGTACTTCTTACTGTACTACATCTCAGAGGTACATATAGTACTTCTTACTGTACTACATCTCAGAGGTACATACAGTACTTCTTACTGTACTACATCTCAGAGGTACATATAGTACTTCTTACTGTACTACACCTCAGAGGTACATGTTGTACTTTTACTCTGTTCATCAAAGTTCTTTCTACCTTCAGAAACGAGGTTCACTCCATGTTGGAGAAGTTCGGAGGTAAGCAGTCTTGTGTATTTGTTGTTCCTCTGGTTGAAGGTAGTACTGACATGTACTGGTTGATGTACTCTTTGATCAGGTGTTTGAGTCGCAGTATTGATGAGTTTATTCTGTGTATCCCACACTATATGATGTACTACTCCATCTTCATACGCTCCACTGATTCTTTTACTTTTCTGTGTTTCTACAAATCAATATTTATGTTTACGTTACATATAAAGTCCTGAGTACACTACCCACGAACACGTTGGTGGTATAAGTACTCAGTGGAGTACTATAGGTAGTATAAGTCCTCTGTCTCGTTCCAGCTGACATCAGCAAGGCGATGCAGAACAAGAAGAAGCGTCTGGAGAGTCTGACCAAGAACTACATGAAGGGCAGTCAGCACAAGCTGGAGCAGCTGTGGAACAGCTACCACGGCCAGAGGTCTGAGCATCCCATAATGTCATGATGTCATCCATGATGTCATGATGTCATCCATGATGTCATGATGTCATCCATGATGTCATGATGTCATCCATGATGTCATGATGTCATCCATAATGTCATGATGTCATCCATAATGTCATGATGTCATCCATAATGTCATGATGTCATCCATGATGTCATCCATAATGTCATGATGTCATCCATAATGTCATGATGTCATCCATGATGTCATGATGTCATCCATGATGTCATGATGTCATCCATAATGTCATGATGTCATCCATGATGTCATGATGTCATCCATGATGTCATCCATGATGTCATGATGTCATCCATAATGTCATGATGTCATCCATAATGTCATGATGTCATGATGTCATCCATAATGTCATGATGTCATCCATGATGTCATGATGTCATCCATAATGTCATGATGTCATGATGTCATCCATGATGTCATGATGTCATCCATAATGTCATGATGTCATGATGTCATCCATAATGTCATGATGTCATCCATAATGTCATGATGTCATCCATGATGTCATCCATAATGTCATGATGTCATCCATAATGTCATGATGTCATCCATGATTCATGATGTCATCCATGATGTCATGATGTCATCCATAATGTCATGATGTCATCCATAATGTCATGATGTCATCCATGATGTCATCCATAATGTCATGATGTCATCCATAATGTCATGATGTCATCCATAATGTCATGATGTCATCCATGATGTCATCCATAATGTCATGATGTCATCCATGATGTCATCCATAATGTCATCCATGATGTCATCCATAATGTCATGATGTCATCCATAATGTCATGATGTCATCCATGATGTCATCCATAATGTCATGATGTCATCCATAATGTCATGATGTCATCCATAATGTCATGATGTCATCCATAATGTCATGATGTCATGATGTCATCCATAATGTCCTGATGTCATCCATAATGTCATCCATAATATCATGATGTCATCCATGATGTCATGATGTCATCCATAATGTCATGATGTCATCCATAATGTCATGATGTCATCCATGATGTCATCCATAATGTCATGATGTCATCCATAATGTCATGATGTCATCCATAATGTCATGATGTCATCCATGATGTCATCCATAATGTCATGATGTCATCCATAATGTCATGATGTCATCCATGATGTCATGATGTCATCCATGATGTCATGATGTCATCCATAATGTCATGATGTCATCCATAATGTCATGATGTCATCCATAATGTCATGATGTCATCCATAATGTCATGATGTCATCCATAATGTCATGATGTCATCCATAATGTCATGATGTCATCCATGATGTCATGATGTCATCCATGATGTCATGTGAACATGTGATATGAGTGACTACCTCGGCCAGAGGTCTGAACATCCCATAATGTCATGTGAACAACGCCAGAATAGATGAGGTGGAGTGTACATGCAGAAGATGGCTCAGCAGTGTATATGTATATGTGTGTATATAGTAATATATATATATATATATATATATATATATATATATATATATTTTATATATATATATATATATATATACTATATATATATATATATATATAAAATGTGTATATAATATATATGTGTGTGTATATATATATGTTTCTACAGGCAGAAGATGACTCAGCAGTACTCTCAGCAGGTGTATATGTGGTATATATATGTATATATTTATATATATATATGTGTTTCTACAGGCAGAAGATGACTCAGCAGTACTCTCAGCAGGTGTTCCTCAGCGCTGCAGCAGTGGGAGTCTGAAGCCACGCGAGCTGAGGAGCAGGAGGAGAAGCTCAACGTGGGTTCACATCCCTCTTTGATGAACTAGAATGTTCACGAAAGACTTCACTGATGGATCTGAATAACAACAATAACTCTGATAACAACAATAACTCTGATAACAACCATAACTCTGATAACAACAATAACTCTGATAACAACAATAACTCTGATAACAACAATAACTCTGATAACAACAATAACTCTGATAACAACAATAACTCTGATAACAACAATAACTCTGATAACAACAATAACTCTGATAACAACAATAACTCTGATAACAACAATAACTCTGATAACAACAATAACTCTGATAACAACAATAACTCTGATAACAACAATAACTCTGATAACAACCATAACTCTGATAACAACAATAACTCTGATAACAACAATAACTCTGATAACAACAATAACTAACTCTGATAACAACAATAACTCTGATAACAACAATAACTCTGATAACAACCATAACTCTGATAATAACAATAACTCTGATAACAACAATAACTCTGATAACAACCCATAACTCTGATAACAACCATAACTCTGATAACAACAATAACTCTGATAACAACCATAACTCTGATAACACAATAACTCTGATAACAACAATAACTCTGATAACAACAATAACTCTGATAACAACAATAACTCTGATAACAACCATAACTCTGATAACAACCATAACTCTGATAACAACCATAACTCCTGATAACAACAATAACTCTGATAACAACCATAACTCTGATAACAACAATAACTCTGATAACAACAATAACTCTGATAACAACAATAACTCTGATAACAACCATAACTCTGATAACAACCATAACTCTGATAACAACAATAACTCTGATAACAACCATAACTCTGATAACAACAATAACTCTTGATAACAACAATAACTCTGATAACAGACAATTAACTCTGATAACAACAATAACTCTTGATAACAACAATAACTCTGATAACAACCATAACTCTGATAACAACAATAACTCTGATAACAACAATAACTCTGATAACAACCATAACTCTGATAACAACAATAACTCTGATAACAACAATACTCGATAACTCTGATAACAACCAATAACTCTGATAACAACAATAACTCTGATAACAACAATAACTCTGATAACAACCATAACTCTGATAACAACCATAACTCTGATAACAACAATAACTCTGATAACAACAATAACTCTGATAACAACAATAACTCTGATAACAACAATAACTCTGATAACAACCATAACTCTGATAACAACCATAACTCTGATAACAACCATAACTCTGATAACAACAATAACTCTGATAACAACCATAACTCTGATAACAACCATAACTCTGATAACAACCATAACTCTGATAACAACCATAACTCTGATAACAACAATAACTCTGATAAACAACAATAACTCTGATAACAACCATAACTCTGATAACAACATAACTCTGATAACAACCATAACTCTGATAACAACAATAACTCTGATAACAACAATAACTCTGATAACAACATAACTCTGATATAACAACCATAACTCTGATAACAACAATAACTCTGATAACAACATAACTCTGATAACAACAATAACTCTGATAACAACCATAACTCTGATAACAACCATAACTCTGATAACAACATAACTCTGATAACAACAATAACTCTGATAACAACCATAACTCTGATAACAACAATAACTCTGATAACAACAATAACTCTGATAACAACAATAACTCTGATAACAACAATAACTCTGATAACAACAATAACTCTGATAACAACCATAACTCTGATAACAACCATAACTCTGATAACAACAATAACTCTGATAACAACAATAACTCTGATAACAACAATAACTCTGATAACAACATAACTCTGATAACAACAATAACTCTGATAACAACATAACTCTGATAACAACCATAACTCTGATAACAACAATAACTCTGATAACAACAATAACTCTGATAACAACAATAACTCTGATAACAACAATACTCTGATAACAACATAACTCTGATAACAACAATAACTCTGATAACAACATAACTCTGATAACAACAATAACTCTGATAACAACAATAACTCTGATAACAACAATAACTCTGATAACAACATAACTCTGATAACAACAATAACTCTGATAACAACAATAACTCTGATAACAACAATAACTCTGATAACAACAATAACTCTGATAACAACAATAACTCTGATAACAACAATAACTCTGATAACAACCATAACTCTGATAACAACATAACTCTGATAACAACAATAACTCTGATAACAACCATAACTCTGATAACAACAATAACTCTTGATAACAACATAACTCTGATAACAACAATAACTCTGATAACAACAATAACTCTGATAACAACAATAACTCTGATAACAACAATAACTCTGATAACAACAATAACTCTGATAACAACCATAACTCTGATAACAACAATAACTCTGATAACAACAATAACTCTGATAACAACAATAACTCTGATAACAACAATAACTCTGATAACAACAATAACTCTGATAACAACAATAACTCTGATAACAACAATAACTCTGATAACAACAATAACTCTGATAACAACAATAACTCTGATAACAACAATAACTCTGATAACAACAATAACTCTGATAACAACAATAACTCTGATAACAACAATAACTCTGATAACAACAATAACTCTGATAACAACAATAACTCTGATAACAACAATAACTCTGATAACAACAATAACTCTGATAACAACCATAACTCTGATAACAACCATAACTCTGATAACAACAATAACTCTGATAACAACCATAACTCTGATAACAACAATAACTCTGATAACAACCATAACTCTGATAACAACTCAATAACTCTGATAACAACAATAACTCTGATAACAACAATAACTCTGATAACAACAA
The DNA here is from genome assembly GCA_038501785.1 of Myoxocephalus aenaeus. Lineage (NCBI taxonomy): Eukaryota > Metazoa > Chordata > Actinopteri > Perciformes > Cottidae > Myoxocephalus > Myoxocephalus aenaeus. Next base: position 285,873 of record JBAMJR010000134.1, read on the forward strand.
TAACTCTGATAACAACAATAACTCTGATAACAACAATAACTCTGATAACAACCATAACTCTGATAACAACAATAACTCTGATAACAACAATAACTCTGATAACAACAATAACTCTGATAACAACAATAACTCTGATAACAACAATAACTCTGATAACACAATAACTCTGATAACAACAATAACTCTGATAACTCAACAATAACTCTGATAACAACAATCACTCTGATAACAACCATAACTCTGATAACAACAATAACTCTGATAAGACAACCAATAACTCTGATAACAACATAACTCTGATAACAACAATA
>JBAMJR010000135.1:0-222500 GCA_038501785.1 Myoxocephalus aenaeus
CTTAAGGTGGTATTGTGCCGACCTCCTTAAGGTGGTATTGTGCCGACCTCCTCCTTAAGGTGGTATTGTGTTGACCTCCTTCTTTAAGGTGGTATTGTGCTGACCTCCTCCTTAAGGTGGTATTGTGCTGACCTCCTTTAAGGTGGTATTGGGCTGACCTCCTTAAGGTGGTATTGTGCTGAACTCCTCTTAAGGTGGTATTGAGCGTCTCTGTGTTTCTCAGTTCTCGACCAGGTCGTCCTCCCAAGAGGACGCTGGGCGTGGCCACGATGATAGACAGCTCCAGGCTCCTCCCACGTGGTCTGATAAGCCCCGCCCTCTGTCACAAACAGGTGAGAGGAACAAAGTACTGGAGTACTATGATGAGTATTTATGGAGTACTATGATGAGTATTTATGGAGTACTATGTGAGGATGTATGGAGTACTATGACTGAGTATGTATGGAGTACTATGAATGAGTATTTATGGAGTACTTACTGGTTCTTACTAGTTGTTATTGGTTCTTACTGGTTCTTACTGGTTGTTATTGGTTCTAGGTTCTTACTGGTTGTTATTGGTTCTTACTGGTTCTTACTGTTTCTTTTTGATTCTTTATGGTTCTTACTGGTTCTTCCAGGTTCTTACTTATGATATATTCATACGGTTGTCTGAAAGGAAGAACAAAGTGATGATGGAGCTATGCTAACGGTTTCCCCCCGCCTCCAGTCTTTATGCTAAGCTACGCTACAGGAAGTGTCTGCACTGGACTCAGAAGTCTCTGGACATTAAACGTTCCAGTTTCATAAATGTTCAAAGAATAAAAACCTCCTGCAGCGAAACACTGAGAACAAAAAGATCCTCCATTGTGTTTCGGTTCATCAGGAGTTAACGAGCCACAGGAGTCCCTCGTTAGTACTAATTGAATTCATTAGAGGAGGCCATTAATTGGACCAAGTGGCTGCTGGGAGAGAGAGGCCACTGGAGACATTCAGGCTGCCAGGATTATTAATTATTGATCAATCAACTTCTGCAGCACATTGGGAACATTTACCTCCATCCTCTTCATTTACTCCATCCTCTTCATTTACTTCATCCTCTTCATTTATCTTCATCCATTTCATTTACCTTCATCCATTTCATTTACCTCCATCCTCTTCATTTACTTCATCCTCTTCATTTACCTTCATCTATTTCATTTACCTTCATCTATTTAATTTACCTTCATCCATTTCATTTACCTTCATCCTCTTCATTTACTTAATCCTCTTCATTTACCTTCATCCTCTTCATTTACCTCTATCCACTTCATTTACTTCATCCTCTTCATTTACCTCTCTCCTCTTCATTTACCTCCATCCTCTTCATTTACCTTCATCCTCTTCATTTACCTTCATCCTCTTCATTTACCTTCATCCTCTTCATTTACCTCCATCCTCTTCATTTACCTTCATCCTCTTCATTTACTTCATCCTCTTCATTTACCTTCATCCTCTTCATTTACCTCCATCCTCTTCATTTACTTCCATCCATTTCATTTACCTCCATCCACTTCATTTACTTCATCCTCTTCATTTACCTTCATCCTCTTCATTTACCTCTATCCACTTCATTTACTTCATCCTCTTCATTTACCTCTCTCCTCTTCATTTACCTCCATCCTCTTCATTTACTTCCATCCATTTCATTTACCTTCATCCATTTCATTTACTTCATCCTCTTCATTTACCTCCATCCATTTCATTTACCTCCATCCTCTTCATTTACTTCATCCTCTTCATTTACCTTCATCCTCTTCATTTACCTCATCCTCTTCATTTACTTCATCCTCTTCATTTACCTCCATCCATTTCATTTACCTCCATCCTCTTCATTTACTTCATCCTCTTCATTTACCTTCATCTATTTCATTTACCGTCATCCATTTCATTTACTTCATCCTCTTCATTTACCTTCATCCTCTTCATTTACCTCCATCCACTTCATTTACCTCCATCCTCTTCATTTACCTCCATCCTCTTCATTTACCTCCATCCTCTTCATTTACTTCATCCTCTTCATTTACCTCTCTCCTCTTCATTTACCTTCATCCTCTTCATTTACCTCTATCCACTTAATTTACCTCCATCCTCTTCATTTACCTCCATCCTCTTCATTTACTTCATCCTCTTCATTTACTTCATCCTCTTCATTTACCTTCATCCTCTTCATTTACCTCTATCCACTCCATTTACTTCATCCTCTTCATTTACTTCATCCTCTTCATTTACCTCTCTCCTCTTCATTTACCTTCATCCTCTTCATTTACCTCCATCCTCTTCATTTACTTCATCCTCTTCATTTACTTCATCCTCTTCATTTACCTCCATCCTCTTCATTTACTTCATCCTCTTCATTTACTTCATCCTCTTCATTTACCTCTCTCCTCTTCATTTACCTTCATCCTCTTCATTTACCTCTATCCACTTAATTTACCTCCATCCTCTTCATTTACCTCCATCCACTTAATTTACTTCATCCTCTTCATTTACCTCCATCCACTTCATTTACTTCATCCTCTTCATTTACCTGTCTCTTCTTCATTTACCTTCATCCACTTCATTTACTTCATCCTCTTCATTTACCTGTCTCTTCTTCATTTACCTCCATCCTCTTCATTTACTTCATCCTCTTCATTTACCTCCATCCATTTCATTTACCTCCATCCTCTTCATTTACTTCATCCTCTTCATTTACCTTCATCCTCTTCATTTACCTCATCCTCTTCATTTACTTCATCCTCTTCATTTACCTCCATCCTCTTCATTTACCTTCATCCATTTCATTTACCTTCATCCATTTCATTTACCTCCATCCTCTTCATTTACTTCATCCTCTTCATTTACCGTCATCCTCTTCATTTACCTCCATCCACTTCATTTACCTTCATCCTCTTCATTTACCTCTCTCCTCTTCATTTACCTCCATCCTCTTCATTTACCTCCATCCTCTTCATTTACTTCATCCTCTTCATTTACCTCTCTCCATTAGATTACCTCCATCCCTATTCATTTACGTTCATCCTCTTCTTGTTACCTCTCTCCTCTTCATGTTACGCTTGCAATCGTCGTTCTTTGACCTCTATTCCACTAATTTACTCTCCATCCGTCTCATTTTACATCCATCTCTTGACTTCATCTCTTCAGTTTCATCCTCTTCATTTACCTCTATCCTCTTCATTTACTTCATCCTCTTCATTTACCTCTCTCCTCTTCATTTACCTCCATCCTCTTCATTTACCTTCATCCTCTTCATTTACTTCATCCTCTTCATTTACTTCATCCTCTTCATTTACCTCTCTCCTCTTCATTTGCCTTCATCATCTTCATTTACCTTCATCCTCTTCATTTACCTCTATCCACTTCATTTACTTCATCCTCTTCATTTACCTGTATCTTCTTCATTTACCTTCATCCTCTTCATGTACCTTCATCCTCTTCATTTATCTCCATCGTCTTCATTTACCTTCATCCTCTTCATTTATCTCCATCGTCTTCATCCTCTTCATTTACCTCTATCCTCTTCATTTACCTTCATCCTCTTCATTTACCTCCATTCTCTTCATTTACCTTCATCCTCTTCATTTACCTCCATCAACTTAATTTACTTCATCCTCTTCATTTACCTCTCTCCTCTTCATTTACCTTCATCCTCTTCATTTAACTCTTCATTTACGTCATCCTCTTCATTTACCTTCATCCTCTTCATTTACCTTCATCCTCTTCATTTACCTTCATCCTCTTCATTTAACTCTTAATTTACTTCATCCTCTTCATTTACCTCTCTCCTCTTCATTTACCTCTATTCTCTTCATTTACTTCATCCTCTTCATTTACTTCATCCTCTTCATTTACCTCTATCCTCTTCATTTACCTCCATCCTCTTCATTTAACTCTTCATTTACGTCATCCTCTTCATTTACCTTCATCCTCTTCATTTACCTTCATCCTCTTCATTTTCTTGAAGGTCTTGGTCCTGATGGACTGTGAGGTCTTGTTCTTGTTCGCTTCAGAGTCCTGGAAGCGAACAAGTCCTGGAGGGGCGGCAGATTACAGCCAATCACCTCTCAGCAGAGCGGATGATGCGCTGCAGCCTGCCCTTGTCCTTGTCAGTGGCTGCAGCGTGCCAGGCGGTGATGGATATAATATATATATATATATATATATATATATATATATATATATATATATATATATATATTATGTATTAATATATATATATAATATGTATTAATATATAATGTATATATTATCTCTGTTCTCTGCAGGTGTATATAATATATATATATGTATATATATTAATGCTGTCAAACGATTAAAATATTTAATCGCGATTAATCGCATTTATGTCATAGTTAACTCGTGATTAATCGCAATTAATCGCAATTTTTCATTTTCATGCTCTTATCAACATGAAAAAGTGGATTGGCTTGCTTTATGCAAATGTTTTATTTTATTGAAAAACAACTGCCAAACAGGGCGGTACAAAATAAAATTATAAAGTGCACATTTCAGGTAAAGTCAGGCTCTCGACGGCAATTCGTAGGTCCTGTCGTTGGATGCGATGCGTGTTATATCAGAATCAGCTTTAATGGCCATGTAAATTTGCACATACATGGAATTTGACTCCGGTTTCACTTGCTCTTCGTACTTTCTTTTTTTTTCACACACAATATACAAGATAAATATAAAAAATATAAAAAGGACATTAAAGACAGTAGTAAAACAACAAAAAGTGCAGATAGTGCAGATGAAGAGTCTGATTAACTGTTCATCAGGGTGACGGCCAGTGGGAAGAAGCTGTTCCTGTGTCTGGTGGTTTTGGCGTACAGTGCTCTGTAGCGCCTACCAGAGGGGAGGAGTTGGAACAGCTTGTGTCCAGGGTGTGAGGGGTCTGTGGTGATCTTTACAGCCCGCTTCCTGACTCTGGCGGTGTGCAAGTCCAGAATGGAGGGCAGGCTGGAACCAATGGTTCTCTCTGCAGACCTGACGATCCGTTGGAGTCTGACTCTGTCCTGTTTGGTGGCCGATCCAAACCACACGGTGATGGAAGAGCAGAGGACAGACTGGATGATGGCGGAGTAAAACAGGATCAGCAGCTCCTGAGGCAGGTTGAACTTCCTGAGCTGGCGCAGGAAGTACAGCCTCTGCTGGGCCTTTTTCCGGATGGTGTTGATGTTGGCGGTCCACTTCAGGTCCCGGGAGATTGTGGATCCCAGAAACTTGAAGGTCTCCACCGCAGAAACAGTGCTGTTGTGTATTGTGAGGGGGGGTAGTGTTGGGGGGCTCCTCCTGAAGTCCACTGTCATCTCTACAGTTTTGGCCTTGTTCAGCTCCAGGTGGTTCTGACCACACCAGAGGATCAGCTGTTCAACCTCCCGTCTGTACGCAGACTCGTCCCCGTCGCTGATGAGGCCGATGACCGTTGTGTCGTCTGCGAACTTCAGGAGTTTAACAGATGGGTCCCCTGAGGTGCAGTCGTTGGTGTAGAGGGAGAAGAGCAGTGGAGAGAGCACACATCCCTGGGGGGCACCAGTGCTTACAGTGTTTCCCCTAGGTTTACAGCTTCAGGGGGGCGGGGTGTCGGCCGGGGGGGGGGGGGGTGTCGGCGACGACGGCGGCGACGTTGGGACATTGGGAGCGTTTAAAAAACGCAGATATATCTGTTTTCTTTCCACGCGACATTATTGGACGCTCTCTGCCCACCTGTGCGCGCGCACGAGTCTGTGGGCATCGGGGCGGATCTCCGCGGTGCGCGTTACCGAGAGCAAAGTAGAGTTGTAAACGCGACCATGACAGAAATAGACAGAAATACGATCAATAAAATAAGAACATTGAGTTTGTTTAATAAAAGAACAAGGTGTAGACCTGTTTATAGGAAAGGGAACCTTAAATCACGTCTGTGATCTGGCGCGACGGAGAAAATTACAGGGGGGCGGAGGGTTTTTTCAGGGGGGCGCCCCGCCCCCCTATTCTAACGGTAGGGGAAACCCTGGCTTATAGTCCGGGTGCTGGATGTGATTTTTCCCAGCCTCACCTGCTGCGTCCTGTCTGTCAGGAAGTTTGTGATCCACCGGCAGGTGGGGGCTGGCACGTTGAGCTGGGAGAGTTTGGGTTGAAGAACCTCCGGGATGATCGTGTTGAATGCAGAGCTGAAGTCCACAAACAGAACCCTTGCATATCAGCTAGACCCTCGTCCTCCACAACGTTAACAGGCTACACGCATAGCCACCCATTTAGCTATGGCTGCAATAAGTTTGTTCTTGTTGTGGTGTCCATGTGTTTCTGAAGTCATCATTCTTGTCTGCTATGACGAGGGGGCGCAGAGTTAGCATCAGCTGTGTGTTGGCCATCAAGTGGTGTTTCAGACTGGAGAGGCTACGATGATAGCTCAGTTCACAATGACAAATGGCACCATCCGACAACTTTTTGAAAGTAAACTTTCCATTCATTAGCGTCTTATCATTCATTTTGCCGTATCGCGCTCACCATTCATTCATTTCAAACCGTAACGTTAGCCTAGCTTCCAAGCCCAAACGGCGTGCCTATTGTTTTGCTTCCAGTTGAGCTACATCCGGCGTGGTGCTCGCGAGAAAAAAATGTAAATGCGTTACCGCCGTTAATAAAATTGACGGCGTTAAAATTGGTTTGCGTTAACGCCGCTAATAACGCGCTAATATGACAGCACTAATATATATATATATATATATATATATATATATATATATATATATATATATATATATATATATATATATTATCTCTCTGTTCTCTGCAGGTGTGATGGTCGAGGCTCTCAAGCTGCAGAGGATGAGAATGATGATGAGTTTCCGCGGCAACAGCGATCTGCACCGACAGCACAAGGGCGTCGAGTCAGAAAACGACAACACAGGTAGAACATGACATCATCATCCTCATGACATCATCATCCTCATGACATCATCCTCATCCGTCTCTGAACCTAAACCGTTGTGTGTCCTTGTCTTGTGTCCTTGTCTCATGTCCTTGTCTGTCTTGTGTACTTGTCTCGTGTCCTTGTCTTGTGTCCTTGTCCCCCCCCACACTCCTAGGATGCAGTGAGGGATTCTGGGAGAAGGAGCAGCACCTTCTCTGTCCCTCCTCCTCCTCGGCTGTAGTTCCGCCTCCTCTGCAGCAACGTGCCCTATTGGCCCACCGTGAGTCACATCTTTCCTCCGATTGGACAACTCAACAGCTTTATTTATTGTTAGCTTAGCATCGTAGCATCCTTCTGTTTCTCTGGCTCGCCTCCTCAGGTCTGTCAGACTTTCCTTTTATGGTCATGCAACACCCCCTCCTTCCTGTGGGCCTGATAAACGGGATGAGTCAGCTGAGCGGTTTGCGCAACATGGCCGTCGTGTCACATGTTCAAATAGAACAGAGCAAGGTGACTGGAAGCTAACGCCGCTAGTGCTGATGACGCTAACAGTACATGAATGCTAACAGTGCTAATGCTAATCTCCTCTCCTTCGTGTGCAGGAGTCTCCTCCAGGAAGCCCCGCCCATTCTCCAGGAAGCCCCTCCCCTTGCCTCTCCCTCAGTGACGAGCCCCGAGAACCCACCAGCCAATCACCTTTCACAGCGTCTTCCTCGTCCTCTTCGTCGCCTCTGGGTCAGCTGGAGGTTTCATCTCTTTAAAGCTTTAGAGCTGCTGCCTTCAGGTGCAGCAGGACACGTGACGTTTGTGTTGTGTCTCCACAGACGGAGAGATCTCAGAGCGAGAGAACAACTTCAAAAAGGTGTTGAAGGAAACCGGTAAGATGTGTATATATATATATATATATATATGAATATAAACAGGAAGCTTTTCTCCACCATTTATACAATGTCTTAAAATATTCAAGAGGTTGTTTGTTTATTGGCTGAAACAAACACATCAACAACTTCTCTGGTGTTTCTAAAGCATTTCTGTCTGAACTTTGTTTGTACCTGCAGCCGACAGCCTGTGGCCCCGCCCCTTGCTCAAACCGACCTATGAGAAGCTCCCGCTCACCTCTCAACCGCTGTCATTTAACCACGGAGACAACGCCTTTGCTCCACTCCTGTTGGCAGAGGGTCTGTCTTCCATGGAGACGCTGCTGACCAACATACAGGTGAAACGGTTACCTGAAAGAATGTGAAGATGATGATTAAAGATAACGTACAGACAGTATCATGAGATGATAGCGTACAGACAGTATCATGAGACGATAGCGTACAAACGATAACGTACAGACAGTATCATGAGACGCTAACGTACAGACGCTAACGTACAGACAGTATCATGAGACGATAGCGTACATACGCTAACGTACAGACAGTATCATGAGACGCTAACGTACAGACGATAACGTACAGACAGTATCATGAGACGATAGCGTACAAACGCTAACGTACAGACAGTATCACGAGACGCTAACGTACAGACGATAACGTACAGACAGTATCATGGAGACGCTAACGTACAGACAGTATCATGGAGACGATAACATACAGACGCTAACGTACAGACAGTATCATGGAGACGATAACATACAGACGCTAACGTACAGACAGTATCATGGAGACGATAACATACAGACGCTAACGTACAGACAGTATCATGGAGACGATAACATACAGACGCTAACGTACAGACAGTATCATGGAGACGCTAACGTACAGACAGTATCATGGAGACGATAACATACAGACGCTAACGTACAGACAGTATCATGGAGACGCTAACGTACAGACAGTATCATGGAGACGATAACATACAGACGCTAACGTACAGACAGTATCATGGAGACGATAACATACATACGCTAACGTACAGACAGTATCATGAGACGATAACGTACAGACAGTATCATGAGATGCTAACGTACAGACAGTATCATGAGACGCTAACGTACAGACGATAACGTACAGACAGTATCATGAGACGATAACGTACAGACAGTATCATGAGACGCTAACGTACAGACAGTATCATGAGATGCTAACGTACAGACAGTATCATGAGACGATAACGTACATACGGTAACATACAGACAGTATCATGGAGACGCTAACGTACAGACAGTATCATGGAGACGATAACATACAGACGCTAACGTACAGACAGTATCATGGAGACGATAACATACAGACGCTAACGTACAGACAGTATCATGGAGACGCTAACGTACAGACAGTATCATGGAGACGATAACATACAGACGCTAACGTACAGACAGTATCATGGAGACGATAACATACATACGCTAACGTACAGACAGCATCATGAGACGCTAACGTACAGACGATAACGTACAGACAGTATCATGAGACGCTAACGTACAGACGATAACGTACAGACAGTATCATGAGACGATAACGTACAGACAGTATCATGAGATGCTAACGTACAGACAGTATCATGAGACGCTAACGTACAGACGATAACGTACAGACAGTATCATGAGACGATAACGTACAGACAGTATCATGAGATGCTAACGTACAGACAGTATCATGAGACGATAACGTACAGACGGTAACATACAGACAGTATCATGGAGACGATAACATACAGACGATAACGTACAGACAGTATCATGAGATGATAACGTACAGACGATAACGTACAGACAGTATCATGAGACGATAACGTACAGACAGTATTATCAAGACGATAACGTACAGACAGTATCATGAGATGATAACGTACAGACGATAACGTACAGACAGTATCATGAGACGATAACGTACAGACAGTATTATCAAGACGATAACGTACAGACAGTATCATGAGATGATAACGTACAGACGATAACGTACAGACAGTATCAGGAGACGATAACGTACAGACAGTATTATCAAGACGATAACGTACAGACGATAACGTACAGACAGTATCATGAGACGATAACGTACAGACGATAACGTACAGACGGTAACGTACAGACGGTAACATACAGACAGTATCATGGAGACGATAACATACAGACGTTAACGTACAGACAGTATCATGGAGACGATAACGTACAGACAGTGTCATGAGACGATAACGTACAGACGATAACGTACAGACAGTGTCATGAGACGGTAACGTACAGACGGTAACATACAGACAGTATCATGGAAACGATAACGTACAGACGATAACGTACAAACAGTATCATGGAGACGATAACGTACAGACAGTATCATGAGACGCTAACGTACAGACGATAACGTACAGACAGTATCATGAGACGCTAACGTACAGATGCTAACGTACAGACAGTATCATGGAGACGCTAACGTACAGACAGTATCATGAGACGATAACGTACAGACAGTATCATGAGACGATAACGTACAGACAGCATCATCGAGACGATAACGTACAGACGATAACGTACAGACGATAAAGTACAGACGGTAACATACAGACAGTATCATACAGACGATAACGTACAGACAGCATCATCGAGACAATAACATACAGACGATGAAGTACAGACGGTAACATACAGACAGTATCATGAGACGATAACGTACAGACAGCATCATCGAGACGATAACGTACAGACGATAACGTACAGACAATAAAGTACAGACGGTAACATACAGACGGTAACATACAGACAGTATCATACAGACGATAACGTACAGACAGCATCATCGAGACGATAACGTACAGACGATAACGTACAGACAGTATCATGGAGACGATAACGTACAGACAGTGTCATGAGACGGTAACGTACAGACGGTAACATACAGACAGTATCATGGAGACGATAACATACAGACGATAACGTACAGACAGTATCATGGAGACGATAACGTACAGACAGTATCATGAGACGCTAACGTACAGACGATAACGTACAGACAGTATCATGAGACGCTAACGTACAGATGCTAACGTACAGACAGTATCATGAAGACGCTAACGTACAGACAGTATCATGAGACGCTAACGTACAGATGCTAACGTACAGACAGTATCATGGAGACGCTAACGTACAGACAGTATCATGAGACGATAACGTACAGACAGCATCATCGAGACGATAACGTACAGACGATAACGTACAGACGATAACGTACAGACGATAACGTACAAACAGTATCATGGAGACGATAACGTACAGACAGTATCATGAGACGCTAACGTACAGACGATAACGTACAGACAGTATCATGAGACGCTAACGTACAGATGCTAACGTACAGACAGTATCATGAAGACGCTAACGTACAGACAGTATCATGAGACGCTAACGTACAGACAGTATCATGAGACGATAACGTACAGACAGCATCATCGAGACGATAACGTACAGACGATAACGTACAGACGATAAAGTACAGACGGTAACATACAGACAGTATCATACAGACGATAACGTACAGACAGCATCATCGAGACAATAACATACAGACGATAACGTACAGACAGTATCATGGAGACGATAACATACAGACGATAACGTACAGACAGCATCATCGAGACGATAACGTACAGACGATGAAGTACAGACGGTAACATACAGACAGTATCATGGAGACGATAACGTACAGACAATAACGTACAGACGGTAATGCACAGACAGGATCATGGACACAATAAGGTCTGAACGTCTCACTGAATCATGGTCTTCGTGTCCTCAGGGACTCCTCAAGATGGCGGTGGCTCGCGCTCGTTCTCAGGACAAACACAACCAGCTGGAGAGGAAAGCATTACAAGTGGAACTGGAGCGAGAGAGAGACGCCCGGCAAATCCTCCAGAGACAGCTGAGCTCCGAGCTACAGACCAGAGGTGAGACAGGTCACGACAGACGAGGTGAGACAGGTCACGACAGACGAGGTGAGACAGGTCACGACAGGTCAGAGGTGAGACAGGTCACTACATCATTATGGTCTGTCGTTGTCAGTGTCGATCCAGAGGAGGCTGAAGAAGGAGAAGAAGGCGAAGAGGAAGCTGCAAGAGGCGTTAGACTTTGAGTCGAGGAGGAGAGAGCAGGTGGAGAGAGTGCTCACAGGTGAGTTACATTGACACAGTTCTAACCTTCATTGACACAGTGCTAACCTTCATTGACACAGTGCTAACCTTCATTGACACAGTGCTAACCTTCATTGATACAGTGCTAACCTACATTGAAACAGTGCTAACCTATATGATACAGTGCTAACCTATATGCCATTGTGTTAACCTACATTGACACAGTGCTAACCTATATTGACCCAGTTCTAACCTACATTGACACAGTGCTAACCTACATTGACTACAGTGCTAACCTACATTGACTACAGTTCTAACCTACATTGACACAGTGCTAACCTACATTGACTACAGTTATAACCTATATTGACTACAGTTATAACCTATATTGACACAGTGCTAACCTATATTGACACAGTGCTAACCTACATTGACTAAAGTGCTAACCTACATTGACTACAGTGCTAACCTACATTGACTACAGTGCTAACCTACATTGACACAGTGCTAACCTACATTGACTACAGTTCTAACCTACATTGACTACAGTTCTAACCTACATTGACTACAGTTATAACCTACATTGACTACAGTGCTAACCTACATTGACTACAGTGCTAACCTATATTGACTACAGTGCTAACCTACATTGACACAGTGCTGCTAACCTACATTGACAGTGCTAACCTACATTGAAACAGTGGTGCTAACCTACATCGACACAATGCTGCTAACCTACATTGACACAGTGCTAAACTACATTGACAAAGTGCTAACCTTATATGACACAGTGCTAACCTATATGACATTGTGTTAATCTACATTGACACAGTGTTAACCTACATTGACACAGTGCTAACCTACATTGACACAGTGCTAACAACGTGTTCCTGTTTCAGATGTGATGCCTGAGAGAGAACAGCAGGAAAACTCTGAAGCTGAAGGTAACAACAACAACAACAACAACAGCATCTCAATAAATCAATAAGAAACATCTGGAAACATAAAACAGGAGGAGGTGCTGTTTCCCCCATTGATTTAAAGCATGAACATGTTGGGCAGGAAGTTAGACAGGAAGTCAGATAGGAATCACACAGGAAGTCAGACTTAGAGACAAACTAATTTGTTGGTTTGAGTCCAAACATCAAGGACTTGATGCTGATAATAAACATATAGGAACATATCCGAATTATACTTATTGTACGAGCCATTTTGCCATGTTTGGTGTATGTTGGACCTCCCACCACTGGGTGGCATAAGGCCGACTTCAGCGGAGTCGGCCTTATATAATCAGGAGTGGCATTAGGGCCAGGTGTTACTCGTTTTGAGAAGCAAACAGTTTTTTGACCGTTTTGTGTGACAGTATTGGAACAGAGTAAGGAAAATGTTTATGGTTTATTTTATGATTTGAATATACGCAGCTAAATTCTGCCGATGAGATTATTATTTACATTTTGCAAGAATAAACATGATGGGCATTACAACTGGACATTGTCATTAATGAAACGCGTCAGGAATAATTCACCAAGCGAGCAGCCAAGTGTGCCTTAGGGTTGAATAGGCAACGTGGGCACTACACTTATTATACTAATACTAATTATACTTAAAAATACCGTTACAGCAAATGTAAAAATAATAAACTGAAAGAAACTAAATCAGTGGTCAATTATTATGAAATAATGCGATGAATCTACAATGAAAACATGAAGAGTTTGTCACTTTAAATAATGTCTTCAGTCTGTGTGAGGAATTATTAATTCTCTCTTTTTACCTGAAGATAAAATAATAATAATTTAAATAATTAATGAACAAAAAACATCTTTCAGTGAAATGTGAAACTTTGTGTTTACTGCAGAGAACAAAACGTTTACCAAAACTCCACTCGTCTTCTGAGACCTGAGGAAGAGAAGGAGGAAGAGGAGGAGGAAGAGGAGGAGGATGAAGAAGATGAAGAGGAGGAGAGGACAAAAGAGGAACAAAATACTCTAAATCCCATCCGCCACTTCTCCTTTAACTCTTATTACAAAGAGAAGGGGGAGGAGTTTAAATGTCTCCGTCACATGACCACTGTGATGTCATCAGGTGGAAACACCTGTTAGCCCCGCCCCCTCACGTGTAGGGGGCGGGGCCACACCTGTACCTGTATTTAATGTTTCTTTACCTGCAGTGGTACTTAATGTAGTAGTAGTACTTCTACTATCTGCAGTAGTACTTAATGTAGTAGTAGTACTGGTACTACCGGCAGTAGTACTTAATGTAGTAGAAGTACTGGTACTACCTGCAGTAGTACTTAATGTAGTAGTAGTACTGGTACTACCGGCAGTAGTACTTAATGTAGTAGAAGTACTGGTACTACCTGCAGTAGTACTTAATGTAGTAGTAGTACTGGTACTACCGGCAGTAGTACTTAATGTAGTAGTGGTACTGGTACTACCGACAGTAGTACTTAATGTGGTAGAGGTACTGGTACTACCGGCAGTAGTACTTAATGTAGTAGTAGTACTGGTACTACCGGCAGTAGTACTTAATGTGGTAGAGGTACTGGTACTACCTGCCGTAGTACTTAATGTAGTAGAAGTACTGGTACTACCGGCAGTAGTACTTAATGTGGTAGAGGTACTGGTACTACCTGCCGTAGTACTTAATGTAGTAGAAGTACTGGTACTGTTCATTTGTCAGGATTCTCTGTAACAAGAAACGGAACTTAACGAGTTAATAATCAATGTTAATAATAACAAAGTTCAGTTCAGTTTAGTTGGTAAAGATCACAAACTCCCTCAGACGTTACAGTCTGTACATAGACTTCCTGTCACAGAGACTTCCTGTCACATGGGGTGCATCTCAAGTCTCTAAATTGTCGTTTCCGCGATTGAACCGGAAGTGGTTCTGCAGTTTATTAAACGGTAACAGACGACAGAGAAAACATCTCCACTCTGACACTCATGATAACTTTGTCTTTATTAATATAAGTAGTAGTTTAACACCATTAAATCAACTGAAAACATACGATCATTTTTATCAATATTTTAAGTGCATTTTTATTGGAATGTTCGCTAAAAACTCTCCGGACAAAACTCATCAGCTGTTAAAGCGACTGAAGCTGATCAGATGTGATCAGCTGTCAGTCGGCTGCAGTCATCATAAACCGACGTCGCTTCACGTGACGCTTCAGAGGAAAGGACGTCTCATGTTTATTAAAACATATTTCCTCACGTCTTCTCTCCTCGCTTGGTTTCCTTGCGTCTCTCCATGTATCCCTGGTGGGAGGGACTAAGACGCAAGGAAAAGACGCAAGTGAGGGAAACGGGGATGCAATTTAGAGACTTGGGATGCACCCATAGACTTCCTGTCACATAGACTTCCTGGACATAGACTTCCTGTCACACGGTTTGTTTCTGATTTGTGAGAATTAATAAACCTTTTTTCTGTTAAACCACTCATTTTGTGCGTATCCCCCTTTTATATATACACTTATTCATACACATACATACAAACCAGTGGCGCGTGCATTTTCTACATGGGCCTTCAGTGCCGTCTGATATCGTTTACATAAATACACGCATGACAAGATGCTGCGTCATTAACGGACAATGCATGTAGTTCACATCAACAAGAACCATCACATTTAGTTATAACAAAACATGACAAAACAATTCAACAAAACTGCGGCACTAAAACACTGCACACTCAAGAGCCACGATCAGAAGGAACGATATTAACTATATAATAAAAACAACACCATAGACACATCAACACAACGCTACTGCAGATGTAAAAACACAAAAGCAGTTCTCTCACCAGATCCTGTTCACTTAAAGACAAAGTCCATCCTCCTCTCTTTGTTAACAAACTGTTCAATGACGCGGTTGTTCAGTTTATCGGTGCGCTTCAGTTCCAGTAGTTTCTCCGTGAGAAAGACGTTGTCAGTAAATCCACCAGCAAGTCCGTTTCTCCTCCTTCAGCCATTGAGTGTTAAAAAAACTAACAATGTCTTAACTTCTTTGACTCCTACTGAGTTCTGCTAGCAGCGAACAACAGCTGGATAACATTTGAAGTACATGAATATTAATATTTGGGTTTTATATTTAACTCTTCATTGAAATCTGATTTATTTTAAAGTTTAAAGAAAAGCGAAGTTAACATGAAGATTTTTATTATTTTAAGTTTTCTTCACCTTAGTGCTGAATATTAATCATTCAGGTTTTAAATCTCCGCATCATCAAATTAAAGACAAAAACAGTCAAACTTCCTGTCTTTGATGTTGAAGGATGAACTTCCTGTGGAGCTGCTGGTGGGCGGAGCTCCACGGCCTCGTTAGCGTCTCGTTAGGCCTTCAGGACCTGCAGATCTGCATATTCATCAGCTGTCCGTCACGCAGCTCATTAACGCTCGCTGCTCATGCAAATCTGCAGGATTAATAAATCCAGATGTCCATCAAAGCGTTGAACATGTTTCTATCAACAACAACAACAAACACAAACAGTTTGATCTCTTAACGAGGAGCTGCGCCTTAACGAGATCAACAAACACTAATTAGTACAAAGTTACAACACGGAGGCTTTAATTAGAACCAACAACCTCCTGATTAATCAGCTGATGTTGACAAACAAACAATGTGACACGTGTTGCACTTTATGAAATATCAAAATATCAACCCGACACCAGTCATATATATAATGTTATATATGTATATCATATATAATTATGTATATATATATATATATATATTGTTGGACGACCTGCATTTTTATGTGAATATCTTATCAACGTGGAGCCCTGGTCTTGCACTGCAGCTTTAACATTGTTTCAGAGTAAAGAGAACCTTAGGAAGGTCAAAAGGTCAAGGTAACGAACTTTGGGGCCTTGTGGTGAGCAGGGTTCTGACACAACCGACGTAAAGCAGAACTGTGTAGGAGGAAGGGTCATAAATGGAATCTGCCCCTTTGTTCCGACCGGTCGACATCGTGAGGTTCAGACATCAGGATGCAAGAGGTTCAGATGTTTAGACCAGATTAGATCTCCGTGACTCAGGAGGCCCAGAAGCTAGACTGAGGGATTCTCGCAGGCTTCAGGGTCTACATTAAAATAAAGAGAGGCAGCAGAGGGGTGTGGGGGTTCGGCTATGTTAAAGGTTAAAGTTGGTTCTGTGTTTTATTTCTTTAATATAATATAGAGATGCTTAGGGTGGAATAGAATGTGATCCACCTAGCAGAAGAGTACAGTATACTGAGAAAGTACTCTTGACATATAATCAACGCTTGGCAAGTTTTAATCTGTAACCTGAAAAGTTTAGAAACTTGTGTTTCTTCAAATAACCTTTGTATTAAAGTGATGTTAAAATGTTCATTTATTTTCTGTACAACACGTGTGAGGACTGAAGATGAGCGAACACGAGGCTGTAGAACTGTGGTGTGAAAAGAAGTCAAAAGGAGCAGAAGAAGTGGGGGCTTCAAGAAAAACTATGGCCCTCAGCACCCTGTGAGGGGTCAAGAGGTTAGATACAGGACCAGAGTCAAGAGGTTAGATACAGGACCAGAGTCAAGAGGTTAGATACAGGACCAGAGTCAAGAGGTTAGATACAGGACCAGAGTCAAGAGGTTAGGTACAGGACCAGAGTCAAGAGGTTAGGTACAGGACCAGAGTCAAGAGGTTAGGTATAGGACCAGAGTCAAGAGGTTAGGTATAGGACCAGAGTCAAGAGGTTAGGTACAGGACCAGAGTCAAGAGGTTAGGTACAGGACCAGAGTCAAGAGGTTAGATACAGGACCAGAGTCAAGAGGTTAGGTACAGGACCAGAGTCAAGAGGTTAGGTACAGGACCAGAGTCAAGAGGTTAGGTACAGGACCAGAGTCAAGAGGTTAGATACAGGACCAGAGTCAAGAGGTTAGATACAGGACCAGAGTCAAGAGGTTAGATACAGGACCAGAGTCAAGAGGTTAGGTACAGGACCAGAGTCAAGAGGTTAGGTACAGGACCAGAGTCAAGAGGTTAGGTACAGGACCAGAGTCAAGAGGTTAGGTACAGGACCAGAGTCAAGAGGTTAGGTACAGGACCAGAGTCAAGAGGTTAGGTACAGGACCAGAGTCAAGAGGTTAGGTACAGGACCAGAGTCAAGAGGTTAGGTACAGGACCAGAGTCAAGAGGTTAGGTACAGGACCAGAGTCAAGAGGTTAGGTACAGGACCAGAGTCAAGAGGTTAGATACAGGACCAGAGTCAAGAGGTTAGATACAGGACCAGAGTCAAGAGGTTAGATACAGGACCAGAGTCAAGAGGTTAGGTATAGGACCAGAGTCAAGCGGTTAGGTACAGGACCAGAGTCAAGAGGTTAGGTACAGGATCAGAGTCAAGAGGTTAGGTACAGGACCAGAGTCAAGAGGTTAGGTACAGGACCAGAGTCAAGAGGTTAGGTACAGGACCAGAGTCAAGAGGTTAGGTACAGGACCAGAGTCAAGAGGTTAGGTATAGGACCAGAGTCAAGAGGTTAGATACAGGACCAGAGTCAAGAGGTTAGGTACAGGACCAGAGTCAAGAGGTTAGGTATAGGACCAGAGTCAAGAGGTTAGGTACAGGACCAGAGTCAAGAGGTTAGGTACAGGACCAGAGTCAAGAGGTTAGGTACAGGACCAGAGTCAAGAGGTTAGATACAGGACCAGAGTCAAGAGGTTAGGTATAGGACCAGAGTCAAGCGGTTAGGTACAGGACCAGAGTCAAGAGGTTAGGTACAGGACCAGAGTCAAGCGGTTAGGTACAGGACCAGAGTCAAGAGGTTAGGTACAGGATCAGAGTCAAGAGGTTAGGTACAGGACCAGAGTCAAGAGGTTAGGTACAGGACCAGAGTCAAGAGGTTAGGTACAGGACCAGAGTCAAGAGGTTAGGTACAGGACCAGAGTCAAGAGGTTAGGTATAGGACCAGAGTCAAGAGGTTAGGTATAGGACCAGAGTCAAGAGGTTAGGTATAGGACCAGAGTCAAGAGGTTAGATACAGGACCAGAGTCAAGAGGTTAGATACAGGACCAGAGTCAAGAGGTTAGGTATAGGACCAGAGTCAAGAGGTTAGGTATAGGACCAGAGTCAAGAGGTTAGGTACAGGACCAGAGTCAAGAGGTTAGGTACAGGATCAGAGTCAAGAGGTTAGGTACAGGACCAGAGTCAAGAGGTTAGATACAGGACCAGAGTCAAGAGGTTAGGTACAGGACCAGAGTCAAGAGGTTAGGTACAGGACCAGAGTCAAGAGGTTAGGTACAGGACCAGAGTCAAGAGGTTAGGTACAGGACCAGAGTCAAGAGGTTAGGTACAGGACCAGAGTCAAGAGGTTAGGTACAGGACCAGAGTCAAGAGGTTAGGTATAGGACCAGAGTCAAGAGGTTAGGTATAGGACCAGAGTCAAGAGGTTAGGTATAGGACCAGAGTCAAGAGGTTAGATACAGGACCAGAGTCAAGAGGTTAGATACAGGACCAGAGTCAAGAGGTTAGATACAGGACCAGAGTCAAGAGGTTAGATACAGGACCAGAGTCAAGAGGTTAGGTATAGGACCAGAGTCAAGAGGTTAGATACAGGACCAGAGTCAAGAGGTTAGATACAGGACCAGAGTCAAGAGGTTAGATACAGGACCAGAGTCAAGAGGTTAGATACAGGACCAGAGTCAAGAGGTTAGGTACAGGACCAGAGTCAAGAGGTTAGGTACAGGACCAGAGTCAAGAGGTTAGGTATAGGACCAGAGTCAAGAGGTTAGATACAGGACCAGAGTCAAGAGGTTAGGTACAGGACCAGAGTCAAGAGGTTAGGTACAGGACCAGAGTCAAGAGGTTAGATAGAGGACCAGAGTCAAGAGGTTAGGTACAGGACCAGAGTCAAGAGGTTAGGTACAGGACCAGAGTCAAGAGGTTAGGTACAGGACCAGAGTCAAGAGGTTAGGTACAGGACCAGAGTCAAGAGGTTAGGTATAGGACCAGAGTCAAGAGGTTAGGTACAGGACCAGAGTCAAGAGGTTAGGTACAGGACCAGAGTCAAGAGGTTAGGTATAGGACCAGAGTCAAGAGGTTAGGTATAGGACCAGAGTCAAGAGGTTAGGTACAGGACCAGAGTCAAGAGGTTAGGTACAGGACCAGAGTCAAGAGGTTAGGTACAGGACCAGAGTCAAGAGGTTAGATACAGGACCAGAGTCAAGAGGTTAGATACAGGACCAGAGTCAAGAGGTTAGGTACAGGACCAGAGTCAAGAGGTTAGGTACAGGACCAGAGTCAAGAGGTTAGGTACAGGACCAGAGTCAAGAGGTTAGATACAGGACCAGAGTCAAGAGGTTAGGTACAGGACCAGAGTCAAGAGGTTAGGTACAGGACCAGAGTCCAGTCAGAAGTGTTTCGGTGTGTTAGGTGAAGAGTCGTAGCAATACTTTGGTTTAGTCGAGTTGATTACTTTCTCTGCACGTTCAGTAGAGCCTCTGTTCTCCTATCTTCTCAGTTTTCCGTCTAAGTACTTTTGAAGTTGCATTCGGAACTGGTCCATCCTTTTCTATCTTTGGTTACAATATAGATTGATATCGCAGTCTAAATCAAACCAGTGCGTCCGTAGCCTTTTCTTTCGTCTTCTAGAATTATCGTTGATCGCACCACCTGAGAGCCAGAGCTTCAGACGACCCGCCCGACACCTGAGGGGTTAGAGGTGCATCCACCACGGCTACACAAACTGATACATATATAAATATTATATACATAATGGACACATATGTGGTGTAACTAATCAGAGAGAGAGTACGGTGACTGGTTGGGCACCGCTGTGTCTACGGGCCAGGAGAGCCATTCATAAGTATTAAATCCCTTTGCAAGAGTTTGTCATAAATGTATTATTTTCTGTAATTTGATAACAGCCGAGCCACACACACACACACACACACACACACACACACACACTACATTAAATACCAGGAGAGACGACAAACATTAAAACAAAATAAGATCGCTTTAATTGATGTTTACTGATAATTCAATAACATCAGATATCAAACTAATCAATAACATCAGACATCACAAACTAATCAATAACATCAGATATCAGGTTACTAACAGACATGTTAAGTTATTTCAACATGTTTTAATGAAACTAAAACCCCAGACGCTGATGCTTAAAATTAATATTCACATCTCGGATCAATAACAGCAGCAGAGAGGAGTCTTCAGTATTTGGGCCTCTTCACGTTGACCCTGAAACACAAACACAATTATATAGAAATATATTATAGAAATATTTAGTCTGTTTATAAAAACATTTAATAATACACTCACCCATCAGCCTCCATCTTCTTCCTCTTCTCTATGATCTGAAACAGTTTAAATATTCACATTAAACGTTTAAGCCTCATACAGTAAACGATGACATCATGACGACGTCATAGTGAACTCACCGCTATGACGTCATAGTGAAGTCACCGCTATGACGTCATAGTGAACTCACCGCGATGACGTCATAGTGAACTCACCGCGATGACGTCATAGTGAACTCACCGCGATGACGTCATAGTGAACTCACCGCTATGACGTCATAGTGAACTCACCGCTATGACGTCATAGTGAACTCACCGCTATGACGTCATAGTGAACTCACCGCTATGACGTCATAGTGAACTCACCGCTATGACGTCATAGTGAACTCACCGCTATGACGTCATAGTGAACTCACCGCTATGACGTCATAGTGAACTCACCGCTATGACGTCATAGTGAACTCACCGCTATGACGTCATAGTGAACTCACCGCTATGACGTCATAGTGAACTCACCGCTATGACGTCATAGTGAACTCACCGCTATGACGTCATAGTGAACTCACCGCTATGACGTCATAGTGAACTCACCGCTATGACGTCATAGTGAACTCACCGCTATGACGTCATAGTGAACTCACCCCTATGACGTCATAGTGAACTCACCCCTATGACGTCATAGTGAACTCACCCCTATGACGTCATAGTGAACTCACCACTATGACGTCATAGTGAACTCACCACTATGACGTCATAGGGAACTCATAGTGACATCATACTGAACTCATAGTGACATCATACTGAACTCATAGTGACATCATACTGAACTCATAGTGACATCATACTGAACTCATAGTGACATCATACTGAACTCACAGCACTGATCTTCTTCCACTGGCGGTCCAGCTCTGCCTTCTCATTGGTCTCTTTGAAGCGCCGAGTCTTTCTGCCCTCAGACATCTTGATGCCGTACTGGAATGCAGCCCTGCAGGGACGAACCCATCATCATCATCACCTTCATCAACATCATCATCATCATCACAGCGAGAGGAGGAACAAAGATCAGACATACTTTGGCAGCGCCTCCTTGTTGTTCATATAATCGGAATATTCCTCCTGAGTGTCAAAGTCCCAGCGACCCAGAGGCCCCTTCTTATTGCCCTGAAACACAGCAACACAGGGACTAGTACTCATACTAGTCTGATACTAGTACTCCAGTACTCTAGAGTACTAGGGGGGGTTTTACAGACACGGTCCAGGCCTTGAACGTTTAAAGCGTACCTGGTCCATCTTACTGTAGTCCACCTCCTCATCACTGTCCACAGCCAGGTCGTCCATCCTGTACACACAGACAGGTTTGAAGTACTTGTACATGTATGACTAAGTATTTCTGTGTATATATACGTATGTGTGTATATCTTACGTAGCAGGGTAACACTCTGCATACGAGTTGGATCCTCCAAAGAAATCTCCCAGTTGCTCTTTACCGTCTTTCCTCGGAGCACCAGTTCAGACTGGTTAAGGACCAGTACACAGTACTCCTCACACACACACACAGTAATCCTGCCCTGTATGTATGTATGTATGTATGTATGTATGTATGTATGTATGTATGTAAAATAAAAATAATAAAGGATATGGCTCCTGGCCTGGCCATTGGCTGCCTGCTGCTCCTGCAAACTTCTCATTGATGATCTTGATCTGGTCTCCAACTGATCCAGGACCTGTAGGACCCAGAACCAGCACCTCGTTAGTCCTGTCTGTTAAAGTCTGATCTCATGATGAAGCCGCTTCAATGTGATGATTATTCATTTACCGTCATCCACCTCCAGCACCTGAAGACAGACGGACAGGTAGCGTCAGTAACAGTAACAATAACCAACACTAACAATAACAATAAATAACACTAACAGTAATAAATAACAATAAATAACACTAACAGTAATAAATAACAATAAATAACACTAACTAACAGTAATAAATAACAATAACCAACACTAACACCAACTAACAATAAATAACACTAACATTAACTAACAGTAATAACTAACACTAACTAACAATACCAATAACTAACAACAACACTAACTAACACTAAGAGTAACATTAACTAACAGTAACAATAATAACTAACACTAACTAACAATAAATAACACTAACTAACAGTAACAATAACCAACACTAACACTAAATAATAACCAACAACAATAACTAACAACAACATAACAAACAACAATAACTAACAATAATTAACAATAACTAACAGTAACAATAACACTAACTAACAATAACTAACAGTAACAATAACACTAACAATAACAATAACTAACAATAACTAACAGTAACAATAACACTAACAATAACAATAACTAACAATAACTAACAGTAACAATAACACTAACTAACAATAACTAACAGTAACAATAACACTAACAATAACAATAACTAACAATAACTAACAGTAACAATAACACTAACTAACAATAACTAACAGTAACAATAACACTAACAATAACAATAACTAACAATAACTAACAGTAACAATAACACTAACTAACAATAACCACAGTAACAATAACAATAACTAACAATAACCACAGTAACAATAACAATAACTAACAATAACCACAGTAAGCAGCACATTCATAACACGGTGACTGACCAGCTGTTCGTCTCCTCGAGGCTTCTCAAAGTAACTGTGTCTCCTGCTCTTGTCTTCCTCCCTCTCCTTCTCCTTCTCCTTCTCTCTCTCCTTCTCCTTCTCCCTCTCTCTCTCCTTCTCCTTCTCTCTCTCCTTCTCCCTCTCCTTCTCCCTCTCCCGGTGGCGGTCCTTGTCTTTGGGCGGTTTGGAGGACGAGGTGGAGGACGGGATGTAGTCCCCGATGTCCTCAAAGATACTGAAACACAGAGACAGTGAGACCGGGTTCTGCACCACAGAAGAAGAGTCCCATGCTGCTCCAACTGACCTGAGATCAGCTTCAGGAGCCCTCTTATCGTCCAGTTTACCTGAAACACAGGAAGTACAAGTACAGCGAGGACACCAGACTTTAGTCTCAAAGTACTAGGGCTGCTTTTATGTCTCAGTGTCTCCTCCCCCTCTACGACTACTCCCTCGTCTCCTCACCTTTGTCCTTCTTGTGACTCCTCCCCCTATGTCTCCTCACCTTTGTCCTTCTTGACCTTCTTGTGACTCCTCCCCCTATGTCTCCTCACCTTTGTCCTTCTTGACCTTGTGACTCCTCCCCCTATGTCTCCTCACCTTTGTCCTTCTTGACCTTGTGACTCCTCCCCCTATGTCTCCTCACCTTTGTCCTTCTTGACCTTCTTGTGACTCCTCCCCCGATGTCTCCTCACCTTTGTCCTTCTTGAGACTCCTCCCACTATGTCTCCTCACCTTTGTCCTTCTTGAGACTCCTCCCACTATGTCTCCTCACCTTTGTCCTTCTTGACCTTGTGACTCCTCCCCCTATGTCTCCTCACCTTTGTCCTTCTTGACCTTCTTGTGACTCCTCCCCCCGATGTCTCCTCACCTTTGTCCTTCTTGACCTGCTTGTGACTCCTCCCCCCTATGTCTCCTCACCTTTGTCCCTTTTGACCTTCTTGTGACTCCTCCCCCCAATGTCTCCTCACCTTTGTCCTTCTTGACCTTCTTGTGACTCCTCCCCCCGATGTCTCCTCACCTTTGTCCTTCTTGACCTGCTTGTGACTCCTCCCCCCTATGTCTCCTCACCTTTGTCCCTTTTGACCTTCTTGTGACTCCTCCCCCCAATGTCTCCTCACCTTTGTCCTTCTTGACCTTCTTGTGACTCCTCCCCTTTGTCCTTTTTGACCTTCTTGTGAGTCCTCCCCCCTATGTCTCCTCACCTTTGTCCCTTTTGACCTTCTTGTGACTCCTCCCCCCGATGTCTCCTCACCTTTGTCCTTCTTGACCTGCTTGTGACTCCTCCCCCCTATGTCTCCTCACCTTTGTCCTTCTTGACCTTCTTGTGACTCCTCCCTCTATGTCTCCTCACCTTTGTCCTTCTTGAGACTCCTCCCCCCTATGTCTCCTCACTTTTGTCCTTTTTGACCTTCTTGTGACTCCTCCCCTTTGTCCTTTTTGACCTTCTTGTGAGTCCTCCCCCCTATGTCTCCTCACCTTTGTCCTTCTTGAGACTCCTCCCCCCTATGTCTCCTCACTTTTGTCCTTTTTGACCTTCTTGTGACTCCTCCCTCTATGTCTCCTCACTTTTGTCCTTTTTGACCTTCTTGTGAGTCCTCCCCCTATGTCTCCTCACCTTTGTCCCTTTTGACCTTCTTGTGACTCCTCCCTCTATGTCTCCTCACCTTTGTCCTTTTTGACCTTCTTGTGAGTCCTCCCTCTATGTCTCCTCACCTTTGTCCTTTTTGACCTTCTTGTGAGTCCTCCCCCCTATGTCTCCTCACCTTTGTCCTTCTTGAGACTCCTCCCCCCTATGTCTCCTCACTTTTGTCCTTTTTGACCTTCTTGTGACTCCTCCCCCTATGTCTCCTCACCGTTGTCCTTTTTGACCTTCTTGTGAGTCCTCCCCCCTATGTCTCCTCACCTTTGTCCTTCTTGAGACTCCTCCCCCCTATGTCTCCTCACTTTTGTCCTTTTTGACCTTCTTGTGAGTCCTCCCCCTATGTCTCCTCACCTTTGTCCTTCTTGAGCTTCTTGACCTTCTTGTGACTCCTCCCCTGTCTCCTCCCCCTATGTCTCCTCACCTTTGTCCTTCTTGACCTTCTTGTGACTCCTCCCCCCTATGTCTCCTCACCTTTGTCCTTCTTGTGACTCCTCCCCCTATGTCTCCTCACCTTTGTCCTTCTTGTGACTCCTCCCCCTATGTCTCCTCACCTTTGTCCTTCTTGTGACTCCTCCCCTGTCTCCTCCCCCTATGTCTCCTCACCTTTGTCCTTCTTCTTGACCTTCTTGTGCCTCGTCCCTTGTCTGAGGTAAGACAGGATCTGAGTCAGCTTAGAGATCACGATGTCGTTGGTGGTGAGAGTCGTCTGAGCCTGAGGACAGAGAGACAGACAGGTTATGAGAGACAGACAGAGACAGACTACAGACATAGAGACAGAGACTACAGACAGACTACAGACAGATAGTCAGTACCTCCATGCTGGGGCAGTCGGCCTTGCTGCGTATGAGCGTGGTGGGGATGTCGGTGTCGGTGAACTCGTCGTCCAGGTCCACCACGTAGGCCGTCCTGCCGGGCAGGAACAGCTCGTTCCGCTCCACGCCGCCCGTCCTGAACACCACGCGGTAGATGTTCCTGCCTGAGAGACGAGGAGCAGGGCTCAGCACACACCGCCACTTCACAATAAAAGCTCGCCACTTCAGAATAAAAGCTCATCACACTCACCGAGGCGAGTCTTGAACTCGATCTTCTCCTCCGGCTCCACGTCTTTCCTGAAAGAGACCGACAGGTCAAAGGTCAGACAGACAGTCAGACAGGTCACTTATTGGCTCAAACAGTGATGATTTATTAATATATCTGGTTTCCTACTTGGCCTCTTTCTGCACTTTCTCCATCATGTCTTCTTCTTCTCTCTCTTTACTGGTGATTTCAGCTCTCACCTGTCACACACACACACACACACACACACACACACACACACACACACACACACACACACACACACACAGTGTTAGCGTGGTACACAGTAGCATGGAGCTAGCTGGAGGTTAGGTGACTCACCTTCTGCAGCAGAGCGAAGTCCAGCCCCTTCACCAAGTGAGTGTGCTCCATGTCTCCTCCCAAGAACTTAGACTCCTGGATGAGCTGCCGCCGCTTCTCTGCTGCCGACTTGTCTCTGAGACACACAACACACACACCTTTATTATGAAGATACACACACACACACCTTTATTATGAAGACATAACACACACACCTTCATTATGAAGACACACAACACACACATTCATTATAAAGACACACAACACACATTCATTACAGACGTGTGTAACAAAGATAGAACTGTTGCTGGCTAAAATGTTAGCACTGTTAGCATCACTCATGGCTCAGCGCTGTAGCTAGCTGTTAGCATTAGCATTACTCACGCCTCAGCGGTGGGTCCCACGGCTCTGTAGTTAGCGGTGGTACTAGCATTAGCATTACTCACGCCTCAGCGGTGGGTCCCACGGCTCTGTAGTTAGCAGTGGTGCTAATCAGCTCCGTCTCTTCGTAGTCCTTGTTGACTCCGTCTCGGCGCTCTCGCGCTCGGTCGCGGTACTTCTCCGCCAGCTCTCTCTCGCGCTCCATCTCCTGCTGACGTAGCTTAGCATAGTAGCTGCAATGAAAAACAATCAAAACGGCTGATAGCATGCTCATGATGCTCCGATAAGATGTTCATTAGAGAATCAATACAAATACAATAACTTCTCATTATTATGACGTGCTCACCTCTTCTTCTTCCTCCTCCTCGCTGCAGGATCCTCATCCTCGTTGTAATCCCTCGGCATTCTGGGAGAAGAAATAAGAGTGACTTCATTCATCATCTTCATCCTCCTCCTCCTCCTCCTCCTCCTCATCACAACCACAACCATCATCATCATCATCCCCCTCATCATCTCCATCCTCCTCTTCCTTCCCCTCCTCCTCATCATCACCATCATCACCACCCTCCTCCTCCTCCCCATAACTCACTCATGGTGTCTGGACTTGGAGGGCGGGGCCGAGGAGGGCGTGGCCCTCGGCGTCATCAGCAGCTTCCTGAAGTCGTCATTGGTCAGTTTGGACCTGCAGAGAAACGATGAAGAGGTGAATAAACATGAAGTACA
Source organism: Myoxocephalus aenaeus (assembly GCA_038501785.1). NCBI lineage: Eukaryota > Metazoa > Chordata > Actinopteri > Perciformes > Cottidae > Myoxocephalus > Myoxocephalus aenaeus. The sequence continues at coordinate 28,018 of JBAMJR010000135.1, forward strand.
AGTACAACACTGGGCTACAGAAACACACAAACAGTGTACTAATACTCACTGAGCAGCAGCTCTGTGGTCGTCCAGCTCGTGGCCCTCAGGGGCCAAAGGGTTGGAGTAACTCTCAGCTGGACACAGAGCAGTACAAGTACAATAGTTACCTCTGAGATGTAGTACAGTACAAATACAACAGTTACCTCTGAGATGTAGTACAGTACAAATACAACAGTTACCTCTGAGATGTAGTACAGTACAAATACAACAGTTACCTCTGAGATGTAGTACAGCACAAGTACTATATGTACACTATGAGGTGTAGTACAGTATAAAGTACACTATGAGGTTGTAGCACAGTATAAAGTACACTATGAGGTGTAGTACAGTGAAAAGGTAAATCAATATTATATTGATCATCTAACTGATAATATATCTATATATATATATTTTTATATATATAAATATATATATATATATAATATATATATATATATATATATATATAATAGTGACGTTAGTCTAAGTACAATAAAACACGTAGTACTCATGTAGTAGTACTCATGTTACATGAGTACTACTACATGAGTACTACTACATGAGTAATGTAGTAGTACTCATGTAGTAGTACTCACGTAGTAGTACTCCACAGTATTTATTATTAAAATCATTAGTCGCAGTGTTGTGACGTCATGAGTGCTTATGTGATTTGTTTGTCATCATAAAATCACATGTTGTCCTTATTGTCTATCTTGTTCAGCGATACAAACAGACTGAAGTCTGTTTGTATCGCTGTTATTTAACTGTATTTAATGTGTTGCGACGTTTCTTATTGAAGTGTACACGTGCAATTGTTGAATAAATAATAAAAAAAACCATAATACTAAAATAACATCTTATTAAACTGAACAGAATCTCTGTACGCGGCTAACGTGTTAGCATTGTGCTAGCATAGCTAGCAGACTTCCGGAGCTCGGACTCACTTTCCGGCATCTTTGCGGCGGAGCGGCGCTGCTTTGCGGCGGAGCGGCGCTGCGCTGCTTCGGGGTGAAGACGAGCTGCTTCCCGGCTCACAAGGCGGACCTTTTGGGCTTTTTTCTGCGCTGCTAATCGGTTAGCTTCCTCACCGGAACTTCTCTCCGCGACTCTACCGGATGTTACGTCTTTACTTCGTCACATCCGGTTCCGCTTGACGGCGCCAGAGTCCGTTATCATCAAGTTAACATTTATAAGTAAAGACTGCAGTAAAAGTACTTTAGTAGTCAGTAAAATGGTGTTAAAGTATTAAACTGGCTACTATTATATTATTATACTATTACTGAGTATTTGTAATCACAAACATATAAATAAAAACACGAGATTATGTAAAATATTAAGTTTCTTTATGTTTAATAATAAAAAGATGTAACAAACAGATAAGGGTTCATTGACCCAAAGTGAATATAATAATAATAATAATAATAATAAGTGGATGTTCATGTTGCTCTGCTGCCCCCTTCAGGCCCACAGAGTCACTGATGCTGAAGGTTCTCCAGGACCAGCTGGTGTTATTACATATTGTTCATGACCAATAGACCTGAAATCCACCGATTATAAATGAGATATTTAGAATTATATTCATAATCATAAATCATATATATATATATATATATATATATATATATATATATATATATATATAAATAAAGGAACCTCAGACTGAATGTTATGTGTATGAAAGTGAGAGAAGTCACACATATTTAATCCCAAATGAATCCTCAAGATAATAAATCATACAGAGTGACATTTATAACACGCTTTATTCATATCAACACATTTACAGAAAACTAAAAGAATGGAGCCGGTCTGGACCGGACCACGTCGGGTCAGGGTCTGGCCCTCCGGGTCTGGAACTCAGGGTCTGGACTGGACCAGAGTCTGCAGAGCGCCGGCCACCTGCTCAGCCGACATGTTGTCCACTGAGACGCTGCTCTCTTTCCCAAAGTCTGGACAAAGAGATCAATAAATATTGTTATTGACATGAATGCTGATCACAATCAATATATTAAAGCAGTGGAAGTGTCGCCCCACCGTATCGGGCCCAGACCCGGGCCTGGACTCCAGAACACTCTCTGATCCGGATCGGGAAGTCCGGGTTGGACGTCTTCAGAGTCACGTAGTGCTGCTCCACGAAGTCTCTGTGACACAGGCACAGACGTCAACCACTTCCTGTTTACCTCTGAGGTCATCAGAGTGGGCGGGGTTAACGTAATAAACATAATAAACCTTAAAGACGCTGTGTCTTATCTACTGGACTAAACTGGCACCGCTATCGGTTTATAGATTATTAATATGATTATATTACATGATTATTAAAACAATCCTTTCTAACGCCGTTAGGAAGGACTGTTTTCAGCTAGCAGCTAACAGCTAGCAGCTATACTCTAGCTGTTAGCTGTTAGCTGCTAGCTCGGTTCACCCTCTAAACTCGGGTCATAGTTCGTAAAGTGCCGACTCTTCCCGCCTCCACTGGCCGGCTCGGGGCTCATTTGGTCGGCTCGCCGCTCACCTGGCCCCCTTGCTGGCTGCAGAGCTCTGGCAGAGGTGCACGCGGATCTCGCGAAGGTTTTTACCCAAACTGGAGCCGAGACTCCTCACTGCTGTGGCCGCCATCTTTGCTTCCTGCTGTCTGCCAAGGACGGTCTGTCGGAGGGTTGTCACAGCCCGGAGTTTTACCGCCAGGCTGCTGAGTGGGTGATTCTGCCCTCAGATGATCCTCACAGGCATCAGAGTAAATCGTTAATAAATGACTCATCTGACATGAGGTCAGTTTGATGCTCAGCAGACGAGCAGCTGAGAGAGTTTGAGCACGAACATAAAACTGATCCAGAACCAGAACCAGACGTTCAGAGAAAACCACGTTGTAAACAGGAAACGGGTCAGGACTAATATTGTGAGAACCAGAACCAGAAGAGGTTCTGAGGACCTGAGGCCTGCTTTCAGAGGAGTTTGAGACATTAGATTTTGTTTGTAAATGTATTGAAATGTGAACAAATTAACTAAAAACAGGTAAATTCTGTTTTACAGACTTTAGTTAACGGATTATTTCTTCTCGTCTCAGATGGAACAAAGCAGATGAAACATGCTAATTTATTATATTTCAGGGCATCTGCTCGATGCTGTTCCCTTTCGACAGAGCTAGGTTTAATTATTAAGCTAAGCTAGTTTCCAGTCTTTGTGCTAAGCTAAAGTAGCTTATTAATATTAATGCTAAACTAAGATTGTGTTTTCCAGCATTTATGCTAAGCTAGGCTGGTTGTTTCCCTCTGTTACCATTATTCATGCTACGCTAAGCTAGATGTTCTGTCTGTTTCCAGTCTTTGTGCTAAGCTAATGTAGCTTTTTCCAGTATTTATGCTAAGCTAAGATGGTGGTTTCCAGCATTTATGCTAAGCTAGGCTGGTTGTTTCCCTCTGTTTCCAGTATTCATGCTAAGCTAAGCTAGCTGTTTCCAGCCTTTGAGCAAAGCTAAGCTAGTTTTGTTTCCAGTATTTATGCTAAACTAAGCTAGCTGTTCTGTTTCCAGTATCTGTGCTAAGCTAAGATAGCTGTTTCCAGTCTTTGTGCTAAGCTAAGGTGGCTTTTTTATGCTAAGCTAAGATGGTGGTTTCCAGCATTTATGCTAAGCTAGCTATTCTATCTGTTTCCAGCCTTTATGCTAAGCTACGTTTAGCTTAAGTGGCATCAGAGAGGAGAACTGTTGAACTGTCCCTTTAAGACGAATTGTGATGACATCAGCAGCTGGATGAGGCGTTGCTTTATTGAGAAACATGATTATTTGGTTTTATACAGTTAAACCTTTGAGCATCACGTCTCGAGTTCAGGATTCTAGATGTGAGGAAACAGGAAGGTGGAGCTCCTCTCGCCCGCCTCGGTTCCTCATGACGAGTTTGTTAGCGTTAGCAGAAAGTGAGCGAGCTGCACATGCGCCGTCACTGTGAACGAGACAAGAAAACAGGAAGGTGTTTTTATAATCCGTGTTTCCCGTCCGTCCGTCCTTCTCTCCTCGCCGGATCCCTTCGCCGTTTCTCGTTCAGAAGCTGCTGGATCCGCTTGTTGTGCGTTCGCTCGCGGGCCGGCGGCATCCGCGGCACGAAGAGGTTCTGCCCTCTGGCGTCCAGACCCAGCACCCGGTACGGGACCTCGTCCGCCGAGTCCTTCTCCTTCTTGGAGCGCGGGAAGAAGGAGAACGGCGTCGCTGAAGGTTCGGTCTGGAGGCTCCTCCCGCCCAACGTTCTGCTCTCTGAGGACCTGGCGGTGATGATGTCATCAGGATCAGATGACGTCGGTGTAGGGAACTCTGGGATGGCAGACAGGGTTGAACTTTGACCCTCAGCACTTGCCACGTGGACTGTAGCAGAGGGCATTGTGGGAGTTTTCCACTTGAATAAATGTGGGGGAGCAGTTGTTTTTGGTCGCCTTGTAGCAGTGGTAGTGATAGAAGTACTAGTACTAGTTTGTGGAATGATGAGAGGGCGGGCTAAGGGAACAGGAGGATCCTCGTAGGACGAGTACTCGTTATAATCCTCATACTCCACGTACACAAAGTCGGTGCTGCTCCTGCTGGTCGGGGGAGGAGTCACAGTGGCACTGGGAGGCGGCCGGCTGGTGATGTCACTGGTGATGTCACTGGGGATGTCACTGGTACTTTCACTGGTGATGTCACTGGTGATGTCACTGGTGATGTCACTGGTACTTTCACTGGTACTTTCACTGGTGATGTCACTGGTGATGTCGGACCAGGAGGACGGTGAGGTCATCGTCTCTGTGGTTGAACTCCAGGAACTACAAAACAATGAAAACAAAAAGAAGATCAGCGACATCAGATCAGTTTAAGTTGCGCTCAAGCTTTTAGTGGAACATTCCAGCTCCGACCTGTTGGCCGTCGGTGGGAAAGGGCTGCTGATGTTGCTGGGGATGCTGGAGTTGCTGGAGTTGCTGAGGTTGCTGCAGGACTTGCAGCACATCTGGCGATACCCGGCGATGGAGCAGTACCGACTCAACACCTCCATCCGGCAAAACACGGAGCGGTCACCTCGGCATCGCTGCCCTGGAGACAAGTTGACCAGTGAGACCAGTGAGAGCAATGCGATGGTTTCAGGTTCAAACTGACACAAAAGAAAACTATCAACAATGGTTTTAACACACCAGTCCCCTCTAGTGGAGGCTGTTTTAAAACCTGGTCCTCATGCGTGATCTGATGATGTCATCAGATCTCACACCTGGTATAAACATCCTTTGCACAGAAAGAACGCACCTGCAGCTTTTATTTTGACAGGCAATTTGAGAAAACAGGAAGAGGCGGAGTCAGGTGAGCTTTCACCTTGTTCGGCAGATTATTTTTCTTCTAAAACTTAATTTGTGCACACTGTACAGACTATCAACACCTGCATGATGCTCATGGTCCAGATGATGGGATCTGAGTCCCTGCAGACAAAACAGTTTTCTATCCTGCAGAATCTGTAAAAATCCCAGTTGACCCCAGAAAATCCAGATCTAGCTTTAAACCACCAGTCAAAGAAGGACGGAAGAACAGAAAGAGGAGGAATATGTGTGATTTACTGGAGGAGATCTTTGGAGCTGGGAAATCTGGGTTGGTTCTGGACAGCCACTGAATGATGGCGTTCTTCTGGTCGCCTGCAGAGGGAGACAACCACTCAGTTAACTACACACAGACTACCACTCCCAGCATTACTCCCTCTCCTTCGCTGCACTTTTATTTGGTATGTGATTGGTCGATGCCTACCGCTACAGGGGGGAGGCTGGCAGGTGCGGGTCTTGATTGGTGGAAAATCACTGCAGTTATGGGCTGAACCCTCAGAACTCAAACACGCAACCTGACGCTCCTGAGTCCCGTTTCCGCATGACACTGAACACTACAAACATCAGAATCAGAATCAGAATCAGCTTTAATGGCCATGTACATTTGTGCATACATGGAATTTGACTCCGGTTTCATTTTGCTCTTAGTACTTTTTTTTTCTTCCTTTTTTCTTTCCCACACACAATATACAGTAAACAAAATAAATATAACAAATATAAAAAGGACATTAAGACTAAAAAGACGAGAAAAAAAAGTACAGATAGTGCAGATGAAGAGTCTGATTAACTGTTCATCAGAGTGACGGCCAGTGGGAAGAAGCTGTTCCTGTGTCTGGTGGTTTTGGCGTACAGTGCTCTGTAGCGCCTACCAGAGGGGAGGAGTTGGAACAGCTTGTGTCCAGGGTGTGAGGGGTCTGTGGTGATCTTTCCAGCCCGCCTCCTGACTCTGGCGGTGTGCAAGTCCAGGATGGAGGGCAGGCTGGAACCAATGGTTCTCTCTGCAGACCTGATGATCCGTTGGAGTCTGACTCTGTCCTGTTTGGTGGCCGATCCAAACCACAGTGATGGAAGAGCAGAGGACAGACTGGATGATGGCGGAGTAAAACAGGATCAGCAGCTCCTGAGGCAGGTTGAACTTTCTGAGCTGGCGCAGGAAGTACAGCCTCTGCTGGGCCTTTTTCCGGATGGTGTTGATGTTGGCGGTCCACTTCAGGTCCCGGGAGATTGTGGATCCCAGAAACTTGAAGGTCTCCACTGCAGAAACAGGGCTGTTGTGAATGGTGTGTGGGGGGGGGGGGGGGTCATCTCTACAGTTTTGGCCTTGTTCAGCTCCAGGTTGATCTGACCACACCAGAGGACCAGCTGTTCAACCTCCCGTCTGTTCGCAGACTCGTCACCGTTCCTGATGAGGCCGATGACCGTTGTGTCGTCTGCGAACTTCAGGAGTTTAACAGATGGGTCCCCTGAGGTGCAGTCGTTGGTGTAGAGGGAGAAGAGCAGAGGGGAGAGCACACATCCCTGGGGGGCGCCAGTGCTTATAGTCCGGGTGCTGGATGTGATTTTTCCCAGCCTCACCTGCTGCGTCCTGTCTGACAGGAAGTTTGTTATCCACCGACAGGTGTGGGCTGGCACGTTGAGCTGGGTGAGTTTATGTTGAAGTACCTCCGGGATGATCGTATTGAATTGAAGTCCACAAACAGAACCCTTGCATATCTCCCTGGGGAGTCGAGGTGTTGCAGAATATGGTGCAGTCCCATATTGATTGCATCATCCAATGACCTATTTGCGTGGTAGGCAAACTGCAGGGGGTCCAGCAGGGGCCCTGTGAGGTCCTTCAGGTGGGTCAACACCAGCCTCTCAAAGGACTTCATGACCACAGACGTCAGGGCGACGGGTCTGTAGTCATTTAATCCTGTGATGGAGGATTTCTTGGTGACCGGTATGATCAAGGAGCGCTTGAAGCAGTAGGGGACTTCACACAACTCCAGTGATCGGTTGAAGATCTCCGTGAAGATGGGGGCCAGCTGGTCAGCACAGACTTTCAGGCAGGAGGGGGACACACCGTCTGGGCCCGGAGCCTTCCTGATCTTCTGTCTCTGAAAGAGCCGACTCACATCCTCTTTGCAGATCCTCAGTGCCGGTGGGGGGTTGGATGGCTGAGGTGAGAAGGAGGCAGAGTGTGGAGGTGGTGAAGGTGATTGTTCGATGATGGAGCAGTTGGGCGGGGTGGAACTGGGCTTTTCAAACCTGCAGTAGAACACATTCAGGTCGTCAGCCAGTCGGTGATTGTCCTCAGTGGGGGGATGGTCTCTTGTAGTTCGTGAGTACTTCCAGGCCTCTCCAAACTGACGAGGGGTCGTTGGCTGAAAACATTTTTTCCCAGCTTATCAGTATAGCTCTTCTTAGCTACCTTGATCTCCCTCGTCAGTGTGTTTCTGGTTGTACAGAATCCTGTCCCCACCTCTGTAGGCCTCCTCTTTAGCCCGACAAAGCTGCCTGAGTTTTGCAGTGAACCAGGGTTTGTTGTTGTTGTATGTGCAGAAGGTTTTTGTCGGCACACACATGTCCTCACAAAAGCTGATATATGATGTCACAGTGTCAGTTAGCTCATCCAGGTCTGTAGCAGCAGCCTCAAAAACACTCCAATCAGTGGAGGCAAAGCAGGACTGTAGCTCCAGCTTGGCCTCGTTGGTCCATCTCTTCACAGTCTTCACCACAGACTTTTGTTTCTGCCTGTAGGATGGGAGAAGATGAACCAGACAGTGATCAGAGAGTCCCAAAGCTGCACGGGGGACTGAGCGGTAGGCATCCTTCAGTACAGTGTAGCAGTGGTCCAGTGTGTTTTTGACCCCGGTGCTACACTTAATATGCATTTGTATTTTGGCAGTTATTTGCTGAAGTTTGCTCTATTAAAATCCCCAAGAACAATGAGCAGGGAGTCAGGGTGTTTGTGCTCCATGGTGGTGATCTGGTCTGCCAGGTGTTGGAGTGCCTCACTCACACAGGCCTGAGGTGGGATGTACACACCAGCCAGACTGAATGAGGAGAACTCCCGCGGTGAATAACAAGGTTTGCAGTCTATTAAAAGTGTTTCTAGGTGCGGGCTGCATGATTCCTTTAACACCGTGACATCTGTGCACCAACCTTCATTAATATAAAAGCAGATTCCGCCTCCCCTCGTTTTCCCTGACAGAGCCGTTACGCGGTCCGCTCGGTGGAGTTGGAAGCCCGGCAGATGTAGTGCACTGTCCGGGATGTGCGCACCGAGCCAGGTTTTGGTGAAGCAGAGGGCGGCAGATCTGCTAAAGTCCCTATTAGTTTTGTTCAGGAGCAGCAGCTCATCTATCTTGTTCGCCAGAGAGCGGACGTTCGCCAGATGGATTGACGGGAGCGCAGTTAGAAGTATTCCAGAGAGAAGGAGCTTCAAAGTTGTCCAGAAAGATGAACTTAAATGTAGTCCAGAAAGAAGACATTTGAGGGTCGTCCAGAGAGAAGGAATGCAGACATAGTCCAGAAAAAGGAAGGCTATTCCTTGTGGTAAAATGACTTTGTGAATCTGTGAATAGTTTCAGTCTTCTTACCGGGGTCCAGGGCCCAGCTCTCCAGGAAGCTGGACAGGGTAAACGATTGCAGGTTTGTTTGACTTCTGGCCGGTCCTCACCGCAGAGTTTGCTGGGCACTGAGCGCTGCCCCCTGCTGGACATCTGCTGGCAGGTCACCCAGCGACGCTGCCACCCAGTCTGACCGCAAGTGGTACTGCAGTCCTCCCACTCGCCGGTCACCCAGCTGAGAGGACAAAAACAGTAGCATTCCATACAATAAACTATATATATATAGTTCAAGTTTTGTGCTTTTAGATTTTTTTGCAACAATTTCCTATTTTATTATCTATTTTAAGTGTTGCATTGAAAGTGTTTATCTACGTTATTACATTTTGTTGACCATTATACAACCATTTCTGTCTCCATTTACATCTTGACTTGTTGTCACGGTAACCATATCCTGATTAAGTAGTTTGTCAACCAAAGTTCAAGACCTACAATCAGATACTCAGCTGTTTCCTGATATGAAAACAAATTGGCGCTGCATGCGTTACCATGGGGGGCTGCGGTTGTTACCTTGGGGAGCTGCAGGTGTTGGTGTTGCAGATGCGGCTGATGGCTCTCGGTTTGTTGATGTTGGAGCAGAACGTCCTCTGAACCATTTTCCCATCAGCCTTCCTCCTGCAGCCGAACCGTGTGTACTGTTTCCCTGCCAATCAGACAACGTGGTTAACTACCGTGCCCGTTACCCTGGTTAGGGCATGGTGGTTAACCTAACCTTGTTTAAGGGTCATTGGTTAGGGTTATGACCAGGCAGTTGCGTACCTCCTCCACAGGGCTTGGAGCAGTGTGACCACTTCTTCAGCGCCCACTCGTAGAAAATGGCGTCCTCCTGCAGTAGGTTGGACTCCAGCGAGGACCGGAGACGATCCTGGATGACGTACTTATAGGACACAGTCACCTTGGAGTCTCCATGGGAACGGACCTGATGGACAGACACACAGGAAGGCTGCGTTTTGTTCTGATTTAGACTAAAAAACAAGTTGGACTTCCTGTGGCGACGGACTGACCATGAGCAGGACTCCGTACTTCAGGGGCCCTGTTGTCTGGACGGACTCCTGCTCCTCGGTGTTGCTGTACTCCCACGCCGAACCCTTCTCGATCACCACTCTGGATTTGGGCAGTTCGTCTTCATCGTTGAGGAAGAGGTGGCCCGTCTCCTGGTTCGTCAGCGCTGGAACAGGAAACAAGGAAGTCAAGGTTCTCCACAGAAAGACAGACGTTATTCCTGTTGGACGGAACAGGCTCCTGCCCCCTCTTACCCAGGATGTGAGGGGTTCCTTTAAACTCCTGGATCAGCAGATGTCGGGCTCCTTTGGGGATCTCCAGGATCTTCAGGTAACCTAGAAAATTAAAAAAAAAGAATATTGTGATTTTGCTCATGTCTTTGAAATGTGATTATATGTATTTAAAAACAAAGAGATAGTCCAGATGGGAAACATGATCCTTTATTGGTCAGGAATGAATGCTTTCTACTGAATGACTGATGATCAAACTAAAGGAGCTCCAGACCTGGTTTCTTGGTGCTGCGGGTGAAGTTCCCTTTGATGATCTTACAGCTGGAGTTATCTCCTCCACAGACTCCACATCGATCCTCCTGCTGGTCCGAGGCGATCTGTCCATCACAACCTACATGCTGCACGATGAGAGAGGACACAAGGACAGAGGGGAGATCTCAGGAGAAGGAGATAAGTGTGCTGCTGACGACTCCCTAACACTGGACTAAGTGAGTACACCTGAACCACCATCTTCCAAATATAATCTTTTCAGATTTCTAAACTCTGATCCGAACTGGATTCTACTTTGTCATACTACGTATACTGTCACAGTTCAGCTATCACTCTCGCCTGCCCAGTCTGCTGCACTCATCCCATCAGCCTATTCTGTTCACCTGTTGGTCCCGCCCATCTCGTCAGGTCTATCACTCTCACCTGTCCACTCTGCTGCACCTACTCCCTCTGGTATATAAAACCTCCTCCCTCTGGTATATAGGCCTCAGCTTCACTCACAGTCACTGCCAGATCGTTCACCGTGTTATGCCTGATCGGCCAACACTTTTTCCCTCGGACTGGTTTCCCCTGGCCTCTTCCCCGGTATGACCCTTCCTGTAAGAACTTCTCCACCTTGCCTCTTCCCCGGTATGACCATTCCTGTAAGAACTCCTCCACCTTGCCTCTTTCCCGGTACGACCCTTCCTGTTAGGACTTCTCCACCTTGCCTCTTCCCCGGTATGACCCTTCCTGTTAGAACTTCTCCACCTTGCCTCTTCCCCGGTATGACCCTTCCTGTAAGAACTCCTCCACCTTGCCTCTTCCCCGGTACGACCCTTCCTGTTAGGACTTCTCCACCTTGCCTCTTCCCCGGTATGACCCTTCCTGTTATGACTTCTCCACCTCTTCCCCGGTACGACCCTTCCTGTTAGGACTTCTCCACCTTGCCTCTTCCCCGGTATGACCCTTCCTGTTAGAACTTCTCCACCTTGCCTCTTCCCCGGTATGACCCTTCCTGTAAGAACTCCTCCACCTTGCCTCTTCCCCGGTACGACCCTTCCTGTTAGGACTTCTCCACCTTGCCTCTTCCCCGGTATGACCCTTCCTGTTATGACTTCTCCACCTCTTCCCCGGTACGACCCTTCCTGTTAGGACTTCTCCACCTCTACCCCGGTATGACCCTTCCTGTTAGAACTCCTCCACCTTGCCTCTTCCCCGGTACGACCCTTCCTGTTAGGACTTCTCCACCTTGCCTCTTCCCCGGTATGACCCTTCCTGTGAGGACTTCTCCACCTTGCCTCTTCCCCGGTACGACCCTCCTGTGAGGACTTCTCCACCTTGCCTCTTCCCCGGTACGACCCTCCTGTTAGGACTTCTCCACCTTGCCTCTTCCCCGGTATGACCCTTCCTGTTAGGACTTCTCCACCTTGCCTCTTCCCCGGTACGACCCTTCCTGTTAGGACTTCTCCACCTTGCCTCTTCCTCGGTATGACGTTATTGCGTCCTTACCACCACCTGTTACAGTATACTATGTATACTACTTTATGTTATACTTTACTGTGATAAACAATGTAATACTATGTGTACTATGTATACTACTTTATGCTATACTTTACTGTGATAAAAGATGAGATGATGTATTTATACTTAGTACCAGTGAGATGAACTAAAACAAAATAAAGACCTCACACTCTCCTTGGACGCAGACGCTGTGGGCATCGCCGTAGGAGCACGGCGTCCCATCATGCACCATTCTGTTGATGGAAACCACGGCGGCAGTCTCCTTTGACTGGCAGTAGAGCTGACAGCGCTCATCAGCTGCAGACACACAGACACCATCAAAGTATATATATATATATATATATATATATATATATATATATATATATATATATATATATATATATATATATATATATATGTGTATATATGAATATATATATATATGAATATATATATATATATATATATATATGTGTATATATGAATATATATATATATGAATATATATATATATATATGAATATAATGTTTTACATCAGAGCTACTGAAGGTGGAACATTTAAGGAGGTTAGAGTTAAAGAGAGGAGAGGCCACAAGTTTCCTTCCAATAACAGATTCCTGACTGATGGCTTTAACATGTGTGCACACACACACACACACACACACACACACACACTGCGGCAGTCTGGCTTTGAACAATCTGCTTCATTCACGGACATCAAACTGAATGTGGTGTGTGTGTGTGTGTGTGTGTGTGTTATGTAGATGTGCATTTTGTGTATAAAGTGTGTATTATGAGTGTATATAAAGTGTGTATTTACGGTCAGGGTGTTGGTACGGCAGCCAGTGATGTTTGATGCCTTCATGTTCCATAAATGGATTCCAGACTTTACACTGATCCTCTCTGAAAGACAACACAAGTCAACTACAGGTACACTGACCTGAAGTCAGTCAGATGACTCAGATTACAGAGCGAACAGCAGACCTACTGACCTGAAGTCAGTCATAGGACTCAGATTACAGAGCGAATAGTAGATCTACTGACCTGAAGTCAGTCAGAGGAGGACACTCTTCTTGGCTGCACAGCTGGAACTCGTATCTGTTCCCGAAGCAGGTGCGCCCCCCGTTGGCTGGACTGAGAACAACAACAGGTTAGAGTCTCTGATTGGTGCCTCTGATCTGTGACATCACTGACGATTTGACAGCTGACTCACGCTGGAGTGTCGCAGCGCCGGGCCCGAAACCTGACCCCGCCCCCGCAAGTCCTGGAGCAGCTGCCGAACGGACTCCATGTTCCCCAGCCGCCATCTTGTCTCAGCAGGTCGGGGGTCAGCTTCATGCAGAAACCCTTAAAACAGTGCTGCAAAGAGACAAGGTTAGCATAGCTTAGCATAAAGACAGGAGGCAGGGGGACACAGTTAGCCTGAAGCTAATTTAGAGTGTCCTCACCTTCCCCGGTCCACACTTTGTCCCGTCGAGGGAAGGACCTTTCTTGGTCTTACAGTAGAAGGGGTTGTTGTAGTCGCTGCACCACAGCTGCTTACAGGGGTCAAGGGTCGCGTACTGGGGACACAAAGACAGACATCAGGGGTCAAGGGTTGCATACTGGGGACACAAAGACAGACATCAGGGGTCAAGGGTCGCGTACTGGGGACAAAGACAGACATCAGGGGTCAAGGGTCGAGCCCCGGAGACACAAAGACAGACACACTAACTCCGTCCTGTCTGACGTCTTCTATCGGGGACAAAAGGACAAACATCATCGTGTGGAAACGAGGGAGAGAAGAAGACAAAGACGTCAGCAGATTAAAGACTGCAGTTTCCTGTGTGATGTCATGCAACGTGTCTCACACCCTGAACAGATGTGTCTGTCTGTTCCCAACACGTCTTTATATAATTAATATAATACGGTGATGTCATTGCACTAAATACCAACTTTATATCCTGATGATGTCATGAAAACACAGGGCAGGACAGTCCATTGTCTCCAGATGTTTCGCAGAGAGACAGACAGACAGACAACAGACATACTGCAGTACAGAGGCTGTATCCTGGTCCGAAGTCGAAGCGACATTGCTGGTCCATAGAGTACTGGAAGCCCGGCAGCTGAGGCTGAGCCGGCCATTCGTGGTTAAAAGGGTCGTCACGGAGACAGTCATAGGTACTGAAGAGGCAGACAGGCAGGCAGACAGACAGACAGACAGACAGACAGGTTCAGGTGCTGCCTACTATTCTGTGTACAGGTAGTACATATTAGTTATTTGCAGTACTCACTGCAGGTACTTGTGCAGCTCCCTCCAGCTGCAGCGGGACCAGTGGTACTGATGGAAGGTGGCCTGAACCCGCGGGGACATGATGCTGCCCAACGGCACGTCATCATCACAGTCATTGGCCTCGCCGTCATGCTCCATCCCTAACCTGGGACAGACAGACAGACAGGCAGACAGACAGGCAGACAGGCAGTCAGAAAAAGGATAGGTAGTTAAAAGGTGAGTCACTCTCATCTCTACATTGACACCTGGAAGTCACTATCATCTCTTTATTGACACCAGAAAGTCACTATCGTCTCTTGATTGACACCTAGAAGGCACTATTGTAAGGTAAGGGAGTTTATTGTCATTGTAAAAACATACAACACAATTGTCTCTTCATTGACACCTGGAAGTCACTATCGTCTCTTCTTTGACACCTGGAAGTCACTATCGTCTCTTCAATGACACCTGGAAGTCACTATAATCTCTACGTGCGACACCTGGAAGTCACTATCGTCCCTACATTGACACCTGGAAGTCACTATCGTCTCTTCAATGACACCTGGAAGTCACTATCGTCTCTACATTGACACCTGGAAGTCACTATTGTCTCTACGTGCGACACCTGGAAGTCACTATCGTCCCTACATTGACACCTGGAAGTCACTATCGTTGCTATACCTGAGAGTCATTTTTATTTGCAGTTCATGTAAATGTGTGTGTTTGTGTCTCACACATGTCCTGTTTCATGCGCAGCTACGAAGGCAGAGGAAAACCCGTCTTCAAAGACGAGGACGCAACTCCGATGCAGGTGACACATTCCTGTAACTGGAGCATAACCTACAGAGAGAGGTCAAATGTCAGAGGTCAGGGGCCAGAGGTCAGGCAAATGGTGTTATAAGTAGTACTTGTGTTATTAGTGGAACTATTAGCAGTAGTACCCTGCATACCAAGACAGGCAAACTCCCTCCTGGTCAGGTAGATGGTGTTAGTCCTAGTACTTAAAGCAGTAGTGCCCGTATTATCAATACTACCCTGCTTGCCGGATGGGACAAACTCATCACCAGGTAGATGTTGTTAGTTGGAGTACTTGTAGTATTAGTTGAGGTATTAGAAGAATTACCCTGTGTGCAGGATGCACCCGACTCCTCATCAGGTAGATGATGTTAGTTGGAGTACTTGTAGTATTAGTGGAGGTATTAGCAGAAGTACCTTGCATGCTAAGGGGTCGAACTCCAGCCTGGTCAGGTAGAAAGTGTTAGTGTTAGCAGTAGTTGCAGCTTTAGTGGTAGTATTATCTGTACTTCCCTGCATGCTGGAGCGGCCAAGCTCCTCATCAAGTAGAAGATGTTCGATGGAGTACTTGTAGTATTAGTGGAGGTATTAGCAGAAGTACCCTGCATGCCAGAAGGGCCAAACTCCTGCCTGGTCAGGTAGATGGTGTGGTCGTGCTGCTCGGCGTGATTCTGCTCCCTGTGCTGGAGATACGACCATCCACAAACGTTCTCCAAGCTCTTCTGGGGATTCCCCACAGAGATCAGCTCCTGGGACTGATGGAGGGACACTGTTTATTTTTAACCAACATGCAGATGTGTGATAGAGAGCAAACCTTTACCCATTTGAATTCATATTAACGTGATTCCCCAGAGCATAAATGCAGGGTGTTAATGTGCGAGTCCGCGAAAAGTACTTAAAACTAGACTCAACAAATACTAATCTTTTGAATAAAACACAAAATTCCTTTACAGCGGTGACCAGAGAGAGCAAGGTAGAAAATAGAAATAGGCTGTCTTAAGTTTCTTTTTATAAACAGCATCTCCCTGACGCTCTTCATCTTTGTAGACTTTCTAAACCTTTACAGAGCTGGTGATATGAATTCAGGATTAACAGATCTAACAATACAGACTCCCCGAGGCCTGTAATAGGAGAGCAAAGTAGTAGAAGAGAGCATTTATTGACACCTTCAGCCCTGTGGACATGTTAACCGGACTAAGAGAGCTTGTGCATCCTGAATAAAACATTACAACAACTGTACAACTTTAGTTCATGTACGAAAACCACTCGGACCAGATACCTTCATCAGCTTTGAGACAGAGTTTAGTACCTTTGATGGCGACAACATGATGATTCTGACAAGAACAACGTTGATGTTGGCGCCCAGAGAATGATCCTGATAGATCTCATTCACCTGAAACAGAGAGAGGTGCTGTCAACATATTGGTCCATCTAGCTATCCAGACATCTTTTTTTCTAAATTTGATGAAATGCAAGAACATTAACCCCAAAGTTTACCTTTCACATTGGATTTACCTCCTATAAAGTCACCACCTTATTGTGGCGGGGGGTTTCCTGTTGCAGCACCAGGTCATGGTGAGGTCACCATGGTAAACTGGTTGCAGTTGAGAGTCCAGACAAAGATAACAGTAAATCTGAGCCCTGTCCTAGTTCTAAACTTGGCAGGGCTAAAAGGTGAGTCCCTGGTGGGTGACCTTTGACCTATGGGGGCCTCAACTCAAGATCAAAGAAAGGGCTGAGACTCCACTGTGGTTCTAGCAGAGTCGGTCAGGTGGACTGGACCTGAGACACCACAGGATGTGACTCTTGGCACATTAGTGATTATTTGGTATTAATTATCTTTTTATAGATGGACCTTTTTTGAGGCGGCATTGTTGGACGTCCAGATGTCTGCTGTTCCCTGTCTTGCATTGATGACCTCCTGTGTCCCGCTGTCCTTTCTAACGAGGAACAGCTCTCCACAGACTCAAACAAATCAAAATATGTTGTGAGGCTGAACTAGGAACATCTGGCTCAGGGTTCTGACATCTCACCTCTAGAAGAACATTTCCTGAGCCTCATCAGGACTAGAATCGGCAGTTTCTGTGGCCAAAGACCAGAAACTCAGGAGAGGGATGAGTTAGAAAATACTACAGCCGGACTCTCTTGTTCTGGTCTCGAAGGTTGTTGAGATGCAATGTCAAAGAGCCGGGACTGGATTGCATTCACCCTGAGATGCAGAAGGTTCTGCATATTGTTGGGCTGTCTGCGTCACAGGCTTCCATGTCACAAGTTCCCCTTTTTGGTGAGCTACGTTTCACAATGTTGAGGTGAAGCTGGACAACCTGATCTCTGGGCGACCAGCTCTTTACTCTCACAGGGAGGTAGACCATCCGATCCACATGACCTTACACCAACATCCCGTCCACATGACCTTACACCAACAGGTACAACAAGACTCACCTTTCCTTAACACTGAGGCAACACCACCTACAATTACCAATGAAATACAAACCGGTGTGTGTTTTCACTTACAATGTTCATGAGTGTCAGAAGATATTTCTGAATGTGGTCTCGGCCGTGAAAAAGAAGAACAGAATAATCCACAGCCAATAAAACCTGGAAGAGGAAAACAATTGATTAACCTCTATATTAACTAGTTCATCAACCTCTATGTTAACTAGTTAATTAACCGCTATGTTAACTAGTTCATTAACCTCTAGGGTTAACTCGTTTATTAACTAGTTCATTAACCTCTATGTCAACTAGTTCATTAACCTCTATGTTAAACAGTTCAGCCTCTTCAATGTAGCGTCTTCGTCGACCTGATCTGGATCCGGACCACATCACGTTCTGGTTCCAGGCCAGAGAACCTAAAAGAGGACCTGCAGGAGAACCAAAGATGACGTGGTTAACAGTCTTCAGATGTCTTCACACTAGTGATGGCGAGATGAAGCTTCCTGAAGCATTGAAGCTTTCCATCCAATTGGTTCGGTCATGGGCCGAAGCTTCATGGGGCTTCATTTGCTCCACTGCGCCACCAAGTGGACATACATGTAAAACTTGTGTCTATCTTTATGATATAATGGCGGGGGCAAAATCAAAGGTGGAAACAAATTAGGAAAAAAGTTGTGATGTGACTGTGGGTCAGTGGTTAGATTACCCGTCTTTCAGTCAGAGGATCGGTGTTTCGAGCCTCGGCTCCGCTAGTCCATGTTGATGTGTCTAATTTTTTTTTTTTTTAAATAAGAACTTTTCCACAGTGCTGGGCTTTTTGAGACTATTTTGCCTGCTTTATAAAATACCCTTTCACAGGCACAGATGACGCTGGGGTACAGAGAGGAAGGGGGAAATCCATTGAGTTTCGCTGCCCCTTATTTCAAATCGCACCCACGAATCCACGAACCATTTTCTGAATCAGTCACGTGGTACGGCCGGCTCGCGAGGCTTCGAACGTCACCACATACGTCATCGACACGAGCCTCGATGCGCGCTTCACCAAAATCTACCTGGATTACTCGACACGCGCATCGAAGCCTCGACACGAAAGGACACATCACTACTTCACACCACTCAATTCATAAATATGTTGTTATTCTCCACAGAATGAAGCTGAGTCATTGCTGATCTGAGGTTGTCTCAGGATAAATCAGGGAGCAGAAGGTTTAGTGCTAACCCTGAGGTCAGATGTTCTCCCTTTGTGTCTGAATAAAAATTATAATTATGAAGATATTATGTTTTTACTGAGCTGCTTTCTGTCGTCCACTAAACCGAATAAAGTTTCTTTGTTTTTCTTTCTTTATGTGATCTCTGTTTCCCACATAGTGTAGCTCAGTGCTCCACACGAGACCAAACACAGGACCACGGTCCAGGAGACCCTACAGAAGACCCTAAAGGAGACCCTACAGGGGACCATACAGAAGACCCTAAAGGAGACCCTACAGGGGACCATACAGAAGACCATAAAGGAGACCCTACAGGAGACCATATAGGAGACGGTCCAGGAGACCCTACAGGATACCCCACAGGAGACCCTACAGGAGACCCTACAGGAGACCATATAGGAGACGTCCAGGAGACCCTACAGGAGACCCTACAGAGACCCTAAAGGAGACCCTACAGGAGAACATATAGGAGACGGTCCAGGAGACCCTACAGGAGACCCTACAGAGACCCTAAAGGAGACCCTACAGGAGACCATATAGGAGACGGTCCAGGAGACCCTACAGGAGACAGACCAGGAGACCCTACAGGAGACGGTACAGGAGACCCTACAGGAGACGGACCAGGAGACCCAACAGGAGACCGTTCAGGAGACCCTACAGGTATAGGAGACCCTACAAGAGACCGTTCAGGAGACCCTACAGGACGACGGTCCAGGAGACCCTACAAGAGACCCTACAGGACGACGGTCCAGGAGACCCTACAGGTACAGGAGACCCTACAAGAGACCCTACAGGACGACGGTCCAGGAGACCCTACAGGTACAGGAGACCCTACAGGAGTCCAGTTAGTGACAGAAAGATACAGATTAGTTCATAATCTAATAATAATTTGACTGTTTCTCTGATTCACAACCGTTGGTATCCTTCTGTGAAACTGTGGATGAGTCAAACACACGAGATGTTTCACGATGTTCCACGAACACTTCCTCAAACATAACCCTGCTCACACACACACTGTGGTTATGAAAACATCTGACACCAGACACTGAGGTCACTCTGTCCCAGTTGAGCTGAGGTGAAGTAGAACTCGCTCCTCATTGGCTGAGGTGAAGTAGAGCTCGCTCCTTATTGGCTGACGCTGTTGTGAAGACAAACAGATGTCAGCGACCGAGAGGACCAACGACCCGTCAGAGTCCAAAACCTCCAGAACTCTGAAGCTCGGGCTGCCACGTTGCAGTGTGTGTGTGTGTGTGTGTGTGTGTGTGTGTGTGTGTGTGTGTGTGTGTGTGTGTGTGTGTTGTTCAGCTCTCCGTCTCTGCCAAGTTTCCTGGAACTATGTCTCTGTTTCCAGTTTGATTCTTTCCTTCTGCAGAGACTCAGCAGCTTCACTGTAGAACCGGATTTCTCCTCTTTGTTGCTGATGTGAAGGTTATTTATATAAATGTGTTTAGTGACGGCTGTAAAACCGTAAACACACATTTCATAATGATCATCCTGTAATCAGAGGTGTGTTGTTCCTTTGAAGCTTATTATATTCTCATTACATCCCAACAGCATAAATACAATCCATGTTTCATATTTGTTTGTAAAACACGAGAGAATGACTTCCATGTTTGTTTACACCGTGGTTACGTGGTCTCGTGTTCACGTGGTCACATGATGAAGTCAGCTGATCTCTGTTGGCTCAAACTGACCTCGGAGGAAGTCGTCAGCTGTTTGATGGACAGCTTCAGTGTGATTGACAGCCGGTTGCTTCTTGATGACGGCAGAGGAGCGATAAACAATGTGTCGTCTTCCTCCCTCCTCCTCCTCCTCTTCCTCCTCCTCCTCTCCTCCCAGCGGCTCGATGAAGAACTCCTCCTGACTCGTCCGGATCATCCCGGCCTGCAGACACAGAGCTGTCAATCAATATTTACAGGAGAAACTCAATAAGCTTAATAAGAATCAATCAATACTTCTTATTGTTAGAACGCCATCAGAAAGCAGATCCACAGCCTGTTCCTGTTATTGAGTCCACATGTGATCAGAGTGTTCTTCTTTCCTGCGGCCTGTGAACACCTCTCGTCTTTCACATCTGGCTTCACTCAGTGAAGAGGGAGTCTGAGCTGAAGTCGACTCCTTTCACAGGAACGCTGCTTCCTTCTCACGGATAAGGCTCGTTGAAGAACGTCTCCTGATTATTGTTCTTCATCTTTAGTTATTCTGTTATTGATATTTTATTGTGTGTAAATATATATATATATATATATATATGTGTGTGTGTGTGTGTGTGTGTGTGTGTGTGTGTGTGTGTGTGTGTGTGTGTGTGTGTGTGGTTGTTCTGTGAAACTCAGCGGTTCCAGCTGCTCTCAGATCAGATCATGAAGAGTGATGAAGAGGAAGTCAGATATCAGGTAGAACAAATAGATCAGGTGTAAAATGGAAAAATGGAAAAATTTGAAAAGATGAAGCGGTGAAGCGGTGAAAGGTCATCCGGTGACACCTACCAGCCCATCACAGTTGCTGATGGCGATGGACGTGTCCTCCATGTTGGACACCTCTCCTGTGTAGAAGCAGCCGGCGTCTCCTATTGGCTGAGAGTGTTTGCCTCCAGACTCCTCCCACCACTCCATGGTGGCGGCGGGGCCGACAAGGCGGCCGTTGGGACGCAGGCGCAGGTGCAGCTGCTGACCGAACACCGTCACGTTGTAGAACAGCTCCGCCTCCTCCGCCCTGTGGCCCCGCCCCCTCCGGACACGTAATGGTGGCCTGTTGGTTTGAGTCTGTCTGTCATTGCTTGTGTCAGTGGGCGTGTCCTGGGTGAAGGGGGCGTGTCGTTTCCTGTGGTGGCCGGAGACAGAAGCTGACAGGAAACGTCCCTCTGAGTCGGTCCTGATTGGACGAACGACGGCGAACTCTGACAGCACCTGATGGAGAGAATCTGAGAGAGAGATGGAATCACTCTCGAGTCAGCTGTGATGTCATAGTGTGATGTCATAGTGTCCCAGGTCTCCCTCCTGACCATATCATGGTCGATCAAGAGGATATATAATATTATATACAATTTCCTAATTTACGTTGTTTATTTATGTTCTATATATGTTGTTTATATGTTGTCTATTTTTCACTTTTTTAACTGTTTTTGCATTATGTTTATATATTGTTTATATGTTATATGTTGGTTATATGTTGTCTATTTTTCACTTTTTTAACTGTTTTTGCATTATGTTTATATATTGTTTATATGTTATATGTTGGTTATATGTTGTCTATTTTTTACTTTTTTAACTGTTTTTGCACTATTCACTTTATGTCAGACAGAAGAGAAACACAATTTCAGGTCTTCTGTATGTTTGCACAAATGGAAGAAGTGACAATAAAACTAACTTTGACTTTGATTATATATTATAAACAAGTAAACATGATTGTACAAAAAATATATATATATATATATATATATATATATATATATATATATATATATATATATAAAAACTACACAAAACTAATAATAATAATAATAATAATAATAATAATAATAATAATAATAATAATAATAACAATAATAATAATAACGCACAGATAGTTAAACCAGCTGAGTGGAGTCTGGCTTCAGTTATTAATGTGGAAGTGGTTTTACTTCTGGAACTGAACTTTGAGGAGACATGTTTGGCTTTAGACCTAAACTGAGAGCCAATCCGAGCAGAGCAGAGTGACATCACTGGTGTGTGTGTGTGTGTGTGTGTGTGTGGGGACAGTATCAGTACAAAGCAGAATATCTGCAGTGATTTAACAACTAAGGAGGCTGCTGTCTTTTTGTCTGAGGCCATTGAGGTCAAAGGTCACACACGCACACATACACACACACACACACACACACACAAGCACGCACACACACACACACACACACACACACACACACACACACACACACACACACACACACACACACACACACACACACTGGATGTGATGAAATATGATCTGAATCCTTCACATTCCTCAAAGGCCACAGACGCATAAACACAAAGATTTATGGGAAAAACGTGGAGAGGAGAGAAAAAAAAGTTTATATCTGCTGCTGGAACCATTAGAACACAATAATGGAAACATTGGGAACACTAGGCATAGTGGGGACAATGGGAACACTGGGAAAACTGGGAACATTGGAAACACTGGGGACACCTGAAAGTGTTTCACCTTCACTGCAGAGGTCAGAAGTCAGAGGTCTGGAGGACTGAACAACAACCACGGAAGAAGAATAGTCAAACGACAAGCTGAGTCAGTGCTCCTACAGCAGACAGACAGCAGGGGGAGCTGTGGCTCGATGCTG
Organism: Myoxocephalus aenaeus; assembly: GCA_038501785.1. NCBI lineage: Eukaryota > Metazoa > Chordata > Actinopteri > Perciformes > Cottidae > Myoxocephalus > Myoxocephalus aenaeus. The sequence goes on from JBAMJR010000135.1 coordinate 50,959, forward strand.
ACGGGACGCAGGGTCTCGTAACTGAGAGAAGCTCATTCTGAACCCTTTGTCTTCATCACAACAGAACCCTTTGTCTTCATCACAACTAGAACCCATTGTCTTCATCACAACTAGAACCCTTTGTCTTCATCTACAACCCTTTCTCTTCATTACAAATAGAATCCTTTGTCTTCATCACAACCATAACCATTTGTCTTCATCACGACTAGAACCTTTTCTCTTCATCACAACTAGAATCCTTTGTCTTCATCACAACCAGAACCCTTTGTCTTCATCACAACCAGAACCCTTTGTCTTCATCACAACCATAAACTTTTGTCTTCATCACAACCATAACCATTTGTCTTCATCACAACTAGAACCCTTTGTCTTCATCACAACCATAACCATTTGTCTTCATCACGACTAGGACCCTTTCTTTTCATCACAACTAGAATCCTTTGTCTTCATCACAACCAGAACCCTTTGTCTTCATCACAACCATAACGATTTGTCTTCATCACGACTAGAACCCTTTCTCTTCATCACAACTAGAATCCTTTGTCTTCATCACAACCAGAACCCTTTGTCTTCATCACAACCAGAACCATTTGTCTTCATTACGACTAGAACCCTTTCTCTACATCACAACTAGAACCCTTTGTCTTTATCACAACTAGATCCTGTTGTCTTCATCACAACTAGAACCCTTTGTCTTCATCACAACCATAACCATTTGTCTTCATCACAACTAGAACCCTTTGTCTTCATCACAACCATAACCATTTGTCTTCATCACGACTAGGACCCTTTCTTTTCATCACAACTAGAATCCTTTGTCTTCATCACAACCAGAACCCTTTGTCTTCATCACAACCATAACCATTTGTCTTCATCACGACTAGAACCCTTTCTCTTCATCACAACTAGAATCCTTTGTCTTCATCACAACCAGAAACCTTTGTCTTCATCACAACCATAACCATTTGTCTTCATTACGACTAGAACCCTTTCTCTACATCACAACTAGAACCCTTTGTCTTTATCACAACTAGATCCTGTTGTCTTCATCACAACTAGAACCCTTTGTCTTCATCACAACCATAACCATTTGTCTTCATCACGACTAGAACCCGTTCTCTTCATCACAACTAGAATCCTTTGTCTTCATAACAACTAGAACCCTTTGTCTTCATCACAACTAGATCCTGTTGTCTTCATCACAACTAGAACCCTTTGTCTTCATCACAACCAGAACCATTTGTCTTCATCACAACCAGAACCCTTTGTCTTCATCACAACCAGAACCCTTTGTCTTCATCACAACTAGAACCTTTTGTCATCATCACGACTAGAACCCTTTGTCTTCATCAAGACAAGAACCCTTTGTCTTCATCACAACCAGAACCATTTGTCTTAACCACAACCAGAACCTTTATCTTTATCACAACTAGAACCCTTTATCTTCATCACAACCAGAACCCTTTGTCTTCATCACAACTAGAACTCTTTGTCTTCATCACAACCAGAACCCGTTGTCTTCATCACAACCAGAAACCTTTGTCTTCATCACAACCAGAACCATTTGTCTTCATCACAACCAGAACCCTTTATCTTCATCACAACTAGAACCCTTTGTCTTCATCACAACCAGAACCCTTTGTCTTCATCACAACCAGAACCCTTTGTCTTCATCACAAGTAGAACCCTTTGTCTTCATCAAAACTAGAACCCTTTGTCTTCATCACGACTATAACCATTTGTCTTTATCACAACTAGGACCCTTTGTCTTCATCACAACTAGAACCCATTGTCTTCATTACAACTAGAACCCTTTGTCTTCATTACAACTAGAACCCTTTGTCTTCATCACGACTAGGACCCTTTGTCTTCATCACAAACAGAACCCTTTGTCTTCATCACAATTAAAACGCTTTGTCTTCATCACAACCAGAACCCGTTGTCTTCATCACAACCAGAAACCTTTGTCTTCATCACAACCAGAACCATTTGTCTTCATCACAACCAGAACCCTTTATCTTCATCACAACTAGAACCCTTTGTCTTCATCACAACCAGAACCCTTTGTCTTCATCACAACCAGAACCCTTTGTCTTCATCACAAGTAGAACCCTTTGTCTTCATCAAAACTAGAACCCTTTGTCTTCATCACGACTATAACCATTTGTCTTTATCACAACTAGGACCCTTTGTCTTCATCACAACTAGAACCCATTGTCTTCATTACAACTAGAACCCTTTGTCTTCATTACAACTAGAACCCTTTGTCTTCATCACGACTAGGACCCTTTGTCTTCATCACAAACAGAACCCTTTGTCTTCATCACAATTAAAACGCTTTGTCTTCATCACAACCAGAACCCGTTGTCTTCATCACAACCAGAACCCTTTGTCTTCATCAAAACCAGAACCCTTCGTCTTCATCACAACCAGAACCATTTGTCTTCATCACAACTAGAACCCTTTGTCTTCATCACAACCAGAACCCCTTATCTTCATCACAACTAGAACCCTTTGTCTTCATCACAACCAGAACCCTTTGTCTTCATCACAACTAGAACCCTTTGTCTTCATCACAACCATAAACTTTTGTCTTCATCACAACCATAACCATTTGTCTTCATTACGACTAGAACCATTTCTCTACATCACAACTAGAACCCTTTGTCTTCATCACAACCATAACCATTTGTCTTCATCACGACTAGGACCCTTTCTCTTCATCACAACTAGAATCCTTTGTCTTCATCACAACCAGAACCCTTTGTCTTCATCACAACCATAACCATTTGTCTTCATCACGACTAGAACCCTTTCTCTTCATCACAACTAGAATCCTTTGTCTTCATCACAACCAGAACCCTTTGCCTTCATCACAACCATAACCATTTGTCTTCATCACAACCAGAACCCTTTGTCTTCATCACAACCAGAACCCTTTGTCTTCATCACAACCATAACCATTTGTCTTCATCACAACCAGAACCCTTTGTCTTCATCACAACCATAAACTTTTGTCTTCATCACAACCATAACCATTTGTCTTCATCACGACTAGGACCCTTTCTCTTCATCACAACTACAATCCTTTGTCTTCATCACAACCAGAACCCTTTGTCTTCATCACAACCATAACCATTTGTCTTCATCACGACTAGAACCCTTTCTCTTCATCACAACTAGAATCCTTTGTCTTCATAACAACTAGAACCCTTTGTCTTCATCGCAACCAGAAACATTTGTCTTCATAACAACCAGAACCCTTTGTCTTCATCACAACCAGAACCTTTTGTCTTCATCACAACTAGAACCCTTTGTCTTCATTACAACTAGAACTTGTTGTCTTCATCACAACCAGAACCCTTTGTCTTCATCACAACCCTTTGTCTTCATCACAACCAGAACCCTTTGTCGTCATCACAACTAGAACCCTTTGTCTTCATCACAACCAGAACCCTTTGTCTTCATCACAACTAGAACCCTTTGTCTTCATCACAACTAGAACCTGTTGTCTTCATCACAACTAGAAACCCTTTGTCTTCATCACAACTAGAACCTTTTGTCATCATCACGGCTAGAACCCTTTGTCTTCATCAAGACTAGAACCTTTTGTCTTCATCACAACCAGAACCTTTTGTCTTCATCACAACTAGAACCCTTTGTCTTCATTACAACTAGAACCCATTGTCTTCATCACAACCAGAACCTTTTGTCTTCATCACAACCCTTTGTCTTCATAACAACCCTTTGTCTTCATCACAACCAGAACCCTTTGTCTTCATCACAACTAGAACCCTTTGTCTTCATCACAACTAGATCCTGTTGTCTTCATCACAACTAGAACCCTTTGTCTTCATCACAACCAGAACCATTTGTCTTCATCACAACCAGAACCATTTGTCTTCATCAAGACAAGAACCCTTTGTCTTCATCACAACCAGAACCATTTGTCTTAACCACAACCAGAACCTTTATCTTCATCACAACTAGAACCCTTTATCTTCATCACAACCAGAACCCTTTGTCTTCATCACAACTAGAACTCTTTGTCTTCATCACAACCAGAACCCTTTGTCTTCATCACAACCTGAACCATTTGTCTTAATCACAACCAGAACCCTTTATCTTCATCACAACTAGAACCCTTTGACTTCATCACAACCAGAACCCTTTGTCTTCATCACAACTAGAACCCTTTGTCTTCATCACAACCAGAACCCTTTGTCTTCATCACAAGTAGAACCCTTTGTCTTCATCACAACTAGAACCCTTTGTCTTCATCACGACTATAACCATTTGTCTTTATCACAACTAGGACCCTTTGTCTTCATCACAACCAGAACCCATTGTCTTCATTACAACTAGAACCCTTTGTCTTCATTACAACTAGAACCCTTTGTCTTCATCACGACTAGGACCCTTTGTCTTCATCACAACCAGAACCCTTTGTCTTCATCACAATTAAAACGCTTTGTCTTCATCACAACCAGAACCCTTTATCTTCATCACAACTAGAACCCTTTGTCTTCATCACAACCAGAACCCCTTATCTTCATCACAACTAGAACCCTTTGTCTTCATCACAACCAGAACCCGTTGTCTTCATCACAACTAGAACCCTTTGCCTTCATCACAACCAGAACCCGTTGTCTTCATCACAACTAGAACCTTTTGTCTTCATCACAACTAGAACCTTTTGTCTTCATCACGACTAGAACCCTTTGTCTTCATCAAGACTAGAACCCTTTGTCTTGATCACCACCAGAACCCTTTGTCTTCATCACAACTACAACCATTTGTCTTCATCACAACCAGAACCCTTTGTCTTCATCACAACTAGAACCCTTTGTCTTCATCACAACTAGAACCCATTGTCTTCATCACAACCAGAACCCTTTGTCTTCATCACAACCAGAACCCTTTGTCTTCATCACAACCCATTGTCTTCATCACAACTAGAACCCGTTGTCTTCATCACAACCAGAACCCTTTGTCTTCATCACAAGTAGAACCCTTTGTCTTCATCATAACTAGAACCCTTTGTCTTCATCACAAGTAGAACTCATTGTCTTCATCATGACTAGAACCCGTTGTCTTCATCACAACTAGAACCCTTTGTCTTCATCACGACTAGAACCCTTTGTCTTTATCACAACTAGAACCCTTTGTCTTCCTCACGACTAGAACCTGTTGTCTTCATCACAACTAGAACCCTTTTCCTTAATCACAACCAGAACCCTTTGTCTTCCTCACAACTAGAACCCTTTGTCTTTATCACAACTAGAACCGTTTTTCTTCATTACAACTAGAACCCTTTGTCTTCATCACAACTAGAACCATTTGTCTTCATCACAACTAGAATCCTTTTTCGTGTCTCCTTCTGTCCCTCTGATGTTGACGGTTAGTGTTGGTTCTTCTGATTGGTCATTCTTACTAGAACTGGGCAGTGATGGAAGTGCTTTGATTTCTCATCCAGTGTTTAATGTTAAACAGAATATAATACTAATAACTATGTTTTCTTTCGTGTCTAAGCACCCCCAAATAAGAATGGTTTTTCAGGTTCTCTTCACCTGAAGCCGCTGTCGTTCTCTACACGCCGGTGGAACTGTGGGAACCGAACTGCGTCTCTCGAGGCATTAAGGTGTGTTTCTTTACTCCGGTTGGCCTGAGACCAGCTAGTTGATCAGGAGTTCAGATGGGTGAAGAATTTAGAACATAGAAACGTGGTTCCTGATGCAGCGGTGAGCTTGACCTTTTTACAGATGTTCAAATTCACCTGCTCCGGGTAGGCGAGGGCCACTAGTGGACTGTTTGTTGTGCACAACAACAAGCTGAATGTTTTAGGGAGGCACCACTCCTTCAGTCATGTGGAGAGTTTATCGATTTGTTTCTGCTGTGGTTCTGTACCAACAACACGGTGTCGTCTGTGTACATTCAGATTATTACTACTATTAACAGTAGTAACACTATACCAGGAGCTATCACATACATCGTAGTCAATATGTAGAAACAGTGACTGTACAAGTACAGTTCGTAGTAGCAGCAGTAACCCTAACCATAGTAGTAGTACTAACAGTAGTAGAAGTTTTTGTAGCAGTAGTAACAGTAGTAACAGTACCACCAGTAGTAGTAGTAGTAGTAGTAGTAGTAGTAGTAGTAGTGTGTGTACAGATGTGTACAGATTGTAAAACCCTCTGAGGCACATTTTTAATTTCTGAGCTATACAAAATAAACTGAATTGATTTGAAACGGAATTAGTATTAGTATTAGTACCAGTAGTGGTGGTAGTAGTAGTAGTAGTAGTAGTAGTAGTAGTAGTAGTAGTAGTAGTAGTAGTTGTAGTTGTAGTAGTAGCAGTACTTGCAGCAGCAGTGTCTCACCTGTGTTGTCAGAGATGTAAACTGAGTGTAAACAGTCGATCGGAAGCAGAAAGACAATAATCAATAATCCATAATGAAAGTGGTCCATCCTGAGAGAGAGAAAGAGATACAGGCTGAGAGACAGACACACACACAAGAGAGAGAGAGAGAGAGAGAGAGAGAGAGAGAGGCTGAGACAGAGAGATAGACAGAAAGACAGACAGAGAGACACCCAGAGGGAGAGAGAGACTAACTGAGAGCTGCAGACTGAACACCCTGACTCCTCCACTACGTCTCATTATCTCCTCCCTCCCTCCGTCTGCCTGTCTGTCCCTCCTCCCACTCAGCTCCGTCTGTCTGTCTGTCTGTCTGTCTGCCTGTCTGTCCCTCCTCCCCCTCAGCTCAGTCTCTAGTCTGCAGCAGCAGCAGCACTAACAGCAGCAGTACAACAGTAGAAACTACAGTATTATTTGTACAAAATACTTCAGTCAGTTGTTTATTTTATCCACTAGATGGAGCCATTGAGCTGATATTAAACGTTATAGTCATTTCTCCCTGTCTGTGTTCCTTATCCACATCGCTGTGGAAATCCTGCTAAAGGTACTACTAGCAGTAGTAACTAAAGGTACCAGTAGTAGTAACTAAAGGTACTACTAGCAGTAGTAACTAAAGGTATCAGTAGTAGTAACTAAAGGTACCAGTAGTAGTAACTAAAGGTAATAATCCTTTATTAGTCCCGCAGTGGGGAAATTGCAGGATTACAGAAGCCTTGCACATAATAGAGACACATAGTAAAACAATCAAGTAATATAAATAAAATAACAATAAACAGTAGTAAAACAGTAGTTAAAAACAGTAAGAGAAGAATACAGTAGCAATTTTAAATGAAATATACAGACGGAATAAGAGTATATAAAAATACTTAAATGTATTTATATTGCACCAGGTGAGTGCAATTAAAGTGTCCACAGTGAATAAAGTGTCCAAAAGTGATCAAGTGTTAGTGGTCTACTGAGAGCTCAGTGTGTTGTGCAGCCTGACAGCAGTGGGAAGGATGGACTTTTGGTACCTCTCCCTCAGACACCGGGGATGAATCAGCCGGTGACTGAAGGAGCTGTGCAGCGCTGCCAGAGTGTCCTGCATGGGGTGGGAGGAGTGGTTCATCATGGACGAGAGCTTAGTCATCATCCTCTTGTCTCCCACCACCTCCACAGTATCCAGAGGACGCCCCAGCACGCTGCTGGCCTTCCTTACAAGTTTGTTTAGTCTCCTCCTGTCGGCTCCCCGTGTCCTGCCAGCTCCCCGGCCGTCCCTGGCTCCCTGTGTCCTGCCGGCTCCCCGGCCGACCCTGGCTCCCTGTGTCCTGCCGGCTCCCCGTGTCCTGCCGGCTCCCCGTGTCCTGCCGGCTCCCCGGCCGCTCCCCGGCCGACCCTGGCTCCCTGTGTCCTGCCGGCTCCCCGTGTCCTGCCGGTTCTCCGTGTCCTGCCGGCCGTTCCCGGCTCCCCGTGTCCTGCCGGCTCACCGGCCGACCCTGGCTCCACGTGTCCTGCCGGCTCCCCGGCCGACCCCGGCTCCCTGTGTCCTGTCGGTGTCCCTGATCCCCGCTGCCTCCTCAGAGCCGCACCCAACACCGGGTCCCCCGCCGGCGCCACGACCTGTTCCTGTGCCCGGTTCACCCAAGCCCGGTTCCCCCGAGCCGTCTCCCGTCCGCACATCTACCAGCTGTTCTTAGTTAGTGAAATGATAATAAAGTCATTAGTGAAATGATTGCTGCAGAACTTTGCATGAGCTGCACCTCAACAGACAACAGCCTGACAGAGAGGAGTTCACAATCGTTGACCTTATGTTTTCCTTGTTTCACTTGATGTGGTTTGCCTGGTATTTTCCAGGTTTATTGCTGGATAAAAACATTTCATGTCAGAGTCTATTTGAGTTGTTTTGTTCATGTGTTCACTCTTTTGACGTCGTTGTGCATTAAATAGCTCCTCCTCTTTGCATGGACTTGAAATTATCCTTCTCTATAGCGCCCCCTCCCTCTGGAATTCTCTCCCAAACTCCTCAGAGACTGACGTTCCATATTCAAATCACAACTCACAAGCCTCCTCTTCAGAACTGCTTTAATTTTCGTGTGCTCTATGTGTTTATTGTGTGGCTCTTTTAAGATGATTTCAAATGTTTGTAAAGTGTCTTTCAGTATTATGAAAAGCGCTATATAAATCAAATGTATTATTATTATTATTATTATTATTATTATTATTATTATTATTATTATTATTATTATTATTATTAAATGGGAAGAGAAAATGTGATTAAATTAAATCTGGGATTTAATACATTGACATCAATCAATGAAATGAGTCATTGATTCTACATTTATTTCTGGTTGATCATATTCTTTATTCATTCCATTCATTTTGTTTATTGTATGGTTTATTTAGTTATTTTCTGTTGAGTAGTTTAGTTATGTAGTTAAACAAATATTTAAATGATAAATAACTTGATCATTTGATTTGTTCCAATTTGACGTTTAGTTCTGGAATGAAGACCCGCCCCGAGCAGAGGTCCTTTCCTGAGCACTAAGTACTTAATTTAAGCCCGAGACGTTTTTTAGCAAAAATTGCTAAAAATGATTGATATATATTAGGGCTGGGCAAAGTTGAAAGATTCAATAAAGAAGTAAAAACTAGTGTATTGCACGCTTTTATTTTAAAGAAATGTTATCAGAACAATAACAGGCACTGTGGAGCAACAACAAGTTAACAACAGTATATAAATCTGTTTTCTTTTTTTATGAACAGGTACCAGAAGAAACATTTCATTTTATCAGGGAACAACATAAACATTCTGTTCAGTAGTAAGGGTCCCTGTGAGGGACAAGCCACTCCTTCTTTTGTCATGTTCAGTAGTAAGGGTCCCTGTGAGGGACAAGTCACTCCTTCTTTTGTCATGTTCAGTAGTAAGGGTCCCTGTTAGGGACAAGCCACTCCTTCTTTTGTCATGTTCAGTAGTAAGGGTCCCTGTGAGGGACAAGCCACTCCTTCTTTTGTCATGTTCAGTAGTCAGGGTCCCTGTGAGGGACATGCCACTCCTTCTTTTGTCCATGTTCAGTAGTAAGGGTCCCTGTTAGGGACAAGCCACTCCTTCTTTTGTCATGTTCAGTAGTAAGGGTCCCTGTTAGAGACTCACATCTGAAATTAAAGCACAGATAAATAAACCTAAGAGCCCAATATGATCAGAACCCTAAAACATGAATTAATATGAGCAGAACCCTAAATCACCCCCTTTGTTCCGTGTCCCAACAAACCAGCTGGTTAGTTATTGAAATGATGTTAAAGTCATTAGGAAAATGGTTGCTGCCGAACTTTACATGAGCTGCACCTCAACAGTCACCACCCTGACAGAGAGGACCAGAGTGGAGACGGCGATGGACAAACTTCTCCCGAGCGTTAAATATGTTTGTTTACGGCTTAAAATAAATCCAACAATGTATGTAATTGTTTCATAATATAATATATTCCATTGTAGAACATTTGGAGATGTATGTAGTAGTATTTATTTATTTATTTGTTTATCTTATTTTATCATATGCACACTACATATACATGTTTTGTCTTGGTCTTCACCGTCACTTAAACCCTTTAGGAAACCAACCTGTCTTTACGCCCTTTCCTCTAAATGTCATCCCCAAACTAAAAAGGGTGTATCTCTGCAACCACTAGGGCTATTTGAATAATTTTGGTGTTATAATAAAAGGTACACATGTGAGATTTTGTAAATATCAGTCTATATGTTACTGGTTAAGAGTAAATGAAGATGACACAGAAAAAAATCACTTTCAGGATGATTATTTCTTTGAAATGATTCAGCTGTAAGGTCCAACTCTAACCCAAATCATAGCACAATATGTGAACATTCTCTAACCCAAATCATAGCACAATATGTGAACATTCTCTAACCCAAATCATAGCTCAATATGTGAACATTCACTCTGCAAAGGTTGACTTTGATAAAGTGAAGCAGAACAAAGTTAAAGAGGGTTTAGAACAGAGAACATTCAGGCCAGGACTCATACATTTTCATTGGAGCACAGTTGTGACATTTGAATGTTTTCATGTACCAAACCATATATTTCACTTGTTTATTACTTATTGTGTTCAATACATCCAAATACAGCAGTTTTGGGCTTTCTTTCATAAAACAAGCTACGATTTACAGTTTTATATAACAATCGCTCAGTCTGCCCCTTTGTATTCAATAAAGATTTGATGAAAATCAACATGCGGTGTGTCATCAGGGCTGTGTGCCGTCTCCTCAGCTGATGAGCGTCGCTACTATGCTGTTTATGAGCTGAAGAACATGACTGAAGCACAGCGTCACTGCAGAGAGAAATACACCGACCTGATGATCATACAAGACCAGGAGGACGTGGAGACCCTGAAGATCCTGAATATGACGATGGATTCAAGCAAAATGGCCGCCTCCAGCTCTGTGAGTTTTATTACGTCAGTGACAGGCGGTCTGAAAGTTTTACATCCACACAGTGGTGGAAAGTATGCAAATGAACTGCACCTCAGTGTGTACTTGTACTTTACTTGAGTATTTTTATTATTATTAAGTGTGGCTTCAGCTGCAAGGGGTCATAGACCCCTGCAGCAAGCACACTTCATGTTCTCCTGCGGGCTTAATAATAATAATCATAGTCCCACAAAAACTTTGCCGCATATCTCCTCCCGCAGCGTTGCCAGCACATGCGTCAAAATACATCAAAACGTGCGGCCTGATCGGGAATCGTGTGCTATGACTTTTCTAAGAGATTCGACCGGTCGTTTTCCTGAAAAGCGCGAAAAACTGCGAGAAATTGTCCCATTGACTTGAATGGGGTTTCGCCGTGAAGAGAGCAAAAAAAAACACTCATCTTTGTGCCCATAGTGACTCGCCATAATTTAACGTAGCGAAATGATTTAAAGTTTAAAACGTTGACAAAAGTCTGGAGTATATTTGCCAAATTGGGCATTTTTTGATAGCTAGCACAGTTTTCATGTAATTATTGTTCAAGTCTAGGAAAATGTGGGAACCATTTCAGAGTTTACAATGGGTGTGTATGGGGCAGGTTAGAGTGGTGATGTCATCGCTAGAGCACGGAGGAGCTTTGTACTAACCCCTGTATTTGTATTTTGCCATTCACTCCACAATATTTACTTTTGAGGCATAATTTATATATGAAAACGTAGGAAATATTGTGCTTGTGGTACACATGCATCGTGGAATCCAACAAACTTATACTTTTTTGTCAGCAAGCCTGAAAGCGACATGAAGTCCGGCCAACTGCTCCATCAACCTCCATGTTAAATCGGACCACAATTTTCTCTCATGACACAAACGTGAGCACTTTATAAACTGGATTTACGATCTTATTTCTAAATCCTTTCAAATATTTAAGTAGACGAAAACGTTCTCAGAAGTCTTGTGGTTCTCATGATTACGTTATTTTCGCGATGTGATTCACGGTTGTCTGTCAAATACAATAGTTTGAAAGGTTGTTTTCTCATTAAATCCACAGTCCAGTCTCCTGCTCAGTGACAGTGACACAGCTGTTTCAAGTTAGCCAATCAGGACTGACACCAACCAGTGACATGCGAACAGGCAGGAGGAACTGTCAGTTGGTCAGCTGACATCCTGACTGTGTGTGTGTCTAAGTGCGCGCGTGTGTGTGTGTGCGCGCATGTGTAATTACGGTCACGTGAACATAGTGGAGAGACAGAGAAGTGAATTTGATTGCTAGCATGAAGTTAGCTTTGTGTTAGACAAAGTTAACTGACTGTGTGTGTCTATGTGCGCGTGAACGGCCGCGCGTGCGCGTGTTAATACGGTCGCGTGCACGTTCGCGTGTGCGCGCGCGTGTATGTCACTTTGAATCAGGACTAACAGCTCCACTGACGCTCACATTAAGTCCAGAAAAATAATCAAGCATACCAGTGCGATCGGCTGCTCGTTTCCTCTCTGGTGAATGTACTCTATTAGAGATTTGAGCATGTTTTTGACTCTAAATCTGGGGTTTAACAGATGGTTTGGTAGAAAATCTGCACACACAAATGACTTGGAGATATTCAGTCAAAGGCATTGTAACGCCTCCTGTCTGTCTACCTGTCTGTCTTTCTGTCTTCCCTTTCAAAATAAAAGCCCCATGAATTAACTGTATCTTAACCCTTCGTCCACGGAGCCCGCGGTTTCGCGTGGTGACACTTGAAACTTTTCTCTAAGTTTCTAAAATATTCACAGCACCCCGATAATACATCGCAAAAATATAATTTTACGTCTGGCGGAAAGAGACGGCTTCCTGCTTCCGGGTGCCTGCCCAGGCAGAGCCCAGCATAATTTTAACATCATCAGGCAAGCGAAAGGGCAGCAGTGTGTCATCTGACGCTGGAAAAAAAAAAAAAAAAATCCTTCTCTGTGATTAGTTGAGTCATATGTCCGTCGCCATTTCGTGAACTAAACAACCAATGTACACTCAGGAAAATCTCAAAAGGACAACCCACTTGTACAGCGTGTACACACGCTACATTTTACAATCAACATGACGACAAAGAGATTCAACACGGAGGAAGCAAAGCGCATGATTCTGGAGAGCAGCGAGGAGGAGGACGACGCGTCGTCGTCAGAGCTCGAAGGCTTTAGTTCTTCTGAGGAAGATGGGTAAGTGTAGTTACTAAACTTTGTTACGTGTCTGTAAGGCTGCATGGTGCAAACTAGTAATGTGTACAAACTAGTAATGTGTACAAACTAGTAATGTGTACACTGTGCACGAGAGCCAGCCACGCGGTGCACACTGCTGTTCACGTTACTACGTCATGATCTAAGTAATGTTTATACACAGTCTGCTTTGTACAATACTCTGCTTCACGTTACTACCACTAATATTTATACATCCAATGCGGAGCACTATGCTAAAATTACTACCACAGTCATGATCTGAATAATATTTGCACATCCAATGTGGAGCATTCTGCTCAATCGTTACGTCATCTTTCTTTCAACTGACTAGTATTGATTTATTTTACAGAGAGGAGCACCAGCCGCCCCGACCAGCCTGGCCAGCAAAGAGGCAGCGTGTTGGACGGCAACTACCACGACCAGCAAAGAGGCAGCGCGTTGACCGACGACTAAAGACACCATCTCCAGCAAACAGGGCGCGTGCTGCCCGGCGACTGCTTTCACCTCAGGCCAGATCAAGAAAGACAGCAGCACGTGCACCACCTGCACCTACGCTGTCCTGGAGGACGGATGAAGACCCGGACACTGCTCCCCCCGTCATCAAGTTCCAGCCCGGACACCTGGTCCACATGTCAGTGCCACAGCAACACCCATTGAACTCTTCAAACTGTTCTTCCAACTAAGTCCACGGTGGGTCGCAGGGTTTGCGAGCTTTGCAGCATGAAGAAAGTGAGCAAAGACACGGCGTGGAAGTGCGAGGCGTGTAACGTTCCCCTCTGCCTGCAGCTGAACAGAAACTGTTTCCATGACTGGCATGCCATGGCATGAGGATATGCCATTGAAGCATATATACTTGTATATTGTAAATGGTCTAGTCTTTGTTCTGTTTTATATTTCTGAATATATATTCTGTACATATTTTCTTTTTTTTTTATAATACATATTTTTATTTAAAAAAAAAAAAAAATTGTTGTGATGGTCATTTTTCATTTGCACACACTCCCTGAAGCTTTATCTGCACTATGAAGTCATTTCTCAGTCCCATTTTTATCATTTTGGTGAAAGCTGTGAAAGACCATATTTCTACTCAAAAAACGATAATAAAAACTTTAGTTTTAGACATTTATTTACATGTATCTAACATTTTATTCATATATTTCACTGCTTTTGTGAACCTAAAACCTTTGGTAAACCAATTGCCATCACCTAAACAGAGTCACCACCTGAGTAAAGTTAGGTTTTTTCAAGCGATATGAAGAATTTCCAAAAATCGAGATTCCATTTTTCAGCTTTAGTGTCATATTATAAAGTTTTTTTCTTTACACTTTTGCCTTACGACAATGGTGCCTCATTATATAGATAGCTGAGATTGTTCTGCAATTTATGATGTAAAACATGGGTATATATCTTATATGCAAGTGCCTTAAAAGGTGAATCTAAGAATATTATGTCAAATCGAGAAAATCGACTGAAAATGACCTCCAGTGTGCAGTGAGTTAACATAAAGCTCAAATGAGGATTATTGTATTAAATAGAAAATAAATACACAATTGTACACAATATTTTTTTATGTAATCACGTGATATGTTGCAGCAAAGTGCTGTCCCATTCATATTGACACCATCAAGCCCTCACAGCTAATGTTGGCATATATATATATATATATATATATATATATATATATATATATATATATATATATATATATATATATATGTATATATAATGTACCTCACTTGTAACCTCAATAACACATCTCACTACCGGTAATGTATATATATATTGCGACGTCTTACGGCAGTAGTAGCCACACTTTCAAAATTTCTTGCGAAATTTTCTAGTTATTATTATTATTATTATTATTATTATTATTATTATTATTATTATTTTAGTTCAATGCTTTTTTATGTTACAAGTCAGAGGGACATTTAATTGACTGAGTTACTTTATAGATTAAGATTTTACATTAAAACATATGATTTAATGCAACACACTGCTGATCTGTACTGGATATTTACAGCATTAATATTTCATCAAACAAACATTTTCCATGTAAATATATAGTGGAGTCATGTTGCCTTTGTTAGCACTGTTAGTGCTGTTAGCATTGTTAGCTTCTAGCATCGTTAGCTTCTAGCATTATTAGGAGCTGTTAGCATTGTTAGGTTCTAGCATTGTTATCTGTTAGCATCGTGAGCTGCTAGCATTGTTAGCGGTTAGCATCGTTAGCTGTTAGCATTGTTAGCTTCTAGCATTGTTATCTGTTAGCATCGTTAGCTGTTAGCATCGTTAGCTGCTAGCCATCAGCTCAGCCGTCACCACGTTGTGAGACGCTTAGTCCATTATAAACAGCAGGAGTGATGACAGAAATAAAACTTTTTCAATGTTCATATTAACACCTGAATATTGTTTAAGACAAACTTGAAATAAGAAATCAGACTGATCAGAATCTGTAAATGGGAAGTAAAAATAAAGTCTATTTCTTTATATGACAATGAAATATTGCTTTCAGCAAGCCTGGATAGGCCTGTACGATGACGTGGAAAGATGGAGGTGGTCACTGTCAGACACAAGCCTCTACAAACCCGGAGAGACGGAGTTCAGACGATGGAAGTCTGGAGAACCGGACAACCGCAACGGAGAACAAGACTGCACATATATGCTTTCAGATGGGACATGGGCTGATCGGGGATGTTGGGCGACCTACAACCCAGTCTGCTTCGATGTCAAAGGTGAGAATATTAAAGTTACTGTGACAACTGTTGTGTTGGTTCTGGTGCCCCCTGTGGACTAAAGTGGTAGTGTTGGTTCTGGTGCCCCCTGTGGACTAAAGTGGTAGTGTTGGTTCTAGCGCCCCCTGTGGACTAAAGTGGTAGTGTTGGTTCTAGTGCCCCCTGTGGACTAAAGAGGTAGTGTTTGGTTCTGGCTCCCCCTGTTGAATGAATGAATGAATGAATGAATATATACTTTATTAATCCCCGAGGGGAAATTTGGTGTCGGGGTAGCAGCAACTTACAACAAAATAAACAAAAACAGCAGGACGAAAGATAAACGATATATACAATAATAATAATAATAATAATAATAATAATATAAAATAGAAATAGCTGGGATTGTGCAAAAATATATATATACATGTTGTTAGTCAGAGATGTGGTAGTGTTGGTTCTAGTGCCCCCTGTGGACTAAAGTGGTAGTGTTGGTTCTGGTGCCCCCTGTGGACTAAAGTGGTAGTGTTGGATCTAGTGCCCCGTGTGGACTAAAGTGGTAGTGTTGGATCTAAAAAGAAAGAGGAGGAGGAGGAGGAGGAGGAGGAGGAGCTCCTCCAGGACTGGTCTCTGATGGATCTGTGCCAAAAGATCATGTTGAATAATAATAATAATAATAATAATACATTTTATTTTGAGGCGCCTTTCAAGGCACCCAAGGTCGCCTTACAAAAATAATTCAGGGTGGGTAAAAGATAAAAGCATGAATGATAAAAACAACAGTAAAACAAAACATCAATATAAGAACATAGGAACAAGTGAAGTGCACAGGGACCAGTTATAAAGTGAATGCCAGTTTGAACAGGTGAGTTTTGAGTTGTGACTTGAATGATGTGATGGAGTCTAATTGTCTTATGTGTGGGGGGAGGGAGTTCCAGAGCCAGGTGCTGAGCAGCTGAAGGCTCGGGCACCCATGGTACTGAGGCGAGGCGTGGGGATGGATAGTAGTCCAGAAGAGGATGAACGGAGAGTGCGGGAGGGAGTGTATTCCTGAAGGAGGTCGTAGAGGTAAGTGGGGGCTAGATTGTGGAGAGCTTTATAGGTGAGGAGAAGGTTTTTGTAGTCGATGCGGTATTGTACTGGGAGCCAGTGAAGTTGGATGAGTACAGTAGTGATGTGGTCCGATGATTTGGTACAGGTGATGATCCGGGCGGCTGAGTTCTGAATGATTTGCAGTCTGTTGATGAGTTTGGTGGGGAGTGGGGAATTATCTTCTCTTATTTTAAGTAAAATAAAGGCTGTATTTAAAACAAAGCTTTTGACAAATGTGACTCTGTGAAATGTAAAAATAAAGTACTTACTTACTAGAAAAATGTATTTAACCGAATTGTCCCGCAGCTTTAAATTCAGTTTATTGGGGCGTCAAGCGATCTCAATCAAAAGAGCCAAGATATTATATTACTGCATCTAAAAAGAGAAATGTTTGTGCAGGGACTTTATCTGGTTATTAAACCTCTTAACTGGTTATTGAACCACTTTACCTGCTTATTAAACCACTTGTTTCAGCTCATTTATCTTCTCTGTTCACACGTGTTAGGGTTAGTTAATTCACGTGTTAGGGTTCTGATCATATTAACTCTACTCAGCACTTCACTCTGCTCTACTTTCAGGGCTTTACGAGACATTTGTCCACATTAACACCTTGATGACGTGGACTGAGGCCCAGAGCTACTGCAGAGATCATCACACAGACCTGGCCATGGTGAGGAACCTGGAGGAGAACCAGATGGTACACAATGTGGTACCCTCAGGATACACAGTCTGGATCGGCCTCTACAGAGATGGATGGAAGTGGTCTGATGGAAATGACTCCTCATTTAGGAACTGGAAACCTCTGGAGCCTTATGATTACTCTGGGGATTGTGTGTCAGCAGATTTGAGCGCCGATGGACAATGGGAGACCCTGAAGTGTGACGTCATGTCAGCGTTCATCTGCTACAGTGGTAAGCTATCATTCACTCAGGCTTTATATGTGGACTTAAAAGTAGATCAAAATAAAATCTATAAATATAAAGTTATGGATAGAAAACACATTGACTATGCAGATCAACTGCCCAACCTACCCCAACACACCAACAGTAGATAGAAATGATGGAAAATGACCATACTTTTTCTCTTTTATCATTCAAAGTGTTAAACATTCCAGGATGTTAATTATTATCAGTCACACATGTTGTGTCTGATGAAGGTTGTTTGTGTTTCAGACGGTCTTCCTGTTGCAAAGCCAGTGATCGTTGAGCCTGTTGAGCCTGTTGTAAAGCCAGTGATGAAAGTGAGGCTGCAGAAGAGCTCCTCTCCGGATCTGAATGACCCTGTGGTGATGGAGGGCCTATTGAAGCAGGTACATCTTCCTCTCATTAACAACAGAACCAGCAGGTGATATATGTGAGGTAGTGGACTATAAGAACAATGTAAAGGTGCTATGTGCAGTGCAGACACGTCATTACTGAAGGTAGACTTGTGTCCAGACAACATAACACAACAAAGCTGCTCTAGTGGAAACCAGAGTTCTTCTCCAGCAGAGCTTCCACATGAGAACAGAGACAGGATGCAGGATGTAGAGGAACAACAGCTTCTTCTCTGACAGCCACATTCAGGGAAGTCCATGTTTTTGTTTCTCAGCTCAAACAGAAGCTGAAGGCCCAGGGGCTGAACGACGACATCAAGCTGAGCTGGAAGAAGCAGGCGGATGGAAAAGTCTTCCACAAGGAAGAGAAGATGACCAGGAAGAAGGGAAGAGATGAGCTGTAAAGTTATTTCAATCCACTCTGGTCAGAGGCTTCGTCTTCCTCCTTTTCTTCTTCCTCTCAATCAATGGTAGTACCAAAGTACCCTTTGCTGTGAAGTACCCTGTTTCTATGTCATAGTCCTTTTGTCGTGGTGTGGTGTGTTCACGGACCCAAATGCAGCGACAGGACAGCTGAGATCGTTGTTAAACCAGGTTTATTGCAGCAGGGGAACAGGAAGAAACTAACAAAGTCCGGTGGTAAACAGTAACAGACAGACGGGCAAAACAAACAAACAAGGTCCGGGCGCAGACAGTCACGAACAGCGGGCAGGTGGGACGCTGACTAGAGGCGCGTACACGCGCACCTAGAAGCCGCTGACGGGACGGCAGCGAACTGACTGTAGATGGAAGCGCGGGAGCGCGCTCCATCCGGGGCCGGAAGGTGGCCGTGAAGCGTCCGCGAACCTCTCTCCGGTCCCAGCCGGAAAGTGGCTGATAACGTCCGCGAACTCCTCTCCGGTCCAAGCCGGAAGGTGGCTGTTAACGGCGGGCTGACGGACAGGCAACAGGATCCTCAAGCCTCCACGCGGAACTCCGTGGAACGAGCGGGAGGCTCTCTTCATGCAGGTGAAACCCGAGGCTCGACACTGGCAGGAAGGTAAAACCAAGCATGATGTCCAAAAGGAAAAAGACTCACAGGAGCCAACCGAGCCACTCACGGGCGGGGGACCAGGTTGGTAGACGGTGAAGACGGTACGGACTGACACCAGAGGTGAGGAAGACCGGAGTATTTGACAGCAGGAGGTAATCAGAGGAAACGAGAATCAGCTGTGAATCAGCTGATCAGGGAAAGAGGCGCAGCTGTGGGCAGAACTCCCAGGGTTCGGCCCAAATCCTCACACCTTTAGACTTTTACTCCACTACATTCATCTGTCAGCTATAGTTTCTACACTCTGAGAAATAAGGGTTATAAGTGGTTCTCAAACCTTTTCTGTCACGCCCCACTTTGGAGGAAGAACAATGTTCGGGCCCCAACAACATTGTAACAAAATGGTCCAACTTTTTGTGACTCCATCCGGGCTTTTTCAAATAATAGAATAAAGACAATTGAAATCCCTTTCAAGTAAACCAGATCGCTCCATCAGACAACAACTAATAACATGTGCAATCACTTTGTTAGAACAATGCAAATAAAGTTATATCTGTTCAAAAATTAACTAATATTTGGCACAAAAAAAAAACTATTGTGGCTGTAAATAACTTAAGATGGCTCGATAACATTCCTGTTTTCCTCACTCCGCCCTCCTGTGTTTGCTAACGAAATATTGTACCTAGAAGGAATTGTTATTCAGTTCTATAGGTTACAGTGTAATGATAATTTATATTCATGGTTACAGTCTATCTTCTACAGACCCCTGCATGCAAAGTCTCCTCTCTTCTGCAGCTGTTCAAATGCAAATGGGATACCCTTCCTGTCCCTGATATCAAGTAATCAATCACTTGTCTAGACATGCCATGAATCAAGACCAGGAGGAAGTTCCCCCAGACCACAGGTGGTCCAGTCCCTTTGTTCCCGCTCTCCCTAAAACCAAATGCTCCTTTGTAATGCTAATAAATGATGGAAACTAAACAGTGACCCTACACAATGTTTACCAATTCATATTTCCTAATATCCCTAATTAATTATTATATCCTTCTTATGCATTGCAATTTACACATAGACAATCTTTATTCTCAAGTGCAAGTCATAATCAATTATTACAACTCTACAATCTATATCTTAATTACTAAGGATGTGAAATGCAGAGAATAATTCCCCCACTGTGGGATTAATAAAGGATTATTTAACAACAAAAAACAAAAAAATCTGCGTCTCCCCCTGGGGCCCCACCTGTAATAGCTCCACGTCCCACCTGTAATACCTCCACACCCCACCTGTAATACCTCCACACGCCCCACCTGTAATACCTCCACACCCCACCTGTAATACCTCCATGCCCCACCTGTAATACCTCCACACCCCACCTGTAATACCTCCACACCCCACCTGTAATACCTCCATGCCCCACCTGTAATACCTCCGCACCCCACCTGTAATATGTCCACGCCCCACCTGTAATACCTCCACACCCGACCTGTAATACCTCCACACCCCACTTGTAATACCTCCGCGTCCCACTAGAGGGTCGCGCCCCCCCGTTTGAGAACCCCTGTGTTGGAGAAAGGCGATGTTGTGTGAATATCTCTTAGACGTAATGCCCTGGCCTATAATGTTACTGAGGTGATTAAAACACCAGATTGAGAACACAGTGAACATAAAAGACAAAACTAGAACATCTCACTGTGAATCATAGAGACCTATGAATATCATAAAGTAATGTTCCTGCTGGGGACAGGATGCATATGCTCATCTCTATCAGAGCCAAATACAGGTTGTGTTCATGAACTAGAGTCCATATGCTCTGTACACGTTAGTTTCACCAGCTGACATCCTTCCATACCAATGCATAGAGGAATGTAGAGCCCAGTAGGGCTTTGTATGTGGTTACCGTCCTCAACGAGGGAGCAGAACCAACAACATCAGTGTTGATACGGAACTGCTGCTCTGCTCTTGATAGAAAAGACATAACTTGGATCCTAGTGAATAAGGAACTCAAACAGATCCTCACACATATCTGTCTTTTTATCTTCTATTCTGGTGTGTTGTTTCTTATAAAGGGTCATAAGCACTCAGGTTAAGGGCTACAGCGTCTCTTAGAGACAGCCATCCACCTTGAGAAGAGGACCTATATCTGAAAGTTTACTCTCATTCAATCTCTGCTTGGTACGATGTAGAACCTGTAGAACCTGTGATACGATGTAGAACCTGTAGAACCTGTGATACGATGTAGAACCTGTGAAACGATGTAGAACCTGTATAACCTGTGATACGATTTAGAACCTGTAGAGCCTGTGATACGATGTCCTCTCTTTAGTCAGCTCTGTCATGATGTCTGGTGTCCATGTGAGACCATGAGGCAGCTGTAAGGCCGCTGGACCACATGAGGATCCAGAGAGCCTTGGTAGGGTGTGCATGACCCGGTTCTTTATGAACCTCATGAGGAACCCATACTGAGTTCTACATAGAAGCATGGCTTGCTGGTGGATCTTGCTTGCACCCTTAGAAGGTGAAGATGTTCTGCATAGAACCTCCAGAGAAGACTTTGGGTGAAAGCGTTCCACCATATGAGGGTTCTCTGTGGAACCTTTGGGTGAAACCTTCTCATGTGGTTCTGGGTAAAACTCTTGATGCTGATGCTTTGTTCTCGGTAGAACCCTCTGAAAGGGAACCTTTATGAAAGGTTCTACCAGGAACCAAAGTGGGTTCTCCTATGGGGAAGAGCCGAGGACCCTCCAGGGTTCTAGTTAGCACATTTATTTATACGTGTGTAGTAACTTTGCACATTAAGATGTTAAATATAAAACG
Organism: Myoxocephalus aenaeus; assembly: GCA_038501785.1. Classification (NCBI taxonomy): domain Eukaryota; kingdom Metazoa; phylum Chordata; class Actinopteri; order Perciformes; family Cottidae; genus Myoxocephalus; species Myoxocephalus aenaeus. The sequence continues at coordinate 72,994 of JBAMJR010000135.1, forward strand.
TGTGATGAGTTATTAAATATGATGCATTGTTTTGTTAAATCTCAACCTGCTGCGTTAAAATGCTACTTACATGTTAATGAGTAATAATGATCCAATAACATGTTTATTATATTATAGCTCTCTAAAAGGGTTTATTCTGCATAATGAGTGCTTTTACTTTTCATCATGAAGAACATTCTTCTGTAGTTTTTACATCATAATTCTGAATGTAGGTGTTTTATTGGTAATGTTGTGTTTTTTCATTGTGATGATGCTTCTTTTGCTTCAATAAAACCTTTGAATGAGCTTTCTGTTTCACAGTTCTTCCTGTACTTCAGCTCACAACAGAGTCTGATGACTGGAACATGAAGGGTCAACAACAAGCCTCAAGAACATTTATAGAAATACGTTAACTGTATAATTAATAAAGTTATGTCTTTGGCATGATGGGAAACTAAATATACAATATGAATATATATAAAGTGATGTAGTACGCTGTAATACAGTAAGTACTTGTACAAGTACTTGTAGGTGTTAGGTGTGTGTGTGTGATGGGGCAACTTTAGATACACAAACATATTCAAATGAATATTTAGATTTCCATATTTCCTATTTTTCTCTCCTGTGTCTTTGAATCTGCCTCCGACCAATCAGCATGACCTCTTACTTGCCTCCCGCACACAGAAACAGTGTGAGGCAGACACAGTGACGCTTTTTGAAAAAGGGCTGAAGGACATTAGAGCTAGCTTCTCCACGCTCCTGGACACGTTGACTCTTTGACTCTGGCCTCTTTGAGTCTAGTTTGTCCTCCGGTGAAACGTTCTGTTTATAATGACTCATCGCTGCCATCGTCTTCTTCCTCTTCAGACATCGACTCACACAGTTTCTATCAATGGTCTCTGCAGCAGCTCTACCTGGTGGACACCACATGGACCTGCAGTCAGTGTGCATCAATACTGAGCGAAGAGACGTTCAGATCCAACAGACTTCAGATCAGATCTCATGTCCTCAGTGTGAGGAAGGTGTTAATGAACGGCTTTCACTTCCCACGCAGCTCTCAGCGTGGTTCTGTGTTTCAGTTTCAGGTGAACGGACTGAAAGCCGTGTGGTCGGAAGTCTCTCGCCTCAGTTCTGTCTCAATCTGTTTGATCGAAGGTGTTTGTTCTCTTCTCGTCTTTCAGGTTCTATTTGTTGTTTTTCTCTTTGGCTGAATATGTTTTTTACTCTCAGACTTCACTCAAACAGGTAGGACCTACACTGTTCTCTACGTGTCTGAATGTAGAACGTGTCTTTACTAACATGTTCTTTAGTTCAGTAGACGTTCTACCTAAACTGTTCTCTACATGTCTGAATGTAGAACGTGTCTTTACTAACATGCTCTTTAGTTCAGTAGACGTTCTACCTACACTGTTCTCTACATGTCTGAATGTAGAATGTGTCTTTACTAACATGCTCTTTAGTTCAGTAGACGTTCTACCTACACTGTTCTCTACATGTCTGAATGTAGAATGTGTCTTTACTAACATGCTCTTTAGTTCAGTAGACGTTCTACCTACACTGTTCTCTACATGTCTGAATGTAGAATGTGTCTTTACTAACATGCTCTTTAGTTCAGTAGACGTTCTACCTAAACTGTTCTCTACATGTCTGAATGTAGAACGTGTCTTTACTAACATGCTCTTTAGTTCACTAGTGGTTCTACCTAAACTGTTCTCTACATGTCTGAATGTAGAACGTGTCTTTACTAACATGTTCTTTAGTTCAGTAGACGTTCTACCTACACTGTTCTCTACATGTCTGAATGTAGAACGTGTCTTTACTAACATGTTCTTTAGTTCAGTAGACGTTCTAACTAAACTCTGTTCTAAAAGACAAAGATCCTCTGAACAACAGATGAAGAAGGGAAGAAATCAGAAATAGGAAGCTTAGATTTAAACAGGATCAACTTCCTGTTTCAAGGTCACAGTGTCACAATAAAAGCATCCTAGAACAAGAGTTAACTTTATCAAAGCTATTCTTCAAATTTCACAGTAGAAACAGAAGGTTAAACCACACACACACACACACACACACACACACACACACACACACACACACACACACACACACACACACACACACACACACACACACACACACACACACACACACACAAGCACCACTGAAAGTGTGTGTTTCCTCGTCAGTGATTGACAGCTGAAGGGGCGGAGCCAGAAGAGAGGACTTAAGACGTCAGCGATGTTGGTTTTGGTCTGGTTGTTGATCCTGATGATGAAGATGATGACGATGAAGAGTGAGGGTCGCCTCTTTCTTTTTTTATCACATTTTTATTGATTTTCTAGATCCATATATAGAAAAGATGTGCACATACATGTACATAAAGATACACATGCACATAACCATACAAACAAAAATTAATACACAATGGTATATACTATGTGTATACATACACACATATACATACACACATATATATATATATATTGTAACATAGATGCAAACACATTGTTTATAAACATAGATGCGAAAAAATCGCGGTAGAACATCCATCTTCACAATTGAAACCCAAGTCTGTAGTGATTTTGAACTCTGAGTCCATCTGTTGAGGTCAGATTCAATGCGTTTATATATGTCCATGTAGTGTTTTGAGATGGTTGTATTTAGGGATTTGAAGATTTCAATGCCAAGGTGTTTGGAATGTTTAACGATAGGGATATTAGAAGGTAGGAAACTTGGTGTTAAATATTGATTTAAAGGTAAAAGAGCTGATTTAGTCCAATTAATGTCATAACCTGACAAGGAACTGAAATCTGTAAAGGTACTTAGAATATGAGGAATGGAAGTGGGGGCTTTATCAACATATATTAAAATGTCATCAGCATATAAGGACATGTTATGGCTGGTGTCATTGAAAGTTATTGGAAAGATGGATGTTCTCTTAGAGTTTGAGCAAGTGGTTCAAGTGACAGCAAATAAAAAGGGGCTAAAGGGTCTAAAGGAGCTAAAGGGGCTAAAGGGGCTAAAGAGACTCAAGGAGCTAAATGAGCTAAAGGGACTAAAGGGGCTAAAGGAGCTAAAGAGTTTAAAGGGTCTAAAGAGACTCAATTAGCTAAAGGGGCTAAGGGAGCTAAATGGGCTAAATAGACTAAAGGAGCTAAAGGGGCTAAAGAGACTAAAGGAGCTAAAGGGGCTAAAGGGGCTAAAGGGACTAAATGAGCTAAAGCAGTTAAAGGGGCTAAAGGAGCTAAAGGGACTAAATGAGCCAAAGGAGCTAAAAGGAGCTAAAGGGGCTAAAGAGACTAAAGGAGCTAAAGGAGCTAAAGAGGCTAAAGGGGCTAAAGGGCCTTTTTCTGCATCCAAGCTAAGGACAGCAGGGGAGGCGCTATCTTTCACAGCATGAATAATATGCAAAAGACGACGCACGTTATCAGAAGCCAGCCGTCTGCTCACGGTGAACTCATTTAGTCATATGAGGTTCAAGGCCGGATGCCAATATGCGTGCAAACAGTTTAACCTCGGTAGTAAGGATAGACGGGTCTGTAGTTGCTGCATAGAGTCGGATCTTTACCGGGTTTAGGTGATACGGATATTAAGGCTAGGTTAATGTCTCTAAAAAACAATCCCTTTCAATAGAACAATTAATCATCTCCAACAGAAACGGACCTACCAGATCCCCAAAAGTACAGTAACATTCAGGGTGAACCGTCCCATCCCGGTGATTTCCCCCAGGGTCGTCTCTTTCTGTCACACTCTGTTTCCACGGGGACAGTAAGGTGATAATGATGTGACCTTTGACCCCAGCTGCCTCTGCAGAGACCATCACAGCAGTGAGCGGGGGGGCCATCCTGCTGCCCTCAGACCAGCAGCTGAGGAGCAGACACGACGTCCGGTGGACTCACCCACACCTGGTGATGTCACTGAAGGCCAACGTGACCACGTGTCACCACGGACGCTGCGAGCTGCTGAGCGACGGCTCGCTGAGGTTCCACCGCGTTCAGAGCGCCGACGCGGGATGCTACAGAATGGAGGTGTTTGATGAAGACGGGAAGCTCCTGAAGAAGAGCCACTTCCTGCTGCGAGTGGAGGGTGAGGAGATAAACATCCAACATCCAACATCCATCCAAGAAGCTTTGTGACAGAGACTTAATCTACCAACAATAACTACCCAATTTTGTGTTGGTAGATTAAGTCTCTGTCACAAAGCTTCTTGGCAACACATTGTATGCGTTGTAAAGATGTTTATTTACCTTTTAAAAGGAGCTCATTTGTAAAGAACATGGTTCTGTGAGGAGCAGAACAGGATGTTGCTGTTGAGCTTCTGGACCCCAAAGGTGCTTCATGGAGGATATATATATACAGGACTGTCTCAGAAAATTAGAATATTGTGATAAAGTTCTTTATTTTCTGTAATGCAATTAAAAAAACAAAAATGTCATGCATTCTGGATTCATTACAAATCAACTGAAATATTGCAAGCCTTTTATTCTATTAATATTGCTGATTATGGCTTACAGCTTAAGAAAACTCAAATATCCTATCTCTAAATATTAGAATATTTCCTCAGACCAAGTAAAAAAAAAGATTGATAACAGCAAAACAAAATCAAACATTAGAAAATGTCCATTAATGCACTCAGTACTTGGTTGGGAATCCTTTTGCACGGATTACAGCATCAATGCGGCGTGGCATGGAGGCAATCAGCCTGTGGCATTGCTGAGGTGTTATGGATGCCCAGGATGCTTCAATAGCGGCCTTTAGCTCATTTGCATTGTTGGGTCTGGTGTCTTTCAGCTTCCTCTTCACAATACCCCACAAATTCTCTATGGGGTTCAGGTCAGGGGACTTGGCAGGCCAATCGAGGACAGTAATGCCATGGGCAGTACACCAGTTACTGGTGGTTCTGGCACTGTGGGCAGGTGCCAGATCATGCTGGAAAATGAAATCCTCATCTCCATAGAGCTTTTCAGCAGACGGAAGCATGTAGTGCTCTAAAATCTCTTGGTACACAGCTGCATTTACTCTGGACTTGATGAAACACAGTGGACCAACACCAGCAGCTGACATGGCTCCCCAAACCATCACTGACTGTGGGAACTTCACACTGGATTTCAAGCAACTTGGATTTTGCTCCTCTCCAGCCTTTCTCCAGACTCTGGCGCCTTGACTTCCAAATGAAATACAACACTTGCTTTCGTCTGAAAAGAGGACTTTGGACCACTCTGCAACTGTCCGGTGCTTCTTTTCCATAGCCCAAGTCAGACGCTTCTTCCGTTGTCTTGAGTTCAGAAGTGGCTTGACCATGGGAATACGGCAGTAAATGCAGCTGTGTACCAAGAGATTTTAGAGCACTACATGCTTCCGTCTGCTGAAAAGCTCTATGGAGATGAGGATTTCATTTTCCAGCATGATCTGGCACCTGCCCACAGTGCCAGAACCACCAGTAACTGGTGTACTGCCCATGGCATTACTGTCCTCGATTGGCCTGCCAAGTCCCCTGACCTGAACCCCATAGAGAATTTGTGGGGTATTGTGAAGAGGAAGCTGAAAGACACCAGACCCAACAATGCAAATGAGCTAAAGGCCGCTATTGAAGCATCCTGGGCATCCATAACACCTCAGCAATGCCACAGGCTGATTGCCTCCATGCCACGCCGCATTGATGCTGTAATCCGTGCAAAAGGATTCCCAACCAAGTACTGAGTGCATTAATGGACATTTTCTAATGTTTGATTTTGTTTTGCTGTTATCAATCTTTTTTTTTACTTGGTCTGAGGAAATATTCTAATATTTAGAGATAGGATATTTGAGTTTTCTTAAGCTGTAAGCCATAATCAGCAATATTAATAGAATAAAAGGCTTGCAATATTTCAGTTGCTTTGTAATGAATCCAGAATGCATGACATTTTTGTTTTTTTAAATTGCATTACAGAAAATAAAGAACTTTATCACAATATTCTAATTTTCTGAGACAGTCCTGTATATATATATATATATATATATATATATATATATATGTGTGTGTGATATAATCTATTTGATGCTGAGAATACAAGTTAAGTGTCGTGCCTGTCTGTCTGTCTGTCTGTCTGTCTGCCTGTCAGCAGGTATCAGCAGCAGTTTGGTGTCTGTGTTGGTCTGCTGCTTTCTCCTCCTCCTGCTGCTCTTTATCATCCTCTTCTTCCTCAAGAGGAGGAGGAGCCAGAGGATGAGGACTGCAGGTAGGACAACAAGCAGAGATCTGCAGGTTCCTCTTAGCCCTCATCAGAGTGATCAATAATCAGGTCAATGAAATATTATCTGTTTTGCTGCCTCAGGTCCTTTGGTGGAAAATGTGTATGTGGTGATGCACCGTCACCACGGCAACAAGAGAAAAGATGATGATGATGATGAGAAACAGGAGTCTAATTATGGTAACACATACACACACACACACACAGTCAGGTTTTTACGACCTTTGGGAAGATTGACTTTCTCACATGTCATCAGGAGAGACTTGAACCCATCTGAAGAGAGCAAAGTCTTTGGTGATTGGTCTCCATCCTGAAAATAGGACAAACAAAGCAAAAGAGTTTCTATAGGTTTCTATAGACCACAGAACATATTAGTTGGGTCACTTTTAGACCATAGAACAGAATAGTCTCCTGCCTCCTGTCTCCAGTCTCAATTCAATTCAATCAATTTATTTTATATAGCCCAACATCACAAATACAAATTTGCCTCGGAGGCCTTTACAATCTGTACACATTACATCCCTGTCCCGGGACCTCACATCGGATCAGGAAAAACTCCCTAAATAAAGATAGTAAAAACCCTTTTACAGGGAAAAAAGGGGAAGAAACCTGAGGGAGAGCAACAGAGGAGGATCCCTCTCCCCGGATGGACAGAAGCAATAGATGTCATATGACCAGAATGAATAAAGTAACGGAGTTACAGCACATTACATGGATATGACATATGATATGATATGAAATTATTCATATAATGAGTAGTAGGCATGGTCCACGATCCAGATAACCACGATCCAGTCTCCTGTCTCCTGTCTCCTGCCTCCTACCTCCTATCTCCTGTCTCCAGCCTCCTGCCTACTCTCTCCTACCTCCTGTCTCCTACCTCCTGCCGCCTGCGTCCTGTCTCCGGTCTCCTGCCTCCACCTCATCCCTCCTACCTCCTGTCTCCTACCTCCTACCTCCTGCCATGACCCTGCTGATGCCCCTCCTCTCTACATCCTGTCTCCTGTCTCCTGTCTCCTGCCTCCTACCTCCTGTCTCCTATCTCCTGCCTCCTACCTCCTGCCTCCTGTCTCCTACCTCCTGTCTCCTACCTCCTGCCTCCTACCTCCTGTCTCCTATCTCCTGCCTCCTACCTCCTGCCTCCTGTCTCCTGCCTCCTGTCTCCTACCTCCTGTCTCCTACCTCCTGCCATGGCTCTGCTGATGCCCATCCTCTCTCCCTCCTTCTGCTTCATGGATCGTGGTTATCTGGATCGTGTACCATGCATATACTACTCATTATATGAATAATTTCTGTCATATTCATGTAATGTGCTGTAACTCTGTTACGTTGTTCATTCTGGTCACATGACATATATTGCTTGAAGTTTATTTAGGGCCCGAACACTGACGTAGTCAGAGCGAAGACCTATTGTTATTCAAATTTGTATTATTATTCTTATGGCGCGGCTTTGCACAGGGAAAAGAGGTGCTTGGGGTAAACCTTACGTTTTCAAAATTTCAACATCAATCTGAATCAGTGAAATTCCTATCTCATTTGGGTGTCGGGCAAAAGTCGAAAAAAATAGCTCGCTAGCGCCCCTTTAGTTGTAAAATATATCCACAATTTACACCTATGACCGATTGACTTGACAATTGGGACAGATGTTTGGTTGTGTCTGCTCTACAAAAAAGTCAAGCAGACCACTAAGCTCCGCCTACTTAGATTTTCCGCCATTTTGAATTTAGTAAAAAACACATTCTTGTCATCTCCTCCTAAACGCTGGGTCCATTTCTTACGAAACTTTATATGGATCATCATTGGTTCAATGTGATCAAACGATACTTTCAACTTTGTTGAAATCTCATTGCGTTTAGAAGTTATTAACCTATTAACCTCTTATGGGCGTGACTTGATATGCCAATACACATAACTTCCAAATCACTTTGCCTATCCTCACAAAAGTTGTAGCATATGTCAACATCGCGTCCCTTAACGTACCCATATTTTCCCAGAATATTCAAACACTGGAGGGCGCTGCAGTGAATCGCTCAATTTTGGCCTTTTCCTTGTTTTCAGGCGTTGTATTCTAACAAACTTCTCCTAGAGATTAACTACAATTGATTTCAAATTCTGGCAATATGATGTTGAGACCTTTGCAGGGAAAAGTTATCAAAGGATTTTAAAAATATTGAACTATGTGAGCGCAGAGCAGCGCCAAAAAATACAATTTTCCATGAAAATGGAAGTTGCTTTAACTCGGCCGTACATGATGTAATCTGCTCCATATTTCTTATATGTCATGACCTCCTGACCTTGCAGACATCCATCTGATCATTTTGAATCCTAGTCATAGCACCACCTAGAGGCAACAGGAAGTTACAAGTCACATGTTTGATGAGACTCCAGGCCTGAAGACATGTGCAGTCAAATTTTTATAAGAGTCATAGCACCACCTAATGGCAACAGAAAGTAAAAGTTGATATACTTTGGCTTGCTTCTCTTAGTAGGTCAGTCAGATCGACATCCAATTACTTCTACACAAACATAAGACTTTCATGATGCCAGCCCCCAAAGCTTTTGATGTTTCGTGTAACGCTGGGGGGTTAGGGCGACCCATCCTTCATGGTCAACAACGAAGGTACCTTTGAGGGACTAAGCATGCTCGAGACGTAACTAAACTTGGCACCCACATTGACAGGCAAAGATGTAGTTTCCTGATATGATTTGAATGCTTCAAAATGGCACTTCGGCTCGATAGCGCACCCTACACATATTCATTTAAGCAGCCCCAGCGCTACGGTTGACCTACATGTATGAAACTTGGTAGGAATATGTAACACATGTAAACTGAAAAGAAAGTCTCTTGGGATCATGCTCTAAACCGTACAAGAAGTCAGATAGCGCCCTAAAGAACTTTTTTGCAGAAGTCTTCAAGCCATGACTCTCATAAAGCATGTTAACTTTGGAACAGTTTTGACAAAGTACAGTTGAGTTACAAGAGCTTGCTGTATGATCAAGAACCATATGAAATAGTCGCACACCACTTCCACGCCGTTCCATGAAACCTCAAGCTTTTGATCACTTTTAATACATATTTTTATCTGTATATATATTTATATACATATTTACATATATGAAATATATATACAAATTTACATATCTACAATATATATACATATATATAAAATATATATATTTATAACACATATGTTATGTATATATATGTGTATATATATATATATATATATACACACATATACTGGGTGACTGGGCCCTCGCTCCATCACGTCGGGGTAAGCCGAATATATATATATATATATATATATATATATATATATATATATATATATATATATATATATACACTCACCTAAAGGATTATTAGGAACACCTGTTCAATTTCTCATTAACGCAATTATCTAATCAACCAATCACATGGCAGTTGCTTCAATGCATTTAGGGGTGTGGTCCTGGTCAAGACAATCTCCTGAACTCCAAACTGAATGTCAGAATGGGAAAGAAAGGTGATTTAAGCAATTTTGAGCGTGGCATGGTTGTTGGTGCCAGACGGGCCGGTCTGAGTATTTCACAATCTGCTCAGTTACTGGGATTTTCACGCACAACCATTTCTAGGGTTTACAAAGAATGGTGTGAAAAGGGAAAAACATCCAGTATGCGGCAGTCCTGTGGTGAAAATGCCTTGTTGATGCTAGAGGTCAGAGGAGAATGGGCCGACTGATTCAAGCTGATAGAAGAGCAACTTTGACTGAAATAACCACTCGTTACAACCGAGGTATGCAGCAAAGCATTTGTGAAGCCACAACACGCACAAGCTTGAGGCGGATGGGCTACAACAGCAGAAGACCCCACCGGGTACCACTCATCTCCACTACAAATAGGAAAAAGAGGCTACAATTTGCAAGAGCTCACCAAAATTGGACAGTTGAAGACTGGAAAAATGTTGCCTGATCTGATGAGTCTCGATTTCTGTTGAGACGTTCAGATGGTAGAGTCAGAATTTGGCGTAAACAGAATGAGAACATGGATCCATCATGCCTTGTTACCACTGTGCAGGCTGGTGGTGGTGGTGTAATGGTGTGGGGGATGTTTTCTTGGCACACTTTAGGCCCCTTAGTGCCAATTGGGCATCGTTTAAATGCCACGGCCTACCTGAGCATTGTTTCTGACCATGTCCATCCCTTTATGGCCACCATGTACCCATCCTCTGATGGCTACTTCCAGCAGGATAATGCACCATGTCACAAAGCTCCAATCATTTCAAATTGGTTTCTTGAACATGACAATGAGTTCACTGTACTAAAATGGCCCCCACAGTCACCAGATCTCAACACAATAGAGCATCTTTGGGATGTGGTGGAACGTGAGCTTCGTGCCCTGGATGTGCATCCCACAAATCTCCATCAACTGCAAGATGCTATCCTATCAATATGGGCCAACATTTATAAAGAATGCTTTCAGTACCTTGTTGAATCAATGCCACGTAGAATTAAGGCAGTTCTGAAGGCGAAAGGGGGTCAAACACAGTATTAGTATGGTGTTCCTAATAATCTTTTAGGTGAGTGTATATAGACACATATATATTTACATTTTGTGTTTTGAAGGTTTTCAACCTGATGGACCAACCAGTCAACAAGTAACAAATAAGGGAACAATAAATATTGAGCTGTGTTGGAAAAAGTTGTCCCGTGCGTCCTTTGGGGTTCATGTACCATTTCAAGTTGGGCAAGAGTTGAAGAAAACACCTAGAAACTTGACACACACACACACACACACACACACACACACACACACACACACACACACACACACACACACACACACACACACTATGAGATGCTAACTTGTTTCACTCCCTACAGTTTCCTGTAATCCTGTTGTTTCCATGGAAACACCAATCACAGAGCAGACGTCTGTGGATGAAGATGTCTACGTGTGACGGCCAATCAGAGCTCTCCTCATCTTCAGGCGCTCTGCCTCACCTGGACACAACTCACCTTCAGTTTGCAGCCACTGCGTTTGACCTGTCTTTCAGTTATTATTTTGTCACAAAATAAAAAGTAAACTTGTACGTTGGCCTTTTAGATGATTCTGCTATTTAGTTCAATACAAGAAGAGCAATGAGGTGAACATATTTTAGTAGCACTTCTCTATTTAGTAGCACTTCTCTATTTAGGTTCTCTGTGAGGTGAACATATTTTAGTAGCACTTCTCTATTTACGCTGAAACGACATTTAACCTTCTGCACCCCAAGCCCCGCAGTGCCCATTATCAGACAAGGAAATTATAAAATAAGTCAAATGACGTTTCCTAAAGGATCCTTTAGGAAACGGTTAAATGTCCTTTCAGCGTAAATAGAGAAGTGCTACTAAAATACCGTTAACTTACCGTTAAGTTTATGTAATTACATAAACCCTGTAGCCTCGACGTCACTTCAGGGGGCGGCGGCCGTAACGTTTCACTAGTTCGTTCAAAAGTACACTTTACAAAGACGGATTTCAATAAAAGACACCTCTTTGTAACCCTACGAGCTCGTAGGAGTCAAATAAAGCATTCAAAATCATTCGTTGTACTATACTAGTCCCAATGCGCCTGGAATGTTTTTTTCCTACTTCCGTTTTTCGACTATGGTGGCTTCCTAGACTGCGTAACACGTCTTCAGCAGAAATGTATGCACATTTTAAATCCCAGCATGCCCCAAACCAATGGTATACATAAAGGTTATAACTTTTACATTTTTGAACCCAACGACACCGTTTTTTTGAGTAAAACTCCATGGTAATTCCCCAAGGCTTCGTTTTATTGTAATTTTTTTTTCTGATTATATAGGTCATTATCTTTACAAAGAGGGGTCTTAGAACTCTGTAGGTTGTTGTTTAGGCCTTGAAGCATGGAGTTGGAAAAACTCAGGGGCAGCTCGACCAGCCATTTTTTATTAATTTTTATTAAAAATAAAATTCTGAAAAGATTAACATAAATTAACCAAGTATTTGAACTAATTTGGTGTTCATACGACTATTTGAAGAATGGGTACAGGGAACCCCAGAGCCCCCGAATTCGAGAGTGCTGGGGTGCAATGGTCATCTCTTTCTGTTGAAAGTTTTCTTCATTTCAAATATTTTATGTAGTTTTTTTTTCCTACGTTTTAATCATAGTGTTAAACATTTTGATCTCTTAAAGTTAGTCACACTAATAAATAAAAATTAAAATAAGTCATTAGATTTAAACAATTTAATAAAAAAGCAAAACAAAGTTGATACATATTTCTCTTTATTTGTATGAAATCATGAAATAAATCAAACTGATCAGCACATTATCATATATCTCAGAATCATGTTGAACACATTTTCCAATAGAATACAAAGTTGAGTACTTTCAGTTTGATATGTTATTGAATTATTATAATGAATCAGAAACTTCCAATAATCAACACCTGACATTGTTTCTATTCTGATGACATCATCACTCATTAAAACTGACATCATGATCAGATACATAAAGAAATAAAAGGTTCAAACTTCATTCATGTAGAAATGTTATAAAAGGAGCCAAAGTGATTTATAGAGAAAACCAACATGAACATAAACAACAACAAGGAAGTCATTCAGAGTTTAACTGTATCACTTTCTTTTCTTTCATGCCATTTTTTACTATGTAAACTGCTGCTACTACTACCGCTGCTGCTGCTGCTACTATTGGTGCTCCTCCTGTTCCTACTGCTGCCACTACTGCTTCGACCAATAAATAAGGCCTCAATCTTTTCCATATTTGTTTTACTTTGGCTAGCCGTGCTGCTACTCCCACTGCTGCTGCCACTGCTACTGCTTCTCCTGTTTCCACTACTGCTGCTCCTGTTCCCACGGCTGCTGCTCCTGTTCCCACGGCTGCTGCTCCTGTTCCCACGGCTGCTGCTCCTGTTCCCACGGCTGCTGCTCCTGTTCCCACGGCTGCTGCTCCTGTTCCCACGGCTGCTGCTCCTGTTCCCACTGCTGCTCCTGTTCCCACTACTGCTGCTCCTGTTCCCACTACTGCTGCTCCTGTTCCCACTACTGCTGCCACCGCTATTGGTGCTACTACTGCCACCGCTATTGGTGCTACTACTGCCACCGCTATTGGTGCTACTACTGCCACCGCTATTGGTGCTACTACTACTGCTACTGCCGCTATTGGTGCTACTATTGGTGCTACTACTGCTGCTGCTACTCCGACCAATAAATAAGGCCTCAATCTTTTCAATGCTGCGTTACTCACCTCACCATCACCGGCCCTCTGGTTCTTTTCTTTTTTTAAAGAACAGGTTCCTTACTGTATTTAAGAACAAGTGTTGTTCTTCCTTTAACAACAACTTGGGCATCTTGAACATGTCATCGGTGAAGTGTTGTCCAGCATTAGCTGTGACCATCTCATCTACTTTAGTCAGGAAGGTTCTGACCTGCTCTCTTTTCCTATTGGCTCTGTTGTCAAACACACAGTATCTACCACCACACAAGGAGACCAGCTGTGACACATGAGGGTTGGACCGGATCAACTCCTCCATGCTCGGGTCCTTCAGCGCGTCTCCATGAGTAAAAAGAACCATGGAGTACTTCAAAGCCTCGCTGGTGAACATCTTTGGAAGTAGCTCAAACAGTTGGACGTCAGTGTTGGTGATTCTGCCTAATCTGACCACAATGACGAAGGCATGTGGCCCAGGACTGGCTGTTAGATTAATCTTCATGATCTCCAGGTACAGCTGTTTAGGAGTCAGAACTTCATCAGTGAATCCTGGAGTGTCGACCACTGTGACCTCACAACCCTCCACGAGGGGTGACTGAGAAACACTCTCAGTACTGACTGAATCAAAGCCACAGCCTGATTTAAACCCCTCTGATCGCAGGATGGTGTTGCCTGATGAACTCCTTCGAGCTCGGGGTAGTCCGAGCAGGACGACCCTCCTGGCTTTGGAGACATCAGCTGGAAGACAGAAAACACATAAAAACAGATGAGCTTACCTTCTCATTACTACAGTCTGCAAACTGATGGGATCATAAACATAAACAATAAAGAAATATGTCTGGAGCACTTTTAGCCCAGAGACAGAGACACTTACTGTGGACATAAGGGTACAAACTGTGGTCAGTAAGCAAGAACACATGAGGTTAATAACATGATTGATATAATGACCAGCTGCCAATGTTCAAACTTATTGTTAACCAGTTTACTCTTAACTCCAACCAGAGGTTTGAGAAGAAGGCTGTAACTACTAACTCCACCAGCTGTGATAATGAACTCAGATACTGAGGACGCTTCATGTCAATCACAACATAACGGCTTTACTTCAAATAGAAACTTTAAGAAGTAGATCATAAGATACCTGGTGACTCAGGTTGTTCCTGAGTTGTGAGGCGGCCTGTCTTCATTAGCAGATCTCTGACTTGTTCTTCATCATCAACCTCATTGTTGAAGAGGTGACACGCCCCCGCAAACCTTCGAACAACATCTGGAAGCGTAGCTTTATCTTGAAAGATAAATTCTTCCAGTGACGTGTTTTGCAAACTATCACCACCAGTGAAGAGCAGGTAAGTATTTTTTATCCCATGTTCCCCGAGGACTTTAATGGCTTTCCTCACATACTTCTGGTCTTCCTCTGTGAACCGTGCAGCTCGGACCACCACTAGAAACAGACAACGTCTGGAGGACTGCAGGAGCTTCTGACAGTACTCTTTAATCTCGCTCTCAGTTTCCTTGGTGTCCAATATTCCCGGAGTGTTGACCACTGAGATCTGTTTCCCGAGATCTCTTCAGAGATTTCTTTTGTAATTGGTGTCAAGGCATTGTTTGACTCAAACTTCGTTCGTCCCAAGATGGTGTTTCCTGAGGCACTTTTACCAACTCCTGCTTTTCCAAGCAGGACAATGGTGAGATCTGGATCTGGGTTCATGTCTGACGATCAGAAAACCTGCTGAAGAAAAAGATCAGATTCAGCAAGTTAAATTATATTTGTGTACATTTTCTTAACAGGTTGTGACCTGTCTGATAGGGAGACACACAAAGCAAGGATTCATTGTTGGTCCTCTCTGAATTTCAGAATGCTTCGACCCAGTCAGATGCAAATTAATATCCCGCCCGGCCCGCCGCCCGGTCTACATAACACCCGACCCTGATGCTTGTCCCTATGGGTGGTGAGTCCACAAGGTGGTGGGTCCACATTGTGGGTCATTCTTGAAAACTGTACGGTTCAATTCAAAGCGGGCCGTTATTCTGCCTAAAAGTCAGAAGAAATGACTGATTACCAATGAGCGATCTCAAGTAAGTTGTGAGTTTGTAAGTTGTGAGTCAGAACAACCTGGAGCTGAACAAGGCCAAAACTGTAGAGATGACAGTGGACTTCAGGAGGAGCCCCCCAACATTACCCCCCTCACCATACACAACAGCACTGTTTCTGCAGTGGAGACCTTCAAGTTTCTGGGATCCACAATCTCCCGGGACCTGAAGTGGGCCTCCAACATCAACACCATCCGCAAAAAGGCCCAGCAGAGGCTGTACTTCCTGCGCCAGCTCAGAAAGTACAACCTGGCTCAGGAGCTGCTGATCATGTTTTACTCCGCCATCATCCAGTCTGTCCTCTGTCCTCTGCTCTTCCATCACTGTGTGGCCACCAAAGAGGACAGAGTCAGACTACAACGGATAGTCAGGTCTGCAGAGAGAACTATTGGTTCCAGCCTGCCCTCCATTCTGGACTTGCACACCTCCAGAGTCAGGAAGCGGGCTGGAAAGATCACTGCAGACCCCTCACACCCTGGACACAAGCTGTTCCAACTCCTCCCCTCTGGTAGGCGCTACAGAGCACTGTACGCCAAAACCACCAGACACCGAAACAGCTTCTTCCCACTGGCCGTCACCCTGATGAACAGTTAATCAGTCACCTCCATCTGCACCATTTGCACTTTTTGTCTTTTTTTATATTTATCTTGTTATTGTATATTGTCTATACATATGTAGAGCAAAGTGAAACTGGAGTTAAATTCCATGTATGCGTAAACACACATGGCCAATAAACCCTAACCCTGATCAGCTAACCCTAACCCAATTAAGGTAACCCTAACCCAGTGCAGCTAGCTCTAAACCAGTTCAACTGGCTATAACCCAGTTCAGCTAACTTTAACCCTGTTCAGCTAACCCTAACCTAACCCAGTTCGGCTAACTGGAACACAGTTCAGCTAACTAACCCAGTTCAGCTAACCCTAATTCAGTACAGCTAATGCTAACCCAATTAAACTAACTGTAACCCAGTCTAGCAATCTATAACCCAGTTTAGCTAACCCTAACCAGTTTGGCAAGCTCAAACCCAGTTCAGCTAACTCTAACCTGAACTGTGAATAACTGTTGTTGTTGTGCAACTACACTCATGGCCCCTCCCTCCTTATCGACATCAGAGTTGACGGATTTCAGACGATAATACTGGAAAAGACAAATTCATCTCTTCAACTGTTATTGTTGTCATCTGTTGTTGGAATGTTATCGATTTATGGATCAATATGAGGCGTCATCGGTGAGTTGCCTAGATTTTGATATTGTTTGTTTGCTGTTGTCTGACATTAACTGTAGCTGCTGTGGTGTTCCGATCTTGAAATGGTTGAAAGAATTAGAATCCAGAGAATCGTAGCTTTCTAACACACTACTACACTCGTAGTATCAAACTATAAATAGCGATCAACTAAAGTGTACAATGTACAGTGTACGTTCAGTGTACGTGCACGAACCGCGGGCGGGCCAGCGTACACTAGGAGGTTAAATAAATATTTTTTTAAATATATATATATATATATATATATATATATATATATATATATATATATATATATTTCATTGACCCAGTATCACCTCAAACTCAAAGAGGAGTTCCCTTTGAACGATTTTCCACTGGGCAAAAAATACAATAAATATATATATATATATATATATATATATATATATATATATATATATATTTTGTCAAAGCCTCAGGGAGCCTCAACAGAGGGGCTAAAGAGCCTCAACAGAGGGAATAAACAGGCTAAAGAGCCTTAACTCTTGGACCACTGAGGTCATTTTCAGTTGATTTTCTCGATTTGACATAATTTCTTAAATTCACCTTTTAAGGCACTTTCATATAATACATACCCATGTTTTACATCATAAATTGCAGAACAATCTCAGCTCTCTATAATGAGGCACCATTGTCATAAGGCAAAAGTGTAAAGAGAAAATATGACTAAAGCTGAAAAATGGAATCTCGATTTTTGGAAATTCTTCATATTTCGTGTTCAAACATAACTTCACAGGTGGTATATAGGTGGTAACTCTGTTTAGGTGATGGAAATTGGTTTAGCAAAGGTTTTAGGTTCACGAAAGCAGTGAAATATATGAATAAAATGGTAGATACATGTAAATAAATGTCTAAAGCTAAAAAAAACATTATCGTTTTTTGAGTAGAAATATGGTCTTTCACACGTTTCACCAAAATGATAAAAATGGGACTGAGAAATGACTTCTTACTGCAGATAAAGCTTCATGGGGTGTGTGCAAATGAAAAATGACCATCACAACATTTATTTATTTTTGAAATAAAAATATGTATAATATATATATATATATATACTGTATATATATATATATACATATGTGTACAGAATATGAACGTTGAGAAATATAAAACAGAAAAAAACTCGACAGACTATTTACAATATACATATGGCTTGCTTCAATGGCATATCCTCATGCCATGGACAGCTGGAGCTGCAGCTGTCCATGGCATGAGGATATTCCCCTCTGCCTGCAGCTGGACAGAAACTGTTCCCAGGCATGGAAACAGTTTCTGTCCAGCTGCAGGCAGAGGGGAACGTTACACTCCTCGCACTTCCATGGTGTGTCTTTTCGCACGCATTTCATCCTGCAAAGCTCGCAAATCTTGCGCCCCGCCGTTGACTTTGTTTTGGGGCAGGCTGCAGCAGCAGCAGAGACAGGCACAGGACCATGACTGCAGGTGTCGGGGCAGGAGCGATGTGAAGCGGCTGTCCACAGAGATCAGCACTCACAGCTGCTCCATGAAACCTCTGTGCGTCATGGGTTCTGTTCGCTGGGTCAGACAGAGTTCCAGGTGGATGATATAGCTGTTGGTGGTGGCAATGTCCACAAAATGAAAAAAAAAGTGTTCTGTACCAGTGCATCGTCTTGCGATGTACAGAGTAATACTGGATGAGCTGGTCTGACAGATCAACTCCACCCATGTACTCTGCAACTGGTGTGGGACAGGGGACTAGTGCTCTTTTCCAGGAGCCATCTTGCTGCTTCATCCTCCTCTGCGCAGTTCCCCCAGAGTATGCAGAGTGAACTGTGGAGCAGGCCGATACTTCCCTCGTGTCCATCCACTTCACAAAGACGATGGGGCCCTCACGGATCCATCTCATGGAGCCTCTCTGTGACTTCTTTGTGAGGGCGTTCACATCAGTCCGAGGGGATTCTTTCCGGTAGTCCCTGCATGTCCCACAGGCAGCAACTCTGCACTCATGGAGAGCCCTGAAGAGCTTGGGGCTGGAATAGAAATTGTCAGTGTAAATGTGGTAGCCTATGCCGAGGTAACTGGGTCGCATAAGGGTCATGACAGCATCATAGGACAGGCCATGTGCGGAGGGGATGCTACTTTTGCCGGGGTAAATGGAAAAGTCCACCGTGTAGCCATTCCTTGAGTCACTTTGTGGGTTTGTCTTTCATGAACTGGCACATCCCACTGTTAGCCCGTTATATAACCTCCAGACCTACATGAAGGGTATGAAGTCCAGGTCATTGACTCATATTTTCAGAGAGTCCTGAGCCACCGTGGACTCGGTAAATGGTAAATGGACCCATACTTGTATAGCGCCTTTCTAGTCTTCCAACCACTCAAGGCGCTTTAACACTGCATGACATCATTCACCCATTCATACACTGATGATAGGAGCACCATGCAAGGAGCCACATCAGATTGTCAACCATTCATACACCGTAGACGCAGCTACGTGAGCAATTTAGGGTTAAGTGTCTTGCTCAAGGACACATCGACATGGGCTAGCGGAGCCTGGGATCGAACTGCCGATCCTCTGATTAAAGGACGACCCTGCTCACAACTGAGCCACAGTTGCCCTCGGTAACTTTCATCAGGGAGTCCTGAGCTACCTCTTGCTCGAGGAGCCTCATCGTGGTTGCCACCTCGATCTCGCATCTGACACCCAACACACATCAGAGTCAAAACCTATTTTTTAACGTAAAGTGAACGACGATATAACCTCCACACCTACCACCTACATTACGGGTATGAGGTTGAGGTGGTGGGAGTCCTGAGCCAGCGTGTGCGGGATAACTTTCATCAGGGAGTCCTGAGCCAGCGTGGAAGGAGAACTTTCCGACGGAGGCTGCGTTCTCAGAAAGCAGACGCCGACGACGCTACACCACCACCGTCCTCACTACGGACTTTTAGAGCACCGCAAACGGAGGAGGACGGACGCCTCACTGTCTCATGAGCTGCCACAGAACCAGCAGCAGTAGTGGAGTTTGGAGACGTGATCCACTTCCTGAAAGTATATTTACTTTGCTCAGTTTGCTGCAGCAATTGAGGAATCGCTCTTCTGCAGCTTGATACCTTTCAGCAGATGTTTGTTCTGGAAGAGTCTTTCAACATTACATGTTTTGTTATTTGCTAAATTCTCGCCACATATCAGCATACAGGTCAGCCAGCCTCGTTGGCAGTGAAAGTAAATGAATATGTCCACGCAGAATTAAACGCTCTACTTTCCTCCGTGACTTTTTTTAGTTGATAGTTTAGCGAGGGCGGGGCTCTGAATCACGAGTAGCCAGCTACAGGGGAAGAGGCTTGACAGCGACGTGACAGGATGTGATGCACATTTTAGTTAAAGAAATATTTAAACATTTATTTTTATTTTCAGTGACCCAATATCACCTAAAACTCCAAGATAAGAGGAATTCCCTCTGAAAGATTTTCCACTGGGCAAAAACGTCTTTTTTGTCAAAGCCTCAGGGAGAGAGGGGCTAAAGAGCCGCATGCGGCTCCAGAGCCGTGGGTTGCCAACCCCTGGGCTAAGCTAGCTGCTGGATGCAGTCGTGCTAACGTTGTATTTTACTTTCCATGCTTGCTTTTTAAATCAACGTGGACTGATCCAGCATGGACAGATACGGTAGTATCTGTCCATGCTGGATCGGGACTCCAGCATGTCCCGATCCATGCTGGATCGGGACATGCTGGAGTAAGGGACATGAAGAAAAATTAAGAAAACATGAGAACACCAGGGCCCTATTCCTCTTACCTGGTTCAACAAAGTCGATCAAATGTCCTATTCTCCAGCTTAAATTACCGCGATGATTGACGTCAGGCTAACTCGGTTTCTCGAAGGCTGATCTGCCCTCAAACAGTTTCGTTAATTCGAACCAGACGTCAGTCATCTGGATAATTGCGCGTGCACGCTGCTCTTCAGAAGGCGGAATAGTCGAGCACTGACACCACGATCATCAAACGCTACAATGGCAAATAAACTCAGAGAAAGAGCCTATTTTTCTCCGCTGAGAAGCAGGAGATGATCATGAACGCATATGAGGAAGTCAAGTCCATAATCATGGCAAAGTCTAATGCTGCATTCACATCAAACGCGTTGGGAATATTCACAACACTTCCTGTTGTGAACGCAGCTGAACACCGCCCCCGCTGCGAGACATAAGCATCGCAAAATATCAGACAAGTTCAATGCGTTAGTGTTGGGAAAATGCATCGGCTAATTTTAAGTGACTCATCACCCAAATCAATCAGATTATATTTATTTAAATGTGACTGCTGGCAGTAGTATACAGTAGTATACTTCGCTCTGGAATGAAACTCCAGAGATCAGTCCGCTCAGCTGCAGCGTCCAATCACATAACAGATGAACAGTGAGGGGGCGTGTCGAGCATTAAAACGCTTCCTGGAAGCTCGCTCTTGGGGCTCCTCGATCATGACTCCTCCTCCTCCTCCTCCTCGCTGCTCGATCGTCGCTCCTCAGAGCAGAATAAGAGCTTTGAAACGGCCGTCAAGATTCAATTCAATTCAGTTTATTTTATATAGCCCACTCTTAAATGAGGTGACCGTGCCTGCCCCCCGGACTGAAAGTGGAAGCTGATTCCACAGAAGAGGAGCCCGATAACTGAAAGCTCTAGCCCCCAACCTACTTTTTAAGACTCTGGGAACCACAAGTAACCCTGCATTCAGTGAGCGTAACGCTCTAGTGGGGTAATATGGCACTATGAGCTCTTTAAGATATGATGGTGCATCACCAGTTAAGGCTTTATAGGTGAGGAGAAGGATTTTAAATATGATTCTCAATCTTACAGGAAGCCAGTGGAGAGCAGCTAGCACAGGAGTAATGTGATCTCTCTTCCGAGTCCTTGTTAGTACACGAGCTGCAGCATTCTGGATCAGCTGGAGAGACCGAAGGGACTTTCCGGAGCAGCCTAATAATACGGAGTTACAGTCATCCAGTCTTGAAGTAACAAATGCGTGGATCAATGTTTCTGCATCGCTTTGAGACAGGATGTGCCGGATCTTTGAAATGTTCCGTAGGTGAAAAAACGCAGTCCTTGAGATCTGTTTCACGTGGGAGCCAAAGGATAGGTCCTGGTCAAAAATAACTCCGAGATTCCTTACTGTGGTGGTGGATGCCAGAGCGATGCCATCCAGAGAAACCATATCGTCAGATAATTGATTTCTGAGGTGTTCTGGGCCGAGTAGAATGACTTCAGTCTTGTCCGAGTTCAGCAGCAGGAAGTTGCAGGTCATCCAGGTCTTGATGTCTTTAAGACACGGTTGAAGCTTAGCGACCTGGTGGATTTCATCTGGCTTGATTGACAGATATAGTTGAGTATCATCGGCATAACAGTGAAAGTTTATGGAGTGTTTTCTGATAATAATCCCTAAAGGAAGCATATATAAGGTGAATAAAATTGGTCCAAGCACAGAACCTTGTGGAACTCCATGACGAACACCAGTGGTCGTCGAGGCCTCATCGTTTACAAATACAAACTGAGATCTATCTGATAAATACGACTTAAACCAGCTTAATGCTGTACAGTCTCTGTAATAAGATGTCATGGTCAATGGTGTCAAATGCTGCACTAAGGTCTAACAGGACAAGTACAGAGACAAGTCCCCTATCTGATGCAACTAGAAGGTCATTAGTAATTGTCACTAGTGCTGTCTCTGTGCTATGATGCTTTCTAAATCCTGACTGAAACTCCTCAAATAAACTATTGTTATGTAAAAAGTCACACAACTGATTTGCGACTACCTTCTCCAGTATTTTAGAGAGGAAGGGAAGGTTAGAGATAGGTCTGTAGTTAGCCAACACCTCTGGATCCAGGGTGGGCTTTTTAAGAAGAGGTTTAATTACAGCTACTTTAAAAGACTGTGGTACATGACCCATTAGTAAAGACCCATTTATAATATCTAGTAGAGAGGTGCTAATTAAAGGTAAAATTTCCTTAAACAGCTTAGTCGGAACAGGGTCTAGGAGACTGGTAGAAGATTTAGAAGTAGAAACCACTGAAGACAGTTCGTCGAGGTTGATGGTAAAAAATCCATCCAGACGCACAACAGGGCCCACAGTCTCCTCCATGGTCATCCCACCTGAGGATGGACCGGCAGTAGTCGAGGGCAGGAGATCACCGATCCTGTCTCTAATAGCCAGAATCTTACCATTGAAGAAGTTCATAAAGTCATTACTACTGAGGTCTATAGGAATACATGGATCCACCGAGCTATGACTCTCAGCCAGCCTGGCCACAGTGCTAAAGAGAAACCTAGGGTTGCTCTTGTTTTTCTCTATTAGTGATGAGTAGTAGGCTCCTCTGGCATTACGGAGGGCCTTCTTATATGTTCTCAGACTATCCCGCCAAACCAACCGGGACTCCTCCAGACCGTTGGAATGACATATGCCCTCAAGCTTCCGTGATGCTTGCTTCAATATGCGGGTCTGAGGGTTGTACCATGGAGTGATTCTCCTTTGCTTAATGATCCTCTTTTTTAGAGGAGCTATCGAGTCCAGTGTCACTCTCAGTGAGCCAGTAGCACCATCGACGAGCTGATCAATCTGGGAGGGAGTAAAGTTAGCACAGGAGTCCTCTGTTATATTGAGACATGGTAATGAATTAAATACAGAAGGAATCGCTTCCTTAAATCTAGCAATAGCACCGTCAGTTAGACATCTGGTATAAAAACTCTTGCCTAAGGCTGTACAATCCAGTAGTATAAACTCAAAAGTTATAAGGCAATGGTCTGATAAAAGAGGGTTCTGTGTAAACACTACTAAATGCTCCACATCAATGCCATATGTAAGAACAAGGTCGAGGGTGTGGTTAAAGCAGTGAGTCGGTTCCTGTACTCTCTGACAGAAGCCAATTGAATCCAACAATGAGCTAAATGCAACACTAAGGCTATCATTGCTAACATCCACATGAATATTAAAATCACCTACAATAATAATAACCTTATCAGTCTTAAGGACCAAACTTGATAAAAACTCTGAAAATTCAGATATAAATTCTGAGTACATACCTGGTGCCCGGTATACCACGACAAACAGAATCGGCTGTACTGTTTTCCAGGTTGGATGTGAAATACTAAGAACAAGGCTTTCAAATGAGTTGCAGTTCAATCCAGGTTTAGGACCCATCAACAGACCCGAGTCAAAGATGGCAGCTACTCCACCTCCTCGGCCGGTGTCTCGAGGAATGTGCATATTAACATGACTTGGAGGAGTAGATTCATTTAGGCTGACATATTCCTCATGTCTAAGCCAGGTTTCAGTAAGACAGAACACATCAATATGATTGTCAGATATTAATTCATTTACTAATACAGCTTTAGAAGACAAAGATCTAATATTTAGGAGTCCACATTTAATTATCCTATCGTGTTGCACTATTGCAGTAGTAGTGTTAACCCTTATGAGGTTATTTTCTATAACTCCTCTTTTGGTTACTTTTGATTTAATTAATTTAAGTGGCCGTGGGACAGACACAGTCTCTATAGAGTTAAAGGTGGGCAGCTGCCCTAAAGAAAATGCAGGAGATGCAGAGAAGGGTGTAAGACTACAACTCTGCTTCTGCTTCCTGGTCTGTCATGCACGAGGTCGACCAATAAACTTGGTCATATTTGCAGAAAGGAGATCCGCTCCATCCAAAGTGGGATGGATGCCATCACCCCTAATCAGACCTGGGTTTCCCCGGAAAGACCGGCAGTTATCTGCGAAGCCCACATTGTTTGCTGGACACCACCGTGACAACCAACGGTGGAAAGTTGACATGCGGCTATACATCTCATCAGTCACCGTGTTTGGTTAGCGGGCCAGAGAAGACTACGGAGTCTGCCATTGTTTTGGCGTAAGCACACACCGCCGATTTTAGTGACTTCCGAGTGGCGAAGTCGGGAGTCATTAAAGCCGACGTGTATTACAATCTTACTGTATTTACGTTTGTCTTTAGCCAACAGTTTTAAATAGGACTCAACGTCGCCCGCTCCCAGAAATACATTTGACTGTGGTCCCTGGTTTTGCGATCTTCACGTTTCTAACAATTGAGCTCTCGACAGCCAAGGTTGGTTTCTCAGTGCCGCTGAGTGGCGAGAGGCTAGAAACGGGAAGAGGCTGGCGGTGTCCAGAGGACTGCTTAGATCCCGGCTTCTGCCTCCCTCGTACAGTCACCCAGTCCCTCGGCTGCTCGGGGGCTGCCGGGGAACAGTTAACGTTATCAGAAGCTAAAGCTAGTTGGTCCGCACCGACTATGGGAGTTGGGATGGCTAACGTAGCTAACGTCTGAGCTTCAATGGTGCGCAGCCGTGCATCTAACCCACTGAGACCTGCCTCCAACCTAGCAAATAAACTACACTTCTTACATGTACCGTTATCATTAAAGAAGGCAGGGGAATAGCTATACATGTGACACGCTGAGCAGGAGAGAGCAGAAGAGGGAGAGGAGGAAGACATCGCTAGCTGCTAGTGAGGTAGCTAACGACTAGCAGAACAAACAAAGTGAAAACAGGACAGTTAGATGCAGGCGGTGAGCCGCTAAAAGAAGAAGAGAGTTGAGTGTTTAGATGTGAAAGATGTACAGCAGGTGATCAGGCGCTTGTACTGGAGAATATCACACAATTAGCTCTGTTTAGCTGGAGCTGAGACAAGTACGTTATCAACAAACACGGTGGAACCGGAAGTGACGCAATACGCTTACCGTCGGAAGTAGACGTGAATAAAAAAAGATGACGACGGAGAACCACTTCCGGTTCAATCGAGGATCGAGGAGTGAGGAAACGACAATTTAGAGACTTGGGATGTACCCAGTATGTGAGACGGTCAATGCTCGGCTGCACCGTGTGGTGTTCAATGTACGGCTCGAGGAGGTCTCGGCAGAATCGATAGCGCTGCGTACAGGAAGTCATGATGATGTGAGCTCGTACAGGAAGTCATCATGATGTGAGCTCGTACAGGAAGTCATGATGATGTGAGAACGTACAGGAAGTCATGATGATGTAAGCTCGTACAGGAAGTCATCATGATGTGAGCTCGTACAGGAAGTCATGATGATGTGAGAACGTACAGGAAGTCATGATGATGTGAGCTCATACAGGAAGTCATCATGATGTGAGCTCGTACAGGAAGTCATGATGATGTGAGAACGTACAGGAAGTCATATCATGATGTGAGCTCGTACAGGAAGTCATGATGATGTGAGCTCGTACAGGAAGTCATCATGATGTGATAACGGATCTTGGCGATCTGGAAGAACTCTCTCCCTATAAAACTAATTTAACTAATATCGCTCCTTCATCAATGAGGAAGGGAGCTGCCTTTTTTGTCCGGTGGGAGTGGCCAGCTTATCCAGTGAATTTCAGTAAGCCTGCGCGGGAGCAGGTTAACAGATTTCGATGTGTTGCTATGGTGATTCATACAAACTTGCTTCGTGGAACCGAAAAGCCTGACCTGCGTCATCTTATCCTGAAAATTATCCAGCTAACTCAGTAAGCCAGGTACGAGGAATAGGACCATGCTCTCTACTCTCATAGGGAGTTAGACCATCCGGTCCATATGACCTTACACCAACATCCCGTCCATATGACCTTACACCAACAGGTACAACAAGACTCACCTTTCCTCAACACTGAGGCAGCACCGCCTACAATTACCAATGAAATACAAACCGTTGTGTGTTTTCACTTACAATGTTCATGAGTGTCAGAAGATATTTCTGAATGTGGTCTCGGCCGTGAAAAAGAAGAACAGAATAATCCACAGCCAATAAAACCTGGAAGAGGAAAACAATTGATTAACCTCTATATTAACTAGTTCATCAACCTCTATGTTAACTAGTTAATTGACCTCTATGTTAACTAGTTAATTAAGTAGTTAATTAACCTCTATGTTAACTAGTCCATTCAGAGTTTACGCCCTGCAGCTGTAAATATGTTTCCTCTAGTCTCCAACAGGTTCATTGTTTCCCGCCATGGATCCAGGTCTCTCCATCGTCCTTCTGGGACACACAGGTCGGTAAAAGTGCTACAGGAAACACCATCCCGAGGCCGCCAGCGTTTGACTCAAGACAAGACTTCAGATCGGTGACAACACAGATCTCTGAGGCGACTGAAACTGTGTTTGGGAAACAGATCTCAGTGATCGACACTCCAGGAATATTGGGATCTGAGAGGGAGATTGAGAGATGGTGTCAGGAGCTGCTGCTGTCCTCCAGGCCGTGTGTGTTCCTGGTGGTGTTCAGTGTGGGACGGTTCACCAGAGAGCAAGGGAAGGTCCTGATGGCAGTTAGCAGGGTCCTCGGGCCTCAGATGCTGAATAAGTGTCACATGCTCTTCACAGGTGGTGATGCTTTATTATTTATGATACCTGGTGAGTCAGCAACCACCTGACTCACCAGGTATGATAAATCATTTCACATATTTGAGTACAGGGTTTAGCCAGAGCCGAGGCTGTGATGGACTCAGGTGATGAAGTCCTTGTCTTTGAACCCGAGAGAGCTTGTGGAGCAACGTTGTGGCACTGAGCTGCTTCTGGGTGACCACGAACATCCATTACACAACCTTCTGGCAACACTTCTGTGGCCTTCATAGCTTCATCACACGTTTTAGAGGTGATTCATTGATACACTTAATTGAACTGGTTTAGCCCTTCCAAGAATCGGCCCCTAGACTTGGTGGAGGGCTTCAGGGGCCTCGTTGACACTGTGCTGTTGGGGGCAGCAGCTCCTGGTCTCCCAAGGCAAAGTTCTCCAAGTTCAGGGACCGGACTAAGTGTGAGTCATCAAGCCTAGACGACCATAAAGCGCTGCAGCACCTGACCTGGAACAAGGAAAAGGAGGCCCCTCTCCTTGAGCCAGACCTGGAGGGGAAGCCCCAGACACATGAAGCTGATCGTGCACAGCCCAAAAGATTTACCTGGAGCTGTTGCCTTCTGGGTCCACCACCTACAGGGATTGGCTTTGGGGTCAGGTGCATTGTCAGCCAGGCGGTAGGTGCTGACCCCTGTCGTCACAGACTGGCTCTCTGGCCGGAAAGGAACCAGAGCTGTTGTGGGAGGTGGAGCGGTACCAACTAGTCTCTAGTCATTACGCAACACTAACAGGAAGTCTCTGAAAGCGTTTTTGAATATCCGGTCTTCTTAAAGTCCTGGCATGTGTATTGCTCATTGACTCGATAGTGTAGTTGGGGCACTTCAACAATCCCTCGAGCAACGATGGATAAACTGGAGGGGCTGGATTTGGAGGAACAATCTGCCTGATTGGAATCAGAGTGGTTCTTTGTTATTAGACTTCTGTGCTCATCATGGATTGGACATAACAAACCCCATGGTCCAGCAGAGGGTAATTCATAAGTGTTCTCGGTACCAGAACACCCGAGACAATAGTTCTATAATCGACTTTGTGGTTGTATCATGAGATCTGCAGCCGTATGGACACTCGGGTGAGTTGGTCTCCTTGCAGCCCATCAAGAGGGTCTCCTTGCAGCCTGTCAAGAGGGTCTCCTTGCAGCCTATCAAGAGGGTCTCCTTGAAGCCTGTCAAGAGGGTCTCCTTGCAGCCCGTCAAGAGGGTCTCATTGCAGCCTATTAAGAGAGTCTCCTTGCAGCCTGTCAAGAGGGTCTCCTTGCACCATATCAAGAGGGTCTACTTGCAGCCCGTCAAGAGGGTCTCATTGCAGCCTATTAAGAGGGTCTCCTTGCAGCCTATCAAGATGGTCTCCTTGCAGCCTATCAAGAGGGTTTCCTTGCAGCCTGTCAAGAGGGTCTCCTTGCAGCCTATCAAGATGGTCTCATCGCAGCCTGTCAAGAGGGTCTTAAATGACTTATGTTGTGATCTGGCGATATATAGAACATTTAATTAAACAAAATGAACTCGACCCCCTAAAATAATGGTAGGGGAAACACTGATGTGGTTATGTCGGCTCCTTCAGACCGTGAAAAGGTTGGGATGAGAGTTAGACCCTCCAAGTCTGAGGCCATGGTTCTTCACCAGAATACTGGGGATTGCTCCCTCCAGGCTTGGAGTGAGTCAAGGACTCCAAGAGGGTGAAACAGAGCATCGGATCAGCAGGCAGATTGGTGCCAGCCGAGTCCTGGACAGATGTAGTTCAGAGCTTGTTGATGTGGTTCTGATCAGGATCCTCCCTTTAGAACTTTATTGATTATTGATTATTGATTGTTGTTTTTCTGAGTTTGTACTCATGATTGAATGCACTATTGTAAGTCGCTTTGGATAAAAGCGTCAGCTAAATGACATGTAATGTAATGTAATGTAGAAGTTTCCCAGGCATCTAACCTCATGTAACCTGCTGTCAATGGGACGCCAGAAAAGACACTTTTGAGGACTTGTGATTAAAAACTGCTGCTGCTTCAGCATCTGGGCCCTCACTGTGTTCTCTCTCTTCCAGCGAATGCTTTCAGAGAAAGGAGGGTCGTCCTGCTCGGCCTACCTGGAGGAGGAAGGAGTTCATCAGGCAACACCATCCTGGGATCAGAGGGGTTTAAATCAGGCTGTGGCTTTTATTCAGTCAGTACTGAAGAGTGTTTCTCAGTCAGCCCTCATGGTCGACACTCCAGGAGTCACTGATGAAGTTCTGACTCCTGAGCAGCAGTACCTGGAGATCATGAAGATGACAGTAAAGGCCAGTCCTGGACCACATGCCTTCGTCATTGTCGTCAGAATAAGAACCATCACCATCGCTGACATCCAACTGTTTGAGCTACTTTCAAAGCTGTTCACCAGCGAGGCTTTGAAGTACTCCATGGTTCTTTTTTCTCATGGAGACGCGCTGAAGGACCAGAGCATGGAGGAGTTGATCCGGTCCAACCCTCACGTGTCACAGCTGGTCTCCTTGTGTGGTAGTAGATACTGTGTGTTTGACAACAGAGCCAATAGGAAAAGAGAGCAGGTCAGAAGCTTCCTGACTAAAGTAGATGAGATGGTCACAGCTAATGGTGGACAACACCAGCGACATGCTCAAGAGCACTCAGTCAGGCGGTCGTGCTGCTGGCAGAGTTTACAGAACATGGGGAGTAATTTGGCGTTTTGTAAAGTTCCACAAGTATAAAATCTTTGGTTTCTCACTGATTCTGACTGTGATTGCAATCCGAGGCATGAATCATGAAATAATCCGGAACAGCTGAACTAACTATGAAACCGCCTCACGCTTTCCCATCTCGGTGTCGGAGGTATTTTAAAACAAAATCATCATCAGATAACAAGTTAATGTAATGGCCGTGGTTGTGACCCCGAAACCTAAAGGTGTAAACTTCACTCCTCCAACACGCATTATGTATGTAGCTCCATTCTTCTGACACATTAAGTGTCATTATTATACATAATTATGAACACAAACTAAACACTACTCCAAAGATTGAAAAACTGAATCAGAATCCATCATCAGAGGACTTGTGTGTGTTAATAACTTGATCTTTATTCATGACCTTTGACCTCTGCTGTGTTACAATCAGCTGCACAGTGAGACAGGTCTGCTGCATCATTTAAAATTCACATCTATTCATGTGATTATTTATTTGTTTCTCATGTATTCACAAGTTATTGATTTGATCTTCTACTGAAAATGAACGAGCCGTAATGAATCAATGAATTAATACATGTTCAGTATTTAGAGGTTGTTGTTTATGTTCATGTTGGTTTTCTCTATAAATCACTTTGGCTCAGTATATATATATATATATATATATATATATATATATATATATATATATATATATGAGTACATATATGAATGAAGTTTGAACATTTTATTTCTTTATGTATCTGATCATGATGTCAGTTTTAATGAGTGATGATGTCATCAGAATAGAAACAATGTCAGGAGTTGATTATTGGAAGTTTCTGATTCATTATAATACTTCAATAACATATCAAACTGAAAGTACTCAACTTTGTATTCTGTTGGAGGATTTGTTCAACACAATTCTGAGATATATGATAATGTGCTGATCAGTTTGATTGATTTCATGATTTCATACAAATAAACCATGAACATGAACAAACACGTTTTTTTCTTGAAACATAAAACGTTGATAAGAAACAGACTTTAACAGGTTTTTACAAACCACACCGACAGTATTTATGTAGTACTTATACACATAACAAGGCTCAGGTACCTGCTGTCACAGTATGTATGTAGTACTTATACACATAATAAGGCTCAGGTTACCTGCTGTCACAGTATTTATGTAGTACTTATACACATGACATATATACATATAGATATTTATATATATATATATATACATAGATATCTATATATAGATATTTATATTTATATAGAGGAGCAAAAGCAGAAACAATCTGTAAACCCAATGAACTGTAAATATTTCACCATTCAAACATTAAAAGTTGAGTAACACTGATTCAACATCTTCCAGAAACAACTGACGGTCCAATAAAAAGCTTTGAAAGAGTTCATTAGTAAACGATGTTGTTGACATCTGATCTCAGACCAGCTGGAAGGACTTCTTCTCTTCAGAACACAGTGATCTGTTCTTCATCCTCCTCCCTCTCAGGTGTCTGCAGGAAACAATCACAACGTCTCAAATGTGGTTGAATTTATTCATATTTTATGTATAAATATATAACCTGTATATGACCCTGTTTACATCTGACAATAACATGCCTGTATGTATATATAGTATATGTGTGTGTATATATACACACATATATACATTACATTACATACATATACACGTGTGTATATATATATATATATATATATATATATATATATATATTCACGTGTTGGGGGACATATTCACCAGAAACAGCAGCGTATGGTGGATGATGAACTCTCTGGTGAGTCTGAGCAGATCCTGGTTCAGAGTCTGAAACAGAGTCGGGACCAGAACCAGAGCCAGGTTCTGAGCCGACATCCTGTTGACCTGAGAGAACACCTGGACCCTGAGGAGGAGAACCATCTGAAGTGAACTCATGTGGATCGTGGTGCTCAGTTTGAACTGCTTACCGCTGCTAACGGCAAACACACTTCAACTTCCTTCAGAGCTTCCAGTTAAAATGACATTTCAGCTGCTTTCATCACGTACAGACCTCTCTACTAGTTCTCATCTGACACTTCAGCTGCTTTCATCATGTACAGACCTCTCAGTCTGTTCTCATCTGACACTTCAGCTGCTTTCATCACATACAGACCTCTCTACTAGTTCTCATCTGACACTTCAGCTGCTTTCATCATGTACATACCTCTCAGTCTGTTCTCATCTGACACTTCAGCTGCTTTCATCACATACAGACCTCTCTACTAGTTCTCATCTGACACTTCAGCTACTTTCATCATGTACATACCTCTCAGTCTGTTCTCATCTGACAATTCAGCTGCTTTCACCATGTACAGACCTCTCAGTCTGTTCTCATCTGACACTTCAGCTGCTTTCACCATGTACAGACCTCTCAGTCTGTTCTCATCTGACACTTCAGCTGCTTTCATCATGTACAGACCTCTCAGTCTGTTCTCATCTGACACTTCAGCTGCTTTCATCATGTACATACCTCTCAGTCTGTTCTCATCTGACACTTCAGCTGCTTTCATCATGTACATACCTCTCAGTCTGTTCTCATCTGACACTTCAGCTGCTTTCATCATGTACAGACCTCTCAGTCTGTTCTCATCTGACACTTCAGCTGCTTTCATCATGTACATACCTCTCAGTCTGTTCTCATCTGACACTTCAGCTGCTTTCATCATGTACATACCTCTCAGTCTGTTCTCATCTGACATTTCAGCTGCTTTCATCACATACAGACCTCTCTACTAGTTCTCATCTGACACTTCAGCTGCTTTCATCATGTACAGACCTCTCAGTCTGTTCTCATCTGACACTTCAGCTGCTTTCATCACATACAGACCTCTCTACTAGTTCTCATCTGACACTTCAGCTGCTTTCATCATGTACATACCTCTCAGTCTGTTCTCATCTGACACTTCAGCTGCTTTCATCACATACAGACCTCTCTACTAGTTCTCATCTGACACTTCAGCTGCTTTCATCATGTACATACCTCTCAGTCTGTTCTCATCTGACACTTCAGCTGCTTTCATCATGTACAGACCTCTCAGTCTGTTCTCATCTGACACTTCAGCTGCTTTCATCATGTACATACCTCTCAGTCTGTTCTCATCTGACACTTCAGCTGCTTTCATCATGTACATACCTCTCAGTCTGTTCTCATCTGACACTTCAGCTGCTTTCATCATGTACAGACCTCTCAGTCTGTTCTCATCTGACACTTCAGCTGCTTTCATCATGTACATACCTCTCAGTCTGTTCTCATCTGACACTTCAGCTGCTTTCATCATGTACATACCTCTCAGTCTGTTCTCATCTGACATTTCAGCTGCTTTCATCACGTACAGACCTCTCTACTAGTTCTCATCTGACACTTCAGCTGCTTTCATCATGTACAGACCTCTCAGTCTGTTCTCATCTGACACTTCAGCTGCTTTCATCACATACAGACCTCTCTACTAGTTCTCATCTGACACTTCAGCTGCTTTCATCATGTACATACCTCTCAGTCTGTTCTCATCTGACACTTCAGCTGCTTTCATCACATACAGACCTCTCTACTAGTTCTTATCTGACACTTCAGCTGCTTTCATCATGTACAGACCTCTCAGTCTGTTCTCATCTGACACTTCAGCTGCTTTCGTCATGTACAGACCTCTCAGTCTGTTCTCATCTGACACTTCAGCTGCTTTCATCATGTACATACCTCTCAGTCTGTTCTCATCTGACACTTCAGCTGCTTTCATCATGTACATACCTCTGTCTGTTCTCATCTGACACTTCAGCTGCTTTCATCATGTACAGACCTCTCAGTCTGTTCTCATCTGACACTTCAGCTGCTTTCATCATGTACATACCTCTCAGTCTGTTCTCATCTGACACTTCAGCTGCTTTCATCATGTACATACCTCTCAGTCTGTTCTCATCTGACATTTCAGCTGCTTTCATCACGTACAGACCTCTCTACTAGTTCTCATCTGACACTTCAGCTGCTTTCATCATGTACAGACCTCTCAGTCTGTTCTCATCTGACACTTCAGCTGCTTTCATCACATACAGACCTCTCTACTAGTTCTCATCTGACACTTCAGCTGCTTTCATCATGTACATACCTCTCAGTCTGTTCTCATCTGACATTTCAGCTGCTTTCATCACGTACAGACCTCTCTACTAGTTCTCATCTGACACTTCAGCTGCTTTCATCATGTACAGACCTCTCAGTCTGTTCTCATCTGACACTTCAGCTGCTTTCATCACATACAGACCTCTCTACTAGTTCTCATCTGACACTTCAGCTGCTTTCATCATGTACATACCTCTCAGTCTGTTCTCATCTGACACTTCAGCTGCTTTCATCATGTACAGACCTCTCAGTCTGTTCTCATCTGACACTTCAGCTGCTTTCATCATGTACATACCTCTCAGTCTGTTCTCATCTGACACTTCAGCTGCTTTCATCATGTACAGACCTCTCAGTCTGTTCTCATCTGACACTTCAGCTGCTTTCATCATGTACATACCTCTCAGTCTGTTCTCATCTGACACTTCAGCTGCTTTCATCATGTACATACCTCTCAGTCTGTTCTCATCTGACACTTCAGCTGCTTTCATCATGTACATACCTCTCAGTCTGTTCTCATCTGACACTTCAGCTGCTTTCATCATGTACATACCTCTCAGTCTGTTCTCATCTGACACTTCAGCTGCTTTCATCATGTACATACCTCTCAGTCTGTTCTCATCTGACATTTCAGCTGCTTTCATCACGTACAGACCTCTCTACTAGTTCTCATCTGACACTTCAGCTGCTTTCATCATGTACAGACCTCTCAGTCTGTTCTCATCTGACACTTCAGCTGCTTTCATCACATACAGACCTCTCTACTAGTTCTCATCTGACACTTCAGCTGCTTTCATCATGTACATACCTCTCAGTCTGTTCTCATCTGACACTTCAGCTGCTTTCATCACATACAGACCTCTCTACTAGTTCTCATCTGACACTTCAGCTGCTTTCATCATGTACAGACCTCTCAGTCTGTTCTCATCTGACACTTCAGCTGCTTTCATCATGTACAGACCTCTCAGTCTGTTCTCATCTGACACTTCAGCTGCTTTCATCATGTACAGACCTCTCAGTCCGTTCTCATCTGACACTTTCTATCCTTTCAACGTTCACACTTCGACACACTTCAACTCATGTGGTCATCACGTTAAAGAAGACTTAGAAAATGTGAAATTATTCTGCACATTTTATATCAATATAACATTTGATGTATTATTATCAATATATATATATATATCTATATATATATATATATA
This sequence comes from Myoxocephalus aenaeus, assembly GCA_038501785.1. Classification (NCBI taxonomy): domain Eukaryota; kingdom Metazoa; phylum Chordata; class Actinopteri; order Perciformes; family Cottidae; genus Myoxocephalus; species Myoxocephalus aenaeus. The sequence goes on from JBAMJR010000135.1 coordinate 108,133, forward strand.
TATATATATATATCTATATATATATATATATATATATATATATAAATATATATATATATATATTTACAAGGTCACATTTGTGTGTGTGTGTGTGTGTGTGTGTGTGTGTGTGTGTGTGTGTGTGTGTGTGTGTGTTACATGTAAAAGTGTCCAAACAGTGCGTTCAGTGTTGCTCGGTTGTCGTCAGGCAGTTGTCGTAGTAAGCGTCGGTAGTCTGAAAACCTGGAGCGTTCATCTGTAATCACTGAGGGAGAAAATAATATTATAATATTATTACTACTGTAGTAGTACTACTGTTACTACTGTAGTGTTACTATTGTTACTACTGCTACTACTGTGTAGTATTACTACTGTTACTATTGTTGTGTTACTACTGTTACTACTGTAGTGTTACCACTGTTACTACTTTGCAGTATTACTACTGTTACTACTGCAGTATTACTACTGTTACTACTATTGCTACTGTAGTATTGCTACTGTTACTATTGTTACTACTGCAGTATTTGTACTGTTAATACTACTATTACTACTGTAGTATTACTACTGTTACTATTACTACTATTACTAATGTTACTACTGCAGTATTACTACTGTTACTACTACTACTGCAGTATTACTACTGTCACTACTGTTACTACTGTAGTATTACCACCGTTATGGTTTACTGCCTTACCGATACTTTCTGGTACAAGTACATGTAGTATTACCACCGTTATGGTTTACTGCCTTACCGATACTTTCTGGTACAAGTACATGTAGTATTACATGTACAGGGTACTGACCTGCAGCGTGCATCCATTGCTGTCTGTCTCTGTCAGGGAGCAAACTCTCCTGCTGGCGGACATATTGTTTGAGGGCGGCGCCAGCGTCCAACACACCCTGCTCGTCAGTCTCCAGAGGGGCGGAGTCAGGTGATGTCATCAGAGCCTCCACCAATCGGGTGACTTTGGATGCAAGACCACAGCGGCGGTACACGCCATCCACCTTCAGCCCTGAGAGACGGCAGACGGACAGAGACAGAATGTCCCATAAATCTTTGCAGGTTTGTAGTGTTCTGCTCAGTGTTTAGAATATATCAAAAGAACAAAGAATGCAGCTACACACACATTTCTACATAAATATATATTTATAAACACATATGAATAAATCAGAACGAGGTCAGTAAACTACAAGCAGCCTACAGATCTGACAGGAAGTGACTGTTTTGTGACTTCCTGTGGATTCTTTGAAGGCAGCTGAAAACTGTACGACTTGACCACATTTTTGTGACTCCGCCCCCTGATGATGATGATGATGCTCTCGTCTCTTTATAAAGGGCCTAATGTCCGGTTCAGTAACGTTCATCAGGGTTGCAAAGCAGCAGAGGACCGCATTCTCCACTAGGAAGCATCTTAAAGGCAATGCCGTGAGTTCTACCATGTACAAATATGCAATGTGTAGACTGAATGTTTGTATTGTCTTTGTTTGCAAAGAAATATAAATATGTATATACACCGCGTTCCACATTATTAGGCAAATTGTATTTACGGGTCATAAACATTCATTTTTTGGTTTTTCAATGAAACTCATGGATGGTATTGTGTCTCAGGGCTATTTGGATGATTGAAATCATCCAAATAGTAATAATAATAATTAGTTTGCCAGGTGAGCCCAATCAAAGGAAAACTACTTAAGAAGGATGTTCCACATTATTAAGCAAGCTACATGTTTCAGGCAAAATGGGGAAGAAAAAGGATCTCTCTGCTGCTGAAAAGCGGCAAATAGTGCAATACCTTGGTCAAGGTATCACAACATTGGATATTTCCAAAAGAATTGCGCGTGATCATCGCACGGTGAAGAAATTTGTCACCGATTCACAGCACAAGCGGGTTCGTTCAGACAAAGGCAAAATAAGGAAGATTTCTGCCAAACAAATGCGTAGGGTTAAGAGAGCAGCCACTAAAATGCCATTGAATAGCAGCAAACAGGTGTTTGAAGCCGCTGGTGCCTCTGGAGTCTCGCGAACTTCAAGATGTAGGATGCTCAAGAGGTTTGCAAGTGTCCTTAAACCTGTTATTCGGCCACCCCTAAACCAAGCTCACAAGCAAAAAAGGTTGCAGTGGGCTCAGGACTACATGAAGACTAACTTGCAAACTGTTTTGTTTACGGATGAGTGCCGTGCAACCCTTGATGGTCCTGATGGATGGAGTAGTGGATGGTTGGTGAATGGCCACCATGTCCCAACAAGGCTGAGACGTCAACAAGGAGGTGGCGGAGTCATGTTTTGGGCCGGAATCATGGGGAGAGAGCTGGTAGGCCCCTTCAGGGTCCCCGACGGTGTGAAAATGACCTCGGCAAAGTATGTAGAGTTTCTGACTGACCACTTTCTTCTGTGGTACAAAAAGAAGAACCGTGCCTTCCGTAGCAAAATCATATTCATGCATGACAATGCACCATGTCATGCTGCAAAGAATACCTCTGGGGCATTGGCTGCTATGGGCATAAAAGGAGAGAAACTCATGGTGTGGCCCCCATCTTCCCCTGACCTTAACCCTATTGAGAACCTTTGGAGCATCATCAAGCAAAAGATCTAAGGCAGTTCACATCCAACCAGGCGCTCTGGGAGGCTATTATGGCATCCTGCAAAGACATTAAAGCAGAAACGATCAAAGAACTCACAAGTTCAATGGATGCAAGAATTGTGAAGTTGATATCAAAGAATTGGTCCTATGTTAACATGTAACTTGACCTGTTAAGATGTTTTTGATTCAAACGTTTCTTGATTTCAGTAAATATGACCTCCTAATGCTGCAAATTCAACAAATGACAATGTTTTGTTCTTTACAACCTATAAAATATCTTGAAACTCTGAAACTCTGAAATTCTGCATAATAATTTGGAACACTGCATTTTGAGTTTTTTATTTTTGAAAAAAATACTGTTATCATTAGGAGGTTTGTTCAATAGAATTTGACTTATACTCTAACAGTTGATGACTTGAAAATTATACTGACTGACTGTGCATTACTATTTAGGAAAATCTGAGCAAAGTGTAATTTGCATAATAATGTGGAACGCGGTGTACATATATATGTGTATATATATATATATATACACATATATATATATATATATGTGTATATATATATATATATATATATATACACATATATATATATATATATATATATATATATATATATATATACATATACATATACGTATATATATATATATATATATATATATATATATATATATATACATATACATATATATATATATATATACATATACATATATACATATATATATATATATATATACATATATATATATGTACAGGACTGTCTCAGAAAATTAGAATATTGTGATAAAGTTCTTTATTTTCTGTAATGCAATTAAAAAAACAAAAATGTCATGCATTCTGGATTCATTACAAATCAACTGAAATATTGCAAGCCTTTTATTCTATTAATATTGCTGATTATGGCTTACAGCTTAAGAAAACTCAAATATCCTATCTCTAAATATTAGAATATCATGAAAAAGTATACTAGTAGGGTATTCAACTAATCACTTGAATCGTCTAATTAACTCGAAACACCTGCAAGGGTTTCCTGAGCCTTGAAAAACACTCAGCTTGGTTCAGTAAACTAAATCACAAGTATGGGGAAGACTGCTGATCTGACTGCTGTCCAGAGGACCATCATTGACACCCTCCATCAGGAGGGTAAGACACAAAAAGAAATTTCTCAAAGAGCAAGCTGTTCACAGAGTGCAGTGTCAAAGCACATCCACAAAACGTCTGTTGGAAGGGGGAAATGTGGCAGGAAACGCTGCACAACCAAGAGAGATGACCGCAGCCTTAACAGCATTGTGAAGAAGAGTCGCTTCCAGAATTTGGGGGAGCTTCAAAGACAGTGGACTGAAGCTGGAGTCCAGGTATCAAAAGCCACTGTTCACAGACGTGTCCGGGAAATGGGCTACAATAGCCATATTCCCATGGTCAAGCCACTTCTGAACTCAAGACAACGGAAGAAGCGTCTGACTTGGGCTATGGAAAAGAAGCACCGGACAGTTGCAGAGTGGTCCAAAGTCCTCTTTTCAGACGAAAGCAAGTGTTGTATTTCATTTGGAAGTCAAGGCGCCAGAGTCTGGAGAAAGGCTGGAGAGGAGCAAAATCCAAGTTGCTTGAAATCCAGTGTGAAGTTCCCACAGTCAGTGATGGTTTGGGGAGCCATGTCAGCTGCTGGTGTTGGTCCACTGTGTTTCATCAAGTCCAGAGTAAATGCAGCTGTGTACCAAGAGATTTTAGAGCACTACATGCTTCCGTCTGCTGAAAAGCTCTATGGAGATGAGGATTTCATTTTCCAGCATGATCTGGCACCTGCCCACAGTGCCAGAACCACCAGTAACTGGTGTACTGCCCATGGCATTACTGTCCTCGATTGGCCTGCCAATTCCCCTGACCTGAACCCCATAGAGAATTTGTGGGGTATTGTGAAGAGGAAGCTGAAAGACACCAGACCCAACAATGCAAATGAGCTAAAGGCTGCTATTGAAGCATCCTGGGCATCCATAACACCTCAGCAATGCCACAGGCTGATTGCCTCCATGCCACGCCGCATTGATGCTGTAATCCATGCAAAAGGATTCCCAACCAAGTACTGAGTGCATTAATGGACATTTTCTAATGTTTGATTTTGTTTTGCTGTTATCAATCTTTTTTTTACTTGGTCTGAGGAAATATTCTAATATTTAGAGATAGGATATTTGAGTTTTCTTAAGCTGTAAGCCATAATCAGCAATATTAATAGAATAAAAGGCTTGCAATATTTCTGTTGTTTTGTAATGAATCCAGAATGCATGACATTTTTGTTTTTTTAATTGCATTACAGAAAATAAAGAACTTTATCACAATATTCTAATTTTCTGAGACAGTCCTGTATATATATATATATATATAAACATGCGCTGTGATTGGTCAGTGGGGCAGCGTGACTTCTGTCAACAAAAGAAGAAGAAGAAGAAGAAGAAGAAGCTGAAGCCTGAGAAACGGACTTCCTGGTGGATTTACTGATGACGCCTTTCACGGAGAGGGAAATGCTGGTTGTGTTACTGTTTTTACATCTGCAGTCGTATTTAATCATAAACAAGCCACGGCGTTGTTGCTGCTGCTGGTTGAGCCAGCCCCGGTCCCGGCTCTCCCCGCGCCAAGGTCTTGTGTGTGCAGTGTTTTAGTGCTGCGGTTTTGTTGGATTGTTTTGTTATAACTAAATGTGACTGGTTGTTGATTTGGACAACATGCATTGTCCGTTAATGACGCAGCAATGGCGAGGTTGGAGGCACCGAGAAGCGCTGCTTCAATATATATATATATATATATATATATATATTGAGAATACAAACCGGTCTCACCAAACGTTGTGATGTGGGAGATGCAGCGCTCGATGGCCGGTGGGACCGAGCCCCTCGAGACCGCGTCCACCACCGGGTACAGACGCTGACCAGCTGAGCTCTGATTGGCTGCAGCAGGACGCTGACCAGCTGAGCTCTGATTGGTCAGAGCTCTCTGCAGGTGGCTGAACCAGGACCGACAGCTGTTCTGCTCCTCGAACCGCACTGACACATTCCTGGTGAGAACAAGATGCATCCTGGGATGTCACGTACGCCTGGCGACCTCAGCCAATCAGAAGTCAGCAAATATTAGGAAGTAAAGTAAGAATCACCTGTCTGCTGTCACCATGGTGATGGTGTTTTCAGATGGATCCATTTCTGAAAAAGACTTTCAGATTTAGGGAACCGAGCACCATCACTGGTACTAAATAATACTTAATTCTTAATAATACTTAATTCGTAATAATACTTTATACTTTATAATACTTCATTCTTAATAATACATATTAATATGTATTAACAGTGGTGGGCCGTCAGGGCCTGCTAAGCTGGCCTAAACAGAATCACAAAGTTATAGCTATTTTATAATTTAATTGTTTTTCACAAATACACTACATGTATTATACTTATTTTTCCCTATTAGCTAATTTTCTCATTGCACAGCTCCTGTCTTCCTCTGTTGCTCTGCTTTCAGCCTGCAGCGCTGCTTCTAGTGCAACTTGTTTTAAGGAGCGCTCTCATCCAATCAGATTTCACCTCTATGTCTCTATGGAAGAAGAGCGGCCCGAAGCCTTCTAACTGGTCTTTGCAGATTAAAGTACACGGGGACGTTGTTGTGATGTCATAGTCCTCAACCAATCAGATCTTTAGTTTGACATGCTGGCCGTGTCCTTTGACGTGCCAGCGCCTGCGAGGTGGCACTAACATGCGCTGTGATTGGTCAGTGGGCCAGCATGACTTTAGTCAACAGAAAGATAGCTAGCTGCTAGCCCCTAGATATGCTGCTATAGGCCTAGACTGCTGGGGGACATCTTAGGATACACTGAGCTCTTACCTCCTGCCATCTGCCTCCTGCCTCCTGCCATCTGTCTCCTGCCTTGTATGTGTGTGTGCGTGTGTGTGTGTGTGTGTGTGTGTGTGTGTGTGTGTGTGTGTGTGTGTGTACCATGGTGTGTGTGTGTGTGTGTGTGTGTGTGTGTACCATGCTGAGTGAGTGTGTGGAGGTCCATCCTCAGAGGCTGTTGTGTGAGTCTGTTGACGGGATGCAGACTGACTCCGTCCTCCAACAGCAACAACCAGGCGTCAGAATGACTCGAGGCTCTGCCCACTTCAACTACACGCACTTTACTGACTGCAGAAGCTCCGCCCACCTCTGCATAAGACACACCCCCTGGGAGAATCACCTGAAAAGAAAAAAAACTCGGGTTACACTAATGACTAGAAAATGTGTTGTATTAATAACTAGAACCCAGGTTATAATAATAACTACACCTCCGGTTATATTGATATCAAGAACCCAGGTTATAATAATAACTAGAACCCAGGTTATACTAATTACTACAAACCAGGTTATATTGATATCTAGGACCCAAGTTATAATAATTACTACAAACCAGGTTATATTGATATCAAGAACCCAGGTTATACTAATAACTACACCTCTGGTTATAATAATAACTAGAACCCAGGTTATAATAATAACTAGAACCCAGGTTATATTTGTATCTAGAACCTGGGTTATAATACTAACTAGAACCCAAGTTATAATAATAACTAGAACCCAGGTTATAATAATAACTATAATCCAGGTTATAATAATAACTAGAACCCAGGATATAATAATAACTAGAACTCAGGTTATATTTGTATCTAGAACCCTGGTTTTAATAATAACTAGAACTTGGGTTATATTGATATCTAGAAGCCTGAAGCTGAAGCTGAAGCCTGAACCCTGAAACTGAAGCTGAACTCTGAAGCTGAAGCTGAAGCCTGAACCCTGAACCCTGAACCCTGAAACTGAAGCTGAACTCTGAAGCTGAACTCTGAAGACTGAAGCTGAAGCCTGAAGCCTCTCACTCTGAACCTTCCTTCCCCAGGTGACCCAGTGAGTCCCTGAGGGTTCAGGTCTTGAGGCCTTAGGGGGCCCTGGGACTGGGACTCAGGTACCTTCAGGATGTGGACCAGGTGGCTCAGCAGCGCCTCCTCGGTGTCGGCAGCACAGATCAGCTGATCATTCAGAGTCACCATCTGAAACCCAGGAGCCGGTCTGAAAACACACAGAGGTACACAAAGTGCACAAGGTACACAAAGTAGGTACGAGGTACACCAGGTACACAAGGTACACAAAGTAGGTACGAGGTACACCAGGTACACCTGGGCCCTATTTTTCGTACCTGGCTAAACAAAGTCAGGCAAATGTCCTAATCTCCATCTTAAATTAGCGAGATGATTGACATCAGGCTATCTGGGTTTCTTCACGGCTGATCCGCGCTGAAACGGTCTCGTTAATTCTAGCCAGACGTCAATCCTCTGGATAAATGCGCGTGCCCGCTCCTCTTCAGAAGGGATAATAATCGAGCACTGACACCACGATCTTCTAACAGTACAATAGCAAATAAACTCAGAGGAACCTCTTTTTATTTCTCCGATGAGAAGTAGGAGATGATCATGAAGACATATGAGGAAGTCAATACCTTAATTATTCACAGCAAACGCGTTGTGAATATTCCAACGTTTTTGTAACATTGTTGCCGTGAACGCAGCTTAACATCGCCCCCGCTGCGAGACATAAGCGCCGCAAATATATCAGACAAGTTAAATGTGTCAGTGTTGGGAAAATGTATCCGCAAATTTTAAGTGCTTCATCACCCAGATCAATCAGATTATATTTATGAATAAATATATACTTATGAGGATATATGTACTGTATGCGCGTATGAATCATGTACTATATGTATATACATGTATGTGTATATTTCTATATAACTAGGAGTTTGAATATGTGTATGGGCGGATCAGTATATATGTATTATTCATAATCAGAAATTCAATCAATTGAAGCAGTGTGTGATTCTCTGTATTCTTATCATGAGTCCACCTTAATCATGTTCTACAATAATGATATGTATGGTGTACTAATAACACTGTCATATAATTATGAGTGCTTTCAACACATCCATAAGTTTCTTAAGCGCTAAATAAACTTAAGAACAGCGCAGCATGCAGCGGGTGAGAGTCTCTGTCTGTGAGACGGGCGATCGGCTGCGCCTGTGGTGATCAGTGTCCGCGGCTCGAGAAGCTCTCTTAAATAAATGATTCCTTGACGGCAGAATCTATAGCGCCGCGTACAGGAAGTCATGAGGATGTGAGGACGGATCTTGGCGATCTCAAAGAACTCTCTCCCTATAAAACTAATATGACTAATATCGCTCCTTCATCAATGAGGAAGTGAGCTGCCTTTTTTGTCCGGTGGGAGTGGCCAGCTTATCCAGTGAATTTCAGTTAGCCTGCCCGGGAGCAGGTTTACATTTTTGGCTGTGTTGCTATGGTGATTTATCTAAGCTTGCTTCGAGAAACTGAATAAGCCAGACCTACGTCATCTTATCCTGACAATTAGCCCGCTAACTCAGTAAGCCAGGTACGAAAAATAGGGCCCAGGTAGGTATGAGGTACACAAAGTACACCAGGTAGGTACGAGGTACACAAAGTACACCAGGTAGGTACGAGGTACACCAGGTACACAAAGTAGTAGATCATTTGGTTATTGATATCAGATCCTTCAGTCTCTACCAGAGGGAGCAGTGCCCTTTATTTACTTTCTCTTTGTTACCATTTTAAAGCAGGAGTACTGGTAGTACTACTGGTAGTATCAGTAGTATCAGTGGGATTAGTAGTTTAGAAATATTTGTATAATTAGTAATAGTATCATGTGTATTAGTATCAGTAGTATCAGTGTGATTAGTAGTTTGAGTGTATTTATATCATGAGTACTGGTACCATGAGTATTAGTACCATGAGTACTAGTACCATGAGTATTAGTACCTATGTATCAGTAGTATCAGTGTACTAGTACAATGAGTACTTGTACCAGTATCAGTAGTATCAGTGTACTGGTACCATGAGTACTACCACCAGTAGCTGTAGTATCAGTGTACTAGTACCATGAGTCCTAGTGTATCAGTAGTACTTACCCGTCGTTGAGGAACACAGACAGAACTTCTCTCAAGTCCAGAACGTCACAAGCAGCCGAGTCGTTCTCCAACGAGAAGAGAAAACGATCTTCCTCCAGTTTACCATGCAGCTCCTCCTCTTCCTCACCTGCACACACACACAAACAAACAATAATACAGCAACTTATCAATTTCCACATTTGCAGTAATAGTAATATTATTATCAGTTAACCTACCTGAGGGGGCGGAGTCATGTCTCTGGTTCAGGTGAGGTGGGACGTCTGATGAAAACAAGAAACTACTGAGAAACTACTAGTACTAACTATTGATACTTACACACTAATGTACTTACATACTAATGTACTATATGTGTGTGGGTACCTGTGTTTGTGTGTGTACCTGTGTGTGTGTGTACATGTGTGTGTGTGTGTGTGTGTGTTTGTGTGTGTACCTGTGTGTTTGTGTACGTGTGTGTGTGTGTGTGTTTGTGTGTGTACCTGTGTGTTTGAGTACATGTGTGTGTACCTGTGTGTTTGTGTACATGTGCGTGTGTGTGTGTGTGTGTGTACCTGTGTACTCGTTGAGGCGGAGCAGCTCCGTCTGCAGAGCCTGTCCGGCCCTCTCAGCCAGCAGGATGGGGGCGGGGCTCTGAGGGTCTGACGGACACACCTGCACACAGGTAAGCTCAGTCAGAGACACCAGGCTCGTTATAAAGAGATGCGGCATCATCATCATCATCATCAGACCACGTGTGCCCAGACACAAATCTACCCAGCATGCATTGCGCTCATCTCCAACAAGCCTATCATCACAGCTGCTGTGTCAGTGTCATGTCCCACCCCGCCCTCATGATGACACATCTGAGAAGTTATTAGAGGGTTATGTTTGTGTGCGTGTGTGTGTGTGTGTGTGTGTGTGTGTAATCATTAGTGTAGACATTAGATGAGTTATGACTCTTCACCTTTGCTCCTGAGCAGATCAGAGACATCGTTTCTTCTACGTCGTCTCCACAGACCACCTGACGCAGCCTCTGAAAGACACACACACACACACACACACACACACACACACAGAATGAACAACACATTCAATACATATGATATGAATGATTCCTATAATGAGATCATGTATTCTATGTGCATATTACATGCTTAATTTTGTATTATATATTATATATATGATATAATATCATGGACTGAGTCAGACCTGCTCCATCTGAGCGGGGGAGGAGCTGAGGGCGTGTCCTCGTCTGTAGCAGCCCTTGCTGTATTTATCCTGGATGAACTTTGACCTCTCTTCGTCAGACGACCCCGGAGTCAGCTGCTCCGACGCCGGCACCGTGGGAGCCCACACCTGATTGGCCAGCCGGTTACCGTAGGTAACAAACAGCTGGGAGAGAAAGGTTAAAGGTCATGAATGAAGTTCAGTCCCCCCTCACCTGTATGAGTGGTTCAGTCCCCCACCCCCCTCACCTGAATGAGTGGTTCAGTCCCCCCCCCTCACCTGTATGAGTGGTTCAGTCCCCCCTCACCTGTATGAGTGGTTCAGTCCCCCACCCCCCCTCACCTGAATGAGTGGTTCAGTCCCCCCCCCCTCACCTGTATGAGTGGTTCAGTCCCCCCTCACCTGTATGAGTGGTTCAGTCCACACCTTGCTGTCCATCTTCAGACTGCGTACCTTGGACAGGTTGCTACCCAGAGCTCGATGCTGACCTGCGAACAGACCTTACGATAAACCCTCATGTGGCACAGCAGCAGGAATAACGGACTAGAAACTGGGCCCTGAATGCATCATCTTTAGCCAAACAAATGGAACCGGGAAGTGTTCACGACCCTCTAGACAGGAAGTGTTCACGACCCTCTAGACAGGAAGTGTTCACGACCCTCTAGACAGGAAGTGTTCCTGACCCTCTGGACAGGAAGTGTCCACGACCCTCTGGACAGGAAGTGTTCCTGACCCTCTGGACAGGAAGTGTCCACGACCCTCTGGACAGGAAGTGTCCACGACCCTCTGGACTCATCGTCCAAATGTAATTAACACACCTTTCTCAATACTCAATACCAAGAACGCTCAGTACAGACTTGTGTTCTTTTGGAGTCTGGTCTTGGGAGTCTGGTCTCCAGAGGAGGACGCATGTAGTCTTTCTGCAGCTGAACAGCAGCTGACGTCATGTCCACGAGAACACAAGTCCACGAGAACACAAGTCCACGAGAACACAAGTCCACAAGGACACAAGTCCACGAAGACACAAGTCCACGACAAAACAAGTCAACGAGGACACAAGTCCACGAGAACACAAGTCCACGAGAACACAAGTCCACAAGGACACAAGTCCACGAAGACACAAGTCCACGACAAAACAAGTCAACGAGGACACAAGTCCACGAGAACACAAGTCCACGAAGACACAAGTCCACGAGGACACGAGAACACAAGTCCACGAAGACACAAGTCCACAAGTCCACGAAGACACAAGTCCACGAGGACACGAGAGCACAAGTCCACGAAGACACAAGTCCACAAGTCCACGAAGACACAAGTCCACGAGGACACGAGAACACAAGTCCACGAAGACACAAGTCCACAAGTCCACGAAGACACAAGTCCACAAGTCCACGAGGACACAAGTCCATGAAGACACAAGTCCACAAGTCCACAAAGACACAAGTCCACGAAGACACAAGTCCACGAGGACACGAGAGCACAAGTCCACGAAGACACAAGTCCACAAGTCCACGAAGACACAAGTCCACGAGGACACGAGAACACAAGTCCACGAAGACACAAGTCCACAAGTCCACGAAGACACAAGTCCACAAGTCCACGAGGACACAAGTCCATGAAGACACAAGTCCACAAGTCCACAAAGACACAAGTCCACGAGGACACAAGTCCACAAGGACACGAGAACACAAGTCCACGAAGACACAAGTCCACAAGTCCACGAAGACACAAGTCCACAAGTCCACGAAGACACAAGTCCACGAGGACACGAGAACACAAGTCCACGAGAACACAAGTCCACAAGGACACAAGTCCACGAGGACACAAGTCCATGAGAACACGAGAACACAAGTCCACGAGAACACAAGTCCACAAGGACCAACAAGGACACAAGTCCACGAGAGCACAAGTCCACGAGAGCACAAGTCCACGAGAACACAAGTCAACGAGGACACAAGTCCACGCGAGCACAAGTCCACGAGGACACAAGTCCACGAGAACACAAGTCAACGAGGACACATGTCCACGAGAGCACAAGTGCACGAGATTACAAGTACACAAGAGCACAAGTCCACGACAACAGAACACAAGTACACAAGGACACAAGTCCACGAGGACCTCTGACCTCCGGCCTACAGATGCTGTGTGGTAGGTCATGTGATCGTACCTGCACAGGTGTGACAGACGACCAGCAGCAGGTTGACTGACGCCCACTCAGGATTGGCCGAGCCGCAGTCGCCGCACACTTTGTTGTCGGGATTCTCCCAGAGACGCAGCGCCACCTGGCTGCTGGACAGAGCGCTGCAGATGAAGGAGGACAGGCCGGCCAGCCAGACGGACAGCTCCTTCGACGAATCAACAGACAGGCTGCAGGAGGGGGTGGGCCAGGGAGAGACAGGGGGCGGGACCACAGAGAGACAGGGGGCGGGACCATATAGAAACAGAGGGCGAGACCACGGAGAGACAGGGGGCGGAGCCAAAGATAGACAGGGGGCGGGGCCACATAGAGACAGGGGGCGGGGCCACATATAGACAGAGGGCGGGGCCACGGAGAGACAAGGGGGGGGGCGGGGGGGGGGGGGGGGGGGCAGGGAGAGACAGGGGAGAAATAAGAAAAAGAAAGAACGTTATGACATAAGACAGGTGATCAGATAGACGGGTAGTCACACAAACATATAGACAAACAGACAGGTCGTACCTGAAGCTCCGGTATGGAGTGATCAGGGTAAAGGAGTGCTTCCCTGTAGACTTCACTGAGGCCACGTTCAGCGGGACCAGGAAGGAGGCGATGCCCAGCGTGAAGCCCTCCCTGTTGGGGTACACCCAGAGGTCGTGACCCCAGACAGCGGCGTAGACCCGGCTCCGCGGGTCCTTGATGGTGATTGGTCCGTGGAGTTCCGGGGGGGAGGGGCTTGGCTGGCCTCGAGCGGCGAGCAGAGACGTGACCCAACCTCTCTGAACCTCTGAGAGATGGAAACAACAACCTCATCACCTGGTCCTCAGACCCAGACCTGGTCCTCTAGAGTCCACTACAGTCCACTACAGTCTCTTACCCACGTTGTGAGCCATGAAGTCGTAATGCTTCTTCCTGAAGTAAACGGAGAATCGGCCTTTATCCTGTTTCTTCACGTTGGTGATGCTGGACACGTGAAAGAGGACCTCGCTGAACTGGTCCTGGTCCAGAAACACAGGTCAGGGAGACAGGCAGGCAGGGAGACAGACAGACAGGGAGACAGACAGGGAGACAGGGAGACAGGCATGAAGACAGACAGGGAGACAGACAGACAGGAAGACAGGTAGAGACATACTGTGCGTTTCTTCCAAAGAGACATCAGCTGTCCGTCCATTGTCGCCCATAAAACATTATGTCTGTTAGAGAGGAGACAGATGATGATGATGATGATGATGATGATTGTGGTATATTGATCACATTTAGTTATATGGTTGTAATGATCACATTTAGTTACATGGTTGGAATGACCTTAGTGAACACGGTCCTCTTAGTAACTGTACCATGCATGCGCAGTACTGTATTCAGAGTTCTTCCATGGCCATTAAAGTAACTAACGCTACACGTGCGTCCGCTTGGTTAATACACCACAGTTATAATAATGATGATGACGATGATGAAGATGAAGGTACCTGAAGCCCTTCCAGACGTCCAGCCAGCTGGCCCGGACCACAGCGCTCTGAGGACTGGGGGTCCCGCTGCCGCCCTTCTTCCTGGACACCCGGATTGTGGCCGCTCTGCAGGACACACACACACAGCCCCGAGTCACACTGCATTCTGGGAAATATCCTCACTTTATATATTTACATTAACATCAATCACAGACCAGATCTTCCTCCATCCTGCTCCACCTGGTCGGGGTGAAATGCATGCTGGGATACTTTGGGACATTTAACATGCTCTAGTTGAGTCTTTAAATGAGACAGATGACTTGTGTACCTGGGAATCTTCTGTCTCAGAGGCTTTCCTGATTTGCCAGGAGGATGAGGAGGGGGCGGGGGCGGCCTGGTCGGGACGAGGCGATTGGCCGGGATGCTGCAGAGCACAAGCATCAGGGTTCAGACAACAGGGTAGCTAGTAGTAGTACTAGGACTTACTAGTACTGGACACATACTCTTTGGTACTGGAAGCAGGGTCTCCTTTCATTGGCCCACCGGCGCTAGAGGGGGCGTGGCTAACTGCTGCATCTTCCTCCTCATTGGACGAGTCCGTGTCGGCTTCGTCCTGACTCGCCCAACAAGCCAGCACGGTGACGTACGGGCTTTCTTCTCTGATGGTGTGAGGAGAGCATTTACAACCTGAAACAGAACCAACGAAGAAGAGTCAGACTGCCAGGCAGGTGAGGACCAAGAGGACTCACAGAAACAGGGTCAAGTTCTTCAGTACCGTCCTCTGGCGGCTCAGCAGCTCCCTCTAGTGGAGGCCAGCTGACTCCTGCCTTCTGGTCTAACGATGACATCACCAGCTGAGACAGCGCCCCGACATCTGGACACAAAATGGCCGTAGCAGAGGACTTTTATTTTGACAAGGTGCTAGAATGCAACTCTGAGCAGCAACAATGCCTCCGTTTGATTGGTTGATACCTGTGTGGGTGGCTCCGCCCCTCTGCAGGGATGGGGAGTGTGGTTTATCAGCCAAGGGTGGGAGCCCAGGATTAGCCACGATGCTAACAATTCCCTCTAAACTGGGTATATTAGCCAATTTGCTAATGATGCTATCTAAGCTAACAGTGCTAGCAGCAGGTTCAGGTGCGCTGGGCGGGTTTAGGTCAGCCACAGCGCTAGCAGTCCCTGCTAAACTAGGTGTGTGGGCCGCGACGCTGTTAGCCATGCTGTCGACGGGGGACGGGGCCGAGGGAGCGGGCGGGGCGGGGGCGTGGCCTGCAATGGAGGCAGCAAATCCAGCCAATGACGGAATGCTGGAGGCGATGATGTCAGTAACGCCAGCCAAAGTCGGGAAGACAGGAGGAAGAGGAGGAGCTCCTTCACCTGAGGAGGACGACAGAGTGACATCATCACAACAAACACCTTTGTGTCCAGAGTCCGAATGTTCACAGTAAGAGTCAGAATGTTCACAGTGAAATACATTACTACTGGTTTTGATGTGTGTTATATAAATAAACGTTATTATTATCACCCACACAAGATATGTTTTCAGATTAAACATGAGACTAATAGTCAACAATCCAGTGTTAAGTATTACAACAACAGATAAAATAATAATGTTCTACAACACGTGGTGTTTGCTGTCAGATCTAAGAGCCAATCAGCTCTCTGACGAGGCGACAGCCAGGCGTTTCCCATCATGCACTGGGCCACACAGTCGGTGGAGGGCTACTGCGGCGCCTGGCTCTAAAACCTGGAGCAGCCTCACTCTCGTGAGATTATCGTGGACCACGTGTGCATGACGTCAGAGCATGTCGGGATCAAGTCTACCCAGCATGCATTGCGCTCTGATTGCCGGTGACCGATTCTGATCAGAACTGGCTCATCTCCAACGAGCCTCATGTCATGTGACCTGTCCTTTATGTCATGTGTCCTTTATGTCATGTAACCTTTGTGTCATATGACTGTTGTGTCATGTGACCTTTATGCTACGTGACTGTTGTGTCACGTGACTGTTATGTCACGTGACCTTTATGTCAGGTGACTATTATGCCACGTGACCTTTATGTCATGTGACTGTTATGTCATGTGACCTGTCCTTCAGCTGACAGTCCCTCATCAGCAGGCAGAAGACCAACCGGTTTAGGAGGATCCCCAACGTGGACTACAGGAACAAACCGGTTCCACTGTTCCGCTAAAAATAGACTGAAGCTGCTTCAGACCTCAGATCAGATTCAGTAAAGATAGACTGAGGTTCAATACCGTGTGTTTGGGGGTGTTTACCCATCTTGTGGGGACATGAATAGATTCATGTTTAGGTTTGGAGTAGGTTTATTTTATGTTAATGTTAGGGTTAGGTTTATGTTTAGCATTGGGTTAGGTTTATTTTATGTTAATGTTAGGTTATGTTTGTTTAGGATTAGGCTGATAGCGATATCAGTGTAATGTCGCTAAAAGCCATGAGTGTGTGTGAGTGTGTGTGTGTGTTTGTGTGTGTGTGTGTGTGCGCGTGTGTGTGTGTATGTGTGTGTGTGTGTGTGTGTGTACCTGTGCTCAGTTGAACCCCATTAGACAAAACTGGTGGAAGAGTTTCACCAATCACATCTCTGAAACACAAACTTTACATTTTAATCCATTTATCCACGTTGTGTGTGTGTGTGTGTGTGTGTGTGTGTGTGTGTGTGTGTGTGTGTGTGTGTGTGTGTGTGTGTGTGTGTGTATTTGATATACAGGTGAGCTGACCTGTCCAAAGAGGAGGCGGAGCTTAGACTGTCTCTCATGTAACGAGCTCGAGGCTTTGGGACAGGACGTGGAGGAGGAGTCATCTGGAGGACAAGAGAAACCGACCAATCAGGAGTCACCATCGTCTCCTATCAACGACCATCACAAACACACCTAAGGGTGCTCCATTCAGTGGGATAAGGTTAACACATGAAGCATAGACTTCTATACAACCAAAGGAGTTTCCCCCTGGTGGTCAGGAGAGAGAATGCAGCTTTAACACATGAAGCATATACTTCTATACAACCAGAGGAGCCACCCCTTGGTGGTCAATAGAGCGAACGCAGCTTTAACACATGAAGCATATACTTCTATACAACCAGGGGAGTCACCCCCTGGTGGTCAGGAGAGAGAATGCAGCTTTAACACATGAAGCATGTACTTCTATACAACCAGAGGAGTCACCCCCTGGTGGTCAGGAGAGAGAATGCAGCTTTAACACATGAAGCATGTACTTCTATACAACAAGAGGAGTCACCCCCTGGTGGTCAATAGAGAGAACGCAGCTTTAACACATGAAGCATATACTTCTATACAAACAGAGGAGTCACCCCCTGGTGGTCAGGAGAGATAATGTAGCTTCAACACATGAAACTTTCATTTAAAAAACTAGAGGTTTGACACTTAACGCTGGTTTCCTGCATTCTCTTCAAGTCTCTTCTCAAAATAAACGGTTCACTAAAGCAACACAACTAGCAAAGGAAAATATGTGGTTTAAGACAACTACGTTTGTTAGAGCTGGCATTAGTTACCTGAGTAAGTTACGTAACATTAGTCAGGTAGAATGAGTCCATGAGCACTTTGTCGTACACAGGACATGAACAGTGCTCTTCTTTGTGAAAGTCCTGAGCTAGCTTGTCCCTGTACTTGTTCAGCTGCTCGACGGCTAACAGGAAGTTGACATTCAAGCCCTCCGGCTTGAATGTCAACTTCCTGTAAGATGTCGAGCAGCTGAACAAGCTTGTTCAGATGCTAACGAGCTGAAACCTGAAATTAATAATGGCACCTAATAAATAATATAGTGACTATTAATTAATTATATATATATATAATATACTTCAGAGGCTATATTCAGAAGTTCAGTCATTTAAATAAATCTATATTTGTACTAATACCTGACTGCTTTCTGCTTTCCGTGTCTTCAGAACTTGAGTTATTAACTTTGGTTCTGTTTCTCAAACAAAGAAGAAACGATACTTTAAAAAGGCTGAAAACATGAATTATGAATTGTATAAATATGTCTGGAACAACAATAAGAACAACTTACTTTGTGGTGAGATCCTCAGAGCCGACGAACACCTGAGATTCCTGTTGCTTACCTGTCGCTCTGCCCTCCTACCCGTCTGTCTCTCTGTTCACCTGGTTACCTGTCTGACTGTTCACCTGGTTACCTGTCTGACTCTCCACCTGGTTACCTGTCTGACTCTCCACCTGGTTACCTGTCTGACTCTCCACCTGGTTAGCTGTTTACCTGTCTGACTGTTGTCTTGTCTCTGTGATTGTCTCTGGTTTTCTGCTTCACATGTTGAACATCCTGTTTCACGTCTACCTGCACTCATAAAAACCGCCCCATCAGATCTACTGCCTCGAGGTGTGTGTGTGTGTGTGTGTGTGTGTGTACACCTGAACCAATCTGCAGTCAGGAAGCTGATCAGGTGTTTTAACTGCCGACGTTTTTTACAGTGAAACGTTCAACAGGTTCAACCTGCTGCAGGAATGTAGGTGTGTGTGTGTGTGTGTGTGTGAGTGAGAGAGAGAGAGAGAGAGAGAGAGAGAGAGAGAGAGAGAGAGAGAGAGAGAGAGAGAGAGAGCGAGTGTGAACTTTGACTTGTTGAAGCCGTCTTCAGGTTTGTCGTATATATATACACTGTAACAAGATAACTGTAGAATTTACAGTAACTTGCTGGCAGCAACTAGCAAGTAAGTAGCTGTAGTATATTTCACAATATGCTTACTGTAAGATGAATCACAGTACCTATGGAATACTGTAGTCATTTCTACAGTAATAATACCAGTACGTCATTGTCATCACAGTAACCATGTACAGTTTACAGCAAATCCCAGTTTACTGTAACATGCATCACTGTATTTATTTTAATACTGCAAATGAATACAGTAAAATAATTACATTCTGTAAAATGAAGACGCAGTTTTTTCTCAACAAAAGTCATTTATTTTAATATTTCAATATTTTAAATACAAATGTTACATTTTGATTTTAGTTTGTAAAAAAAAAAAGGTTTTGTAAACAACAACACTTTTTCATGGTATTCTTGAACATACAACATTTTAAATGTTCCTCTTTCTTCAAGTTACTATGACAATTTAAACATGTTTAAAGTAATTTGACAGTAAACAGTCAAATGCAAGCACAATACAATATTCAGGTCAAGGGGGAAATGTATAAAAACAATTTGAACTGAAAAAAGTACAATTTCAAACAATAAAATGACTGACTTTATTGTTACTGTATTGAACTGAATCCTCTCCCTGCTGCGGTCGTCTTCTTCCTGAACTGAAGTCTCTTCCTGAACTGGAGTCTCTTCCTGAACTGGAGTCCTCTTCCCTGCAGTGGAAGGACAGAGAGACATTGGTTACCGATTCCCATTAGAAATACCACAATATGTTTCTACTACTGATGTCAGCCTATGTGGTGTTGTGTCTGGTACTGGGATCTTACCAACATGATGAGCCTTGAGGCTCTGCAGGGACACCTGGGCCTCAACATCAGCCTGGTGGAGGTTTCCTGCCACACAAAATAAACAGACAATAGTACCGTATTTATTAGGAGAGACATGAAAGAAACCCTTACTTTGATGTTCCTGGTGTATTTAGGGGAAAAGTGAAGCATTGTTTAGTCTGGAAGGTGTGGTTCACATGTGGGGATGGGCACATGAAGCAGGATAGAGATGGTTCCCATAACAAACACCTGCTTTTTTGGTTTGACGTTTGAAATGTGTACAACTTTATCTATGGGGCTGTGACCACAAGTGTGTGTGTGTGTGTGTGTGTGTGTGTGTGTGTGTGTGTGTGTGTGTGTGTGTGTGTGTGTGTGTAAGTAAGTAAGTGTGTGTGTGTGTGTGTGTGTGTGTGTGTGTGTGTGTGTGTGATATCATAAGTTCTTGAGGCAATCCGATGTACCGTACTTTTCGGGTTATAAGCCGCTCCTACGGCTGATCAGTGTCCCCGCTGTAGCAAGCTAGTAGCGCTGCTACCTAGCGCTGCTAGTAGCGCTGCTAGCTAGCGCTTCTGCTGCTACCGGCCACTGCTGCTGCTACTGCCCGCTGCTGCTGCCACTGCCCGCGTCCCCTCTGCCCAAGTCGGGTGTCGAGCCTGGTCCCGCTACCTTCGGTGGTTTTCAGGGAGCTAG
Source organism: Myoxocephalus aenaeus (assembly GCA_038501785.1). Lineage (NCBI taxonomy): Eukaryota > Metazoa > Chordata > Actinopteri > Perciformes > Cottidae > Myoxocephalus > Myoxocephalus aenaeus. The sequence continues at coordinate 128,671 of JBAMJR010000135.1, forward strand.
CGGAAGTTAGCGGGGAAGTGACGGAGCGCTAGCAGGAGCCCCAGCTGGCTACAGCGGGGAGCTGTCGGGGACACTGACCGAAGGCAGTAGCGGCTTATAACCCGAAAAGTACGGTAAAACACAATATTTATGATTGATTAAAGTTGTAAATCGGTCAGGGTTAAGCTAGCATCAACGTTATACCAGCTGTTGCAGTCTGGCCTGCCATGTAGCCATGTAAAAGGCTTACCTGTAGTGTAGTTGTGGTTCGCCTTGGCCCACTTCAGTGGTGCTCGGTAACGTTACCCACATCACGTGGTGCCGCCCGGTAGCTAGCAAGAGAGAAAAGAGTCAAAACTTCTCCATTGTGCAAACTTTAGCTAACGAGCACAAACACGACAACGGCGTCACACATAAACGATTCCAATAAATTTACAAGTTACACTAAACGCATACATTCGTAGGAGCGGTCGGTAAATTAACGCACATTCTCTCGTAGTGTCACTTCAAAACTTCCTTTTATTCCATAACAGCAACAGAAAAAGAAATGAAACTCATCTTAAACAGAAAACCCCGCTTTGTCTCGAAAGTCGGTCTCGTAATGCGATTGAAAATAGGTTGCCCTTCCGCTCTCTAGCCAAAACACACCTGGCTTTACTGCCTGACATCATCATTGCATCATCATCATCATCATTATAATCAAATCAAACAAATAGGTCAAACACAAATCAGTGTAATGGCTTCTACACTCCGCCCCCTAATTGATCGGTATAGGGCAATTCATACATTTACACATAGGAGGCCTATTCTTAAGAGTTCTTTGTGAGAATATTCAAGATTGTCACGTGTCCATATAATAAAAAATAAAAAAGCCCAAAAATGTAATCCATTTAGTTCCGATAGTCAATTTTGGCGAAACAAGTTCATAAAATTTCAGCAAACAGTTCAACGAAAAGTTCTTGAGAAAAAGAGAAGAAAAAAACGAGAAAAGGTTTAACTAAAGTCCTTTCAGGAGTCAAATAAGAAAAAAGGCAAAAGGGACCTGTCTCATCAGGGCCCCATATCTCGTACGTGGTTCAACAAAGTCGATCAAATGTCCTATTATCCAGCTTTAATTACTGAGATGATTGACATCAGGCTAACTCTGTTTCTCCACGGCTGATCCGTGCTATCGGTATCGTTCATTCAGTCATCTGGATAATTGCGCGTGCCCGTCTGCTTCAAAATGATGTTCTAACAGTACAATGGCAAATAAACTCAAAGGACAAGCCACTTTTTTCTCCGCTGACAAGCAGGCAGTGGCTGGCCGTCAGGGCCTGCTAAGCCAATTACATTATAAATTGGCCTAAACAGATTTTATAATTTAAAAAAAAAAAAATTATAATTAAAAGTTATATCTATTTTATAATGTAATTGTTTTTCACAAATACACTACATGTATTATAATTATTTTTCCCTATTAGGGGGGGTGCACGAACAGCTGATCCACTGCTGGCCCAGTTAGAAAACCCACGGCCCGCCACTGCAAGCAGGAGACGATCATGAACGCATATGAGGAAATCAAGACCATAATCATGGCAAAGTCTAATGCTGCGTTCACACTAAAAAAGTTGCGAATATTCGCAACGTTTTTGCAACACTTTTGGTGTGAACGCAGTTTAACACCGTCACCGCTAAACATAAGCATCGCAAAATATCAAGTTAAATGCGTCAGTGTTGGGAAAATGTATCGGCTAATTTTAAGTGCAAAGTCAATCAGATTATATTTATTTAAATGTGACTGCTGGCAGTAGTATACAAATTAATATATACTTATGAGGATATATGTACTGTATGCGCGTATGTATCATGTATCATATATGTGTTATATACATGTATGTGTAGATTACCATATAACTAGGAGTTTGGATATATGTATGGGCGGATCAGTATGTATGCATTATTCATAATCAGAAAATCAATCAATTGAAGCAGTGAAAATAAATTGTGTGTGATTCTCTGTATTCTCATCATGAGTCCACCTTAATCATTTTCTACAATAATGATATGTATGGTGTACTAATAACGCTGTCATATAATTATGAGTGCTTTCAACACATCCATAAGTTTCTTAAGTGCTAAATAAACGTTACGACCCAGCCAGCATGTCCATGTGGGGCCCATAAGGTTTAAATTTGGGCTGCAGATAAGGGTCCCAAGTGGGTTTGTCCGCAGTTTCCACGGTGGCCTCACCTGTGTTTGCCCATACTGGGTTTATTCACCGGTTTATTCACCGACTTTAAGAGGGATCTGACTGGGCTTTAAGTGGGACCCAAATTGGCTACAAATTGGCCTCACCTGTGTTTGCCCATACTGGGCAAACACAGGTGAGGCCACCGTGGAAACTGCGGACAAACCCACTTGGGACCCTTATCTGCAGCCCAAATTTAAACCTTATGGGCCCCATATGGACATGCTGGCTGGGGAACAGCACGGCCTGCAGCGGGTGATAGTCTCTGCATAGTGTCTGCATACAGTATGTGAGACGGTCAATCGGCTGCGCCTGTGGTGCTCAATGTACGGCTCGAGAAGCTCTCGTAAATACATGATTCCTTGTCGGCTGAATCGATAGCGCTCGTACAGGAAGTCATGATGATGTGAGCTCGTACAGGAAGTCATCATGATGTGAGCTCGTACAGAAAGTCATCATGATGTGAGCTCTTACAGGAAGTCATGATGGAAACTGTCTCCTCTCCCAATGCCTGATCTTTGTTCTATGGAATGCATTGCCTTCAAATGCAAATCTCCTTACTCCAGACAGTGCTTCTCATATACCGTCCTCCAAAACCAAACCCATCTTTTCTACCTGAGATAAGTGATCTCCTCACCTCACTCTGCACTATGTCGACTAATATTGTCATTGTTGGTGATTTAAATATCCATGTCGACAACCCCTCCTGTCAGTTTGCAGCAGATTTCCTGAGTGTGCTTGAGGGTCTTGGCCTGCAGCAGCATGTTGAGGTTCCTACACACACCAAGGGGCACACTCTAGATCTGGAGGGGCAAAACTGAAGCCCTCCTTGTTGGCACTCCACACCAGGTTCAGACATCATCCATAACTCATCTTACCTTTGACAGTCAGGTCATACCCCTCTCCTCCACAGTCACCAATCTGGGAGTTCGGTTTGACCCTCACCTGACCTTTACTGACCATATCAAATTCCTGTGCAAAACCTCCTTTTATCATCTAAAAAACATCTCCAAACTCCGCCCCACTTTAACCCTGTCAGACGCAGAGAAGCGCGTCCACGCCTTTATCTCCTCAAGACTGGACTACTGCAACTCACTCTGCACTGGGATCACTGACAAGAATATCCAGAAACTACAGTACATCCAAAACAGCGCTGCCAGGGTTCTAAAGAAAGCCCGGAAATATGACCACATATCACCCATTCTCCACTCACTGCACTGGCTCGACTACAAAGTCCTACTACTCACCTATAAATGCGTCAATGGACATGCACCCCCCTCCCTGCAAGGGCTTATCACTACCCTAACACCCACCCGCACCCTCAGATCCACAGGCCGCTTGCTCCTTCGGGTCCCCAACACCAAGCTCCGCACCATGGGCGACCGGGCCTTTTGCTCGGCGGCGCCACGCTTGTGGAATGGTCTCCCTGACCACCTAAGGGCAACTCAGACACTGAACTCTTTTAAGACTGGCCTAAAAACCTTTTTATTCAGGAAGGCATTTTTTACCTTGAGTTAATTTATTGTCAGCTATTACATTCTTATTTTTTATTTTTATGGGTTGCTTTAACTATGTTTTAATCGGTTTTATCTGTTTTTACTATATGTGTGGCACTCTGAGATTCTTTTGAAGGAAGAGTGCGATAAAAATTAAATGCATTATTATTATTATGATAATGTAAGAACGGATCTTGGCGATCTGGAAGAACTCTCTCCCTATAAAACTAATATAACTAATATCTCTCCTTCATCAATGAGGAAGGGAGCTGCCTTTTTTGTCTGGTGGGAGTGACCAGCTTATCCAGTGAATTTCAGTAAACCTGCCCTGGAGCAGGTTAAGGGATTTGGATGTGTTACTATGGTGATTTATTCAAACTTGCTTCGTTGAACCGAAAAGCCTGACCTGCATCATCTTATCCTGAATATGATCCAGCTAACTCAGTAAACCAGGTACGAGGAATAGGACCCTGGTCATGTTTTGTAGAAGACACAGCTTTGTGATGGGCCTTTCCAAGGTGCCATTGTGTGTCCTAATCTTGACCCGACGTACATGTCCTCTTTTGTCGGGGAAGATTTCCGTGATTCTGCCCATGGGCCAGGAGTTGCGTGGTGAGCTTTCATCGATGATCAGCACTATGTCTCCATGCTTTAGATTCCTTTTAATCTTATTCCATTTCTGTCTCTCTTGTGGGAGGTACTCTCGTGTCCAGTGTTTCCAGAAGAGATCAGCTATATACTGGGTCTGTTTCCATCTTCTTCTGGAACAGGTATCACTTTTGTCAGAGTCCAGGTGGAAGAGTCGGCATTCGCTTAATTTGAAGCAGGTGGTTGTCCTTGGGCAGAATGGCAGGATGTTTGGTTTCCTCTGGCATTGCCAGCTTACTTGGCTCTGCCTCCAACTCTCAGGATTCCATGTTGGAGGATGGGATCTAGTCTATAGATCCTACTGTTTCTCTTTATGGGTAAGCCCTTTTGTAGAGAGGTCACCTCATCTTGGAAGGATTGTTGTTGGACATAGGACACGAGTGATTGCTCGGCCTTGCCTAAATCCTCCACAGACAGCTGTGACCCAGTTGTAGGGGTGGGAATCACCAGAGGTCCCACGATTCGATACTATCACGATACTTGAGTCACGATTCGATATTATCACAATACTGCGATACTATCACAATACTGCGATATATTGAGTATTGCGATATATTGCGATTCATTACCTTTTTCCAACTGCAAATTGTCCCCAAAGGAAAACTTTGTCAACATATTTGATCTAATAAGATAAAGCTTTCAGTCTGTTCATCTCACTTCAATCATTTTTACTGCAGCAAAATGTGATTGTCAAGCAGACAAACTGAGTCACATGTCATAAATGTTGCACCTGACAAACTGAACTGCTTGCATTACTGTTTGTATTACACTCTTCTACATAGTTGCGTCATTCGCGCCAGAGAGGGTGCGGGGTTTATCTCTGTGCAAATAGTTGTCATTTCCGCCATCCACCATGGAAATTCCACTAGTTCTGCTTTATACTTGTTGTGGAAATCCCCAAAACGCCGGAACATCAAACGCCCTCGTGTCTGGGTTCATAATATTATCCGTAGTCGCACACAGCTCGGTGAATTTCACCGACTCCTCCAGGAAGTGCGTCTGAATGATGGCCGCTTCCAGCCCTACTAGAGCACCAGCAGCCGGTTTGATTCATGCTTTTTTTATGTCTTGGACCAGCACCGTGTCGCGAGTGTTGTCCTGTGTGTCGAGCAACTGCTGTGCGAGCAGCGGCACTACGAGTGGCAGTAAGTCAAGACGTACACCGCATTTCTAATTTCTTTCTCCGGTGTCCCCTTTTTTGTTTCCTTCCTACCAATCACGCTGATCATTCTGACCTCACCAGAAAATAACACAGCACCATCTAGTGGACTGAAAAAGCAATTGATTTTGGACTTTTTTTTAATAATTGATATAATAAAAGATCGATACTTGGCTTCCGTGTATCGATACAATATCGCCACGCAAAGTATCGCGAATACTATGCTGTATTGATTTCCCCCCCACCCCTACCCAGTTGGGTCCGAGTCACTCATTTTCTTTCTTAAGTTCAATTGTCTCAGAGTTTCTTTGATTTTTAAGAGGCAGGCTGACGATCAAATCAATAAGTCCCATGATGAGAAGGGCTCAATAACACGAGTCAGTGGACTTTGGTTCTGCAGGGCACTTTTAGTTAAAGTCAGAGCCACCTTCTTGACCTCCGGGTCACCGTCGGACAGTGTGGGCGGTACCTGGGTCACTGGCCAGTCTGTTTCCGGTTGCATCAGGAAATTTGGACCTCTCAGCCAGTGTCCTTCTTGAAGGAACTTCTCAGCTTGCATGCCTCTTGACGCACTGTCTGCGGGGTTGAGTCCAGTGGCGCCATTGGGATTTGTGTGTCAGATCCCGAATCGTGGTCACTCTGTTTGACGCGAGGCGAACAGAACGAAGGACGCGGCGCGACGCAACAAAATCACGTAAGTCATATTTGCGTCAGCCAATCAGCGTCACCCAGTCAGCGTTGAGAATCAGCGTTGAGAAGCTCCGCCCGTCACCACCGCCGTTTTGCCATTGCTGAATCAAACTGCTGCTGCTACGCCAGAAGTAGCGCTGGTAGCGGCTTCATTCAGACACTGTTGTGGGACTACGGATAATATTATGAACCCAGACACCATGGAGTTTGATGTTCCGACGTATGTGGAGTTTACACAACAAGTATAAAACAGAACTAGTGGTTATTTCCATGGTGGATGAAGGAAACGGTATCCGTTTTACGGAGATAAGCCAGACGCAGTTCCTGGAGGAGTCGGTGAAATTCACCGATCTGTGTGCGGCTACGGATGGTGTTATGAACCCAAACACGAGGGCGTTTGATGTTCCGACATTTTTGGGACTTCCACAACAAGTATAAAGCATAACTAGTGGTTATTTATTCCATAATCGATACCGGAAAAGATAACTCTTTCATGAAGAGAAGCGACGGCGATAAGCCACGCCCCCTTTGTCGTGGCACGATTTGTCTTTGTCGCGTTTGGTGTGAACACCCTCTTTTCACTCATTTTTAGCCTGGAAATCAGGTTAAGATCTGTAAGCCACTCCTTCCATCCAGGCTGAGCCCGGCCACCCTACGGAGGAAGCTCATTTTGGCCGCTTGTTTCCGAGACCTCGTTCTTTAGGTCACAACCCAGAGTTCGTGACCATAGGTGAGGGTTGGAACGTAAATAAATCTCTAAAACCAAATTTTGTATTGTTGTTTTCTGACTGGAGCGAAGCTTCATGTTGTTTACTGCTGCAGATGTGAATCATCTCTGTAAAATAAATGACTACTGATCACTACTAATATCTAAATATTAGTAGTGATCTAAATACACTTACCCATCTTCAATGGATCCCTTCTGTCTGCATCTTCCTCTTGGTCGCAGGAGTCAAAGCCTTCAGGCTCCTGTCGTCCTCGTCGCCACAGCTTCCTCAGTAGTGAAGTGCGTCCTCGAAATAATCTCTCTCTTCTTTATGAGTGAAAACGCCAGCGTGTTTACAGAGCTCAGGTGTGTAGTTACATGCTTGTTCTTTGTGATTTTCTTGAGTGTTCATTGGTCATTTTTTTCACAAAATGTCGACAGACACATGATTCAACAAATCATGGTGAAGGATTTCGTGTGACGAGTACTTTTTTGCACCGCGTCATATGACACACCGATGCCCCTATTTCTTGTCTGAATCACGTAAGATGTCGCAGGAGGAAGGCAGCGGAAGCAGGAAGTCTACTATTTCCGGTAGAAGTCTAACCATATTTCTGCGATGTATTATCGCAAAGATATGAATATTTAAAAAACGCAGTTTCGCGTCGGCCGTTTGGGAAGAGATAAACAGAAAAACCTGATTCGTCTTGAAATGCGGTCTCGAAATGTGGTCTCGTACTGCGTTTAATGCGGTCTCGTAATGCGTTTAATGCGTCTCATAATGCGGTTGAAAATAGCCCTTCCTCTCTCTAGCCAAAACACACCAGGCTGTACTCAGATGACGTCTACATATAGTGTTAACACCCCCTGACATCATCATTGCATTATCGTCATCAAATCAAACAAATAGGCCAAACACAAATCAGTGTAATGGCTTCTACACCATTTATGGACTATATGAAGCCAAATGATTTTTATCACAACTTAAAGTGCAAAGACTATATTTTGGTAATATTAGTAACACTAACGTTAGCTTACTAGTGCAGGAAAGTGTCTCTACTCACGTAGCATTACACGGTAACTTTACTTGAGAAGACTGTGCTGTCCATAATTAATGTACAGTTGCAAAATGCTGGCAAAAAGGAAATATGAAGGAATAATAATGAGCTTCGTTACCTTGCTGGTAGGAGACCCCGGGGGAAGACCCAGGACACGCTGGAGGGATTATATCTCCTTGCTGGCCTTGGAACACCTCGGGATCCCCCAGAATGAGCTGGAAAGTGTTGCGGGTGAGAGGGAAGCCTGGGTCGGCCCGCCGAACCCGCTGCCACCGCGACCCGACCCTGGATAAGCGGCTGATAATGGATGGATGGGTTACCTTGCTGTTGCTGAAGTTGAAGTGGACTCTGGTCAGAAATGTTGTAGCTCTTGCTCCAAAATTGTGTCGAGAGAAGCAAGTGTCCATTGGCACACAACATTATAGTCTACTGTCATCGTTTGTGTAACGTAACGGAGGGTATACAATGTTGTTTTCCCCTCTGTCTGCGTGACAGCTAAACCTAACATCTGTGTTGAAAATAATGTTAAAACGGATTATGGTGTATTCCCGCTCAAATTGACTGCATTGTGATTCACAGCAACATTTATTTACAGTAAGATTCACAAATCTTACTGTAAATAAATTAATTTTGACCATGATGCATTGCAGATCTACAGCAACATGCTGTATAGGAGGTATACAGTAAGAATATGTATACGGTAATATTACTGTGAAAACTACAGAAACTTATTACAGTGTAGGGTAAGGAGATGAGTTTCCCCTGAATGGCTCAGCCTTATGCCGCGTTCACACCAAAAGAGTTGCGAATTTTCGCAACGCTTTTTCGCCTGACTTTAGTCGCTTGACTTTATGTGGTTAATTTGCTTTTTCGCTGTGGAAAGGGGGCGCGACTTATCTCCTTGCCTTTACTCCGTGAAAAAAGTTACTATTTCCGCCTTCCACCATTGAAATAACCACTAGTTCTGGAACATCAAACGCCTCCGTGTCTGGGTTCATAATATTATCCGTAGTCGCACACAGCTCCGACTCCTCCAGGACGAGTGTCTGAATGAAGCCGCTTCCAGCGCTCCTTCAGGCGGACCAGCAGTTTGATCCAGTAACGGCAGAACAGCGGTGAAGCCGGGCGGAGCTTCTCAACTCTGATTGATTTTCGCAACTCAGCGTCGGGCGAGTTGAAATATTTCAATGCGAATATTTCGCAAATCTTTTGGTGTGAACGCACCATTAGAGATAGGGTAAGGAGATGAGTTTCCTCTGTAGCTCAGTCTTAGAGATACTGCAAGGAGATGAGTTTCCACTGTAGGGCTCAGCCTTAGAGATAGTGTAACTTTCGATATACATAAATATGCCTGTGACTTTCTCATATGTTGAAATCTTATGCTGCAGACTGCCTTGAGTAGCTGTTACATGTTTTTTCCTTCTTGCAAGAGACCTTATTCCTCCTTCTGGGCCTCCTGGACTCCTCCCACTAGAGGTTCTCTGAGCCTCTTTGGCTCCTCCCACTAGAGGTTCTCTGGGCCTCCTGGACTCCTCCCACTAGAGGTTCTCTGGGCCTCTTTGGCTCCTCCCACTAGAGTTCTCTGGGCCTCCTGGACTCCTCCCACTAGAGGTTCTCTGGGCCTCTTTGGCTCCTCCCACTAGAGGTTCTCTGGGCCTCCTGGACTCCTCCCACTAGAGGTTCTCTGGGCCTCTTTGGCTCCTCCCACTAGAGTTCTCTGGGCCTCCTGGACTCCTCCCACTAGAGGTTCTCTGGGCCTCTTTGGCTCCTCCCACTAGAGTTCTCTGGGCCTCCTGGGCTCCTCCCATTAGAGGTTCTCCTGGGCTCCTCCCACTAGAGGTTCTCTGGGCCTCCTGGACTCCTCCCACTAGAGGTTCTCTTTGGATCCCCCAGAATGAGCCGGAACATGTGAGAGGGAAGTGTGGGTCGGTCTGCTGAGACCAGTACCCGAAAAGAAGGAAGACGATGAAATGTTTGTAAAGTATTTAAAGAATAACAATAAAATATTTGAGGAATAATAGTCAAGTATTGTTGTAATATTTTGTAATAGTCACTTATGTTTAAATTGAGTTTAAACTTTTCAGACTGGAGCTTTATTATTGATCCTCAGCTGATTCATTGCTGATATGTCTCTCTTACACACACACACACACACACACACACACACACACACACACACACACACACACACACACACACACACACACACACACACCACTGTATTTAATCAGCTTTCCTGCAACACACAAACTAAAAAACACTCGATAGTAAAAGTCAGTTGAAAACTCACAGAAAGCCCTTTCAGTGTGTGTGTGTGTGTGTGTGTGTGTGTGTGTGTGTGTGTTGGACTTGGTTCACTTCCTGTCAGAGAGGGGGGGGCGAACGACAGAGAGACAGATTGAAAACAGACGTTGGCTCTCTCTTTCTCTCCCTCTCTCTCTCGCTCACTGTGAGTCAGTCTGTTGGTTTCCATTCGTCTTTCGTCTGGAATGAACTCTGACTGAAGAAGAAGCAGAAGCAGAAGAAGAAGAAGGAGAAGAAGAAGGAGAAGAAGGAGAAGAAGGAGACGAAGAGTTTCAAAAGGTTTGAACAAAGTTATCTTTCCTTTCTTTTTTCAATATCTTATTTTTTAGTCTTTAATCTTCCATAATTTTTATTTTTCATACTAATAATAATATTATAACACTTATTATAACTCTTACTATAACTAGTATTGTTATTGTTATTATTATTCACATTAAATGCCAGAGACAAGGTTCGACAAGGTTCGAAATAAGAAATATTGATTGTTGATTGTTGATTGTTGTTTGTCTCGTCTTACGTCCCATGTCCATGTCCAATGTATGCACCTTCCGCCTCAAAAAATTCCTCGTTTGTGTGAAAACATTCCTGGCAAATAAACGGTTTCTGATTTCTGATTCTGATTCTGATAATACAGTTTCAGTTGTTTCTGTCTCTGAAGGTCAGAGGTCACTGAAGGTCAGATGTCACTGACGTCCCACTGTGACTGACAGCTGTCAATCATTAGATCTGAACCAAACAGGAGACAGAAAACTACCTTCAACATGGAGAAGTGACAGACAGGTGAGACACCTAGTCCAGGTGAAAGACCTGGTGGAGTCTAGTCCAGGTGAAAGACCTGGTGGAGTCTAGTCCAGGTGAAAGACCTGGTGGAGTCTAGTACAGGTGAAAGACCTGGTGGAGCCTAGTCCAGGTGAAAGACCTGGTGGTTTGTAGTCCAGGTGAAAGACCTGGTGGAGCCTAGTCCAGGTGAAATACCTGGTGGAGCCTAGTCCAGGTGAAAAACCTGGTGGAGCCTAGTCCAGGTGAAAGGCCTGGTGGTTTGTAGTCCGTGTGAAAGACCTGGTGGAGCCTAGTCCAGGTGAAAGACCTGGTGGTTTGTACTCCAGGTGAAAGACCTGGTGGAGTCTAGTCCAGGTGAAACACCTGGTGGTTTGTAGTCCAGGTGAAAGACCTGGTGGTTTGTAGTCCAGGTGAAAGACCTGGTGGAGCCAGGTCTAGTCCAGGTGAAAGACCTGGTGGAGCCAGGTCTAGTCCAGGTGAAAGACCTGGTGGTTTGTAGTCCAGGTGAAACACCTGGTGGAGCCTAGTCCAGGTGAAACACCTGGTGGTTTGTAGTCCAGGTGAAACACCTGGTAGAGCCTAGTTCAGGTGAAACATAATCTACCCAGAATGCATTGTGATTGATTCTGATCAGGACCGGCTCATCTCTAACCCTCTCAGACTTAAACCCTCAAACCTTTACCTCCACCTCCTCACCTGCATCCTATCCACTCTGCACATGAACCACCTCCCTTTGGTTTCAGTCACATCATCATCGTCTGTTACCTGTTACCTGTTTCCCTTTTACCTGTTTCCTGTTTCCTGTTACCTGTTTCCTGTTACCTGTTACCTGTTTCCTGTTACCTGTTACCTTTTTTCCTGTTACCTGTTACCTGTTTCCGGTTTACCTGTTTCCGGTTTCCCTGTTACCTGTTTCCCTTTTACCTGTTTCCGGTTTCCCTGTTACCTGTTTCCGGTTTCCCTTTTACCTGTTTCCCTTTTACCTGTTACCTGTTTCCCTGTTACCTTTTACCTGTTTCCTGTTTCCCCTTTACCTGTTTCCTGAATGCAGCACACCCCAGCCCGTTCACTCCGCTCGGCTTCTGCCAATCGGCTTGTAGCTCCATCACTGTGCGCTAAACACTAAACAAAGTCACGACTGTTTGCTGTCCTGGCTCCTCAATGGTGGAATGAGCTCCCCATTGACAGGACAGCAGAAAGTCTCTAAATTTTCCATTGCAAACTAAAATCATATCTTTTTCGACTACATCTTGAATAAGGAAGGTAGCGCCGTAGTAGCCCTTTAGCAGCACTTAAATGGCACTTACTGATAGCACTTTGTAGTTTATCTTGTATTGAAGAAAATTTACTTTCTTGATTCTTGTTGTTCTGAGTTTGTACTCATGGTCGAATTGCACTTATTGTAAGTTTTGGTTACTTTATTAGTACCCGTAGGTAGACTTGGTTTGCAGTAATTAAACAGTAGTAAAAATGAGGCATCCGTCTCGACATACATTACAACAAACACAGACATCCAGACAAACATGATAAAATGATAAAAAGTACTACAAGCTCCAGATCAGTGCTGCTTATAATTATGATTTGTTCACCTGCGTGATGGCTGCTGGAACAAAGCTGTTTTTATACCGCTTTGTTCTACACCGTGGTACTAGATACCTCCGTCTAGAGGGGAGAAGCTGAAACTCCCTGAGCAAAGGGTGTGAGTCTTCCTTTAAAATGGAGCCAGTTAACCGTTGTATTTGTCTGGTGTACTGGGAATTTGGGCTAAGTTGTGACTCACCAATCAGCCTACTAGACCATTTTACAATCTGATACAGAGAGTTGCTGTTCTTTAAGGACAGATTTCCAAACCATGACACCAAAGAAAAAGATCAAATTGATTCAATAAAAGCACGACAAAATAAGGTCATCAACGTTTCAGTCGCTTTGGATAAAAGCGTCAGCTAAATGAAATGTAATGTAATGTTATGTAATCATCTGTGACATCACTGAGGTCCTGCAGGACTAAACTCAGGGCAGATTTAACTGCCTTCCAGCCATGAAGCTGTGATTGGATGAAGGCTGCTGACCGCCTCCCCCCTCTGCTCCCCATAGGAAATACTTTCCTATTTATTTTCTTCTTCAGTGGTCGACTCACATTCCTCACACAGTCAATGAGACCTCTGATTGGCCGAAGTCCCAGGGACACACTCTGATTGGATGACTGGATTTAGTATCTTTATTTTTCATTGAAAATAGAAGAAGATGAAAAAAAGCTCTCTCTCTCTCTCTCTCTCACACACACACACACACACACACACACACACACACACACACACACACACACACACACACACACACACACAGGTCTGTTCTAACCATCAGGGCTCTCAAAGACTGAAACGATTTAAACAGTTTCTGTTCCTTTGACCCGACTGCAGATAGATTTTCAAAATAAAAGACTTTCAAAGAATCTGTAACTTTTCAGTTTTATCAACCGAACAGTCACTTTTTTATCTCACTTTAAATAAAAAAATTACCCATAGTTCCGTGCCTGACTAAGCGTGTTCACTCCTCTTAAAGGGCCCCGACAGGTACAAGTTGCTATTATTCACCTTCAGACCTTTATTTTGAAATCTCTCCTGTCTTGCTGTTCAGGATCAACGGACATGAAGGCTCCCACCGGAGGACGAACAGGAAGTCTGAATGTGCTGCACTTCCTGTTGGGTGGGTACCATGTGAGACTTTACAGGTGGACTGATGTGGGTGCCTGTCTGTCTGTCTGACTACTCGTTTGTCTCCAGGTGTGTTCCTGGTTCGTCATGAAGGGGGCTTCGGTCTGGAGCTGCAGCCTTCAAGCGCTCAAGTTCTGCTCAAGTCAACCTCCAATTTCACTGTGGTCAGTCAATACCTGTCTGTCTCTCCAGGTGTTTTCAGGTACCTGTCTCTCGATACAGGTGTATTTAGGGTGGAGTAAGGTACCTGTCTCTCGCTACAGGTGTGTTCCGGGTGGAGTCATGTGACGTGGCGGCTACCTGACCCCCAGGTGCAGGGGGTTGAGGTTGAGAATCAGGGCTCCAGCAGCATCCTGCACCTCTTCAATGCCACCTGGAGGAACTCTGGAAGATACACCTGTGAGGAGGTGTCGTCCCATCAGACCAAAGAGGTGGACATATTCATACCTGGGCAAGGTGACATGATATTGATACATATTATGAGTGATCATCACCCGATCCTACCGGTGTACCTCCTGATCCTACCTGTGTACCTCCTGATCCTTCCTGTGTACCTCCTGATCCTACCTGTGTACCTCCTGATCCTACCTGTGTACCTCCTGATCCTACATGTGTACCTCCTGATCCTACCTGCCCCCCCCCCCCCCCCAGGTCCGGAGGAATGGTTCGTCCCTCCAGGTCCCGGTGTGGTGATGAAGGAGGCGGAGGAAGACACCATCCCGTGTGTGGTTTCCGACCCGCAGCTCAACGTCTCGCTGTACGAGCGTCCCGGCAGGACGGCGGTCAGCGGGGCGACGTACGAGCCGGGGCGGGGCTTCACGGGCCGGCTTAACGACACGTCATATGTGTGCTCGGCCGCCCGGGGGGGCGAGGAGAGGGAGTCCCAGGTGTACTACGTCTTCAGCATCGTAGGTGAGTTCAGTGGGTATATGATATATATTTTATAGGTTACCTTATCACTCTATCTGTCGCTCTATATTTCTCTCACTACATGTGGTCGTCCTGAAACCGCAAGGTAGCCGGTTATCCGGTCTCCCCATAGGTTCCATGTCTAAGTGTCCTTGAGCAAGACCCTGAACCCCCAGTTGCTCCCCGGCACACAGCTCCTTAATAACTAAGGATGGGTAAAATGCAGAGACCAATTTCCCCAAGGGGATTAATAAAGCACCATTTATTTCTTCTCTCTCCACCTGTCTGTCTCTCAGTCCCTAAGGTGATGGAGGTGGACCTGTCCGTGTCCAGCAGGGTATTGAAGCAGGGGGAGGTTCTCACTGTGAACTGCACCGTCAAAGACACCGAGATAGTCTTCTTCTCCTGGGACTTCCCCCGCAGACAGGTGCCTGTCTCTCTCTCCGCCTGCCTGGCTGCCTGAACAATACAGTGTTTGTTCTCCGTGTGAAGTCGTTCTGTTGTGTTCTTTCAGGAAATCGAGCCTCTGACGGACTTTCTGCCCAATCGGATCCGCTCCTTCGTGAACATCTCCACAGTGACGGTGGCAGATTCTGGTAGGTGACCGGACCACGCAGAGGAAACATAAGCTAACATTAATAACCATAACCAGCTATTCATAACCAGCTAACCATAACCAGCTATTCATAACCAGCGAACCATAACCAGCTATCCATAACCAGCTATTCATAACCAGCGAACCATAACCAGCTATCCATAACCAGCTATTCATAATTAGCAAACCATAACCAGCTAACCATAACCAGCTAATCATAATTAGCAAACCATAACCAGCTAGCCATAACCAGCTAACCATAACCAGCTCACCATAACCAGCTCACCATAACCCGATGGAGATGTGTGTTTCCTGTAGGTGTGTATGTGTGTGTGGTGCAGGAGCCGATGCAGGATCGAACTGTGAAGAGAAACGTCACAGTAACAGTACTGGGTGAGTACACACACACACACACACTCACACAGACACACACACTCACACAGACAGGTGACCTGTCTCTCTCTGCAGACCGAGGTTACGTCTACCTGTGGCCTTCAGGTGAGACCAACGTGTCGTCTCTCCTCCACCAATCGGTGGCGTTCATCGTGGAGGTCGACGCCCACCCCGCCCCCACCATCCTCTGGACCAGAGACAACAACACCGTGGCCTCAGAAACCGTCACCACCACACACATGACGGGGAGCAGGTAGATCATAGTGAAGAGCAACACTACAGCTCAGTCAAGACCCTATGGTTGATTAATCGGTTGGTTGATTAATCGGTTGGTTGACGGGCAGGTATGAGAGCACACTGACGCTGGTTCGGGTTCAGATGGATCAGACAGGAATCTACTCGGCAACTGTTTCCAACGAGGACGCTGTTCAGGAAGTCTTCTTCCAACTGGAGGTCAAAGGTCAGAGAGCGAGAGACAGGGGGATTGACAGACAGTATTTGTGTTTGTGTATTTTTATTTGATTGTGTGTGTGTGTGTGTGTGTGTGTGTGTGTGTGTAGCGCCCCCAAGGATCACCTCTCTCTCGGAGGAGGGCAGTAAGGCAGTGTGTGTCAGCGAGGGAGCCCCGCCCCCAACTGTTACGTGGTACACATGTCACAGCTCACACAGGTAAACACACACACACACACACACACACTGTTTTCATTTGTATGATCAGGGCCCTATTTTTCGTACCTGGCTTACTGAGTTAGCGGGCTAATTGTCAGGATAAGATGACGTAGGTCTGGCTTATTCAGTTTCTCGAAGCAAGCTTAGATAAATCACCATAGCAACACAGCCAAAAATGTAAACCTGCTCCCGGGCAGGCTTACTGAAATTCACTGGATAAGCTGGCCACTCCCACCGGACAAAAAAGGCAGCTCACTTCCTCATTGATGAAGGAGCGATATTAGTCATATTAGTTTTATTGGGAGAGAGTTCTTTGAGATCGCCAAGATCCGTCCTCACATCCTCATGACTTCCTGTACGCGGCGCTATAGATTCTGCCTTCAAGGAATCATTTATTTATGAGAGCTTTTCGAGCCGCGGACACTGATCACCACACGGCGCAGCCGATCGCCCGTCTCACAGATAGAGACTCTCACCCACTGCATGCCGCGCTGTTCTTAAGTTTATTTAGCGCTTAAGAAACTTATGGATGTGTTGAAAGCTCTCATAATTATATGACAGTGTTATTAGTACACCATACATATCATTATTGTAGAACATGATTAAGGTGGACTCATGATAAGAATACAGAGAATCACACACAATTTCTTTTCACTGCTTCAATTGATTGAATTTCTGATTATGAATAATACATATATACTGATCCGCCCATACACATATTCAAACTCCTAGTTATATAGAAATATACACATACATGTATATACATATAGTACATGATTCATATGCGCATACAGTACATATATCCTCATAAGTATATATTTATTCGTAAATATAATCTGATTGATCTGGGTGATGAAGCACTTAAAATTTGCCGATACATTTTCCCAACACTGACACATTTAACTTGTCTGATATATTTACAACGCTTATGTCTCGCAGCGGGGCGGAGTTAAGCTGCGTTCACGGCAACAATGTTACAAAAACGTTGGAATATTCACAACGCGTTTGCTGTGAATAATTAAGGTATTGACTTCCTCATATGTCTTCATGATCATCTCCTGCTTCTCAGTGGAGAAATAAAAAGAGGTTCCTCTGAGTTTATTTGGCATTGTACTGTTAGAACATCGTGGTGTCAGTGCTCGATTATTATCCCTTCTGAAGAGGAGCGGGCACGCGCATTTATCCAGAGGATTGACGTCTGGCTAGAATTAACGAGACCGTTTCAGCGTGGATCAGCCGTGAAGAAACCCAGATAGCCTGATGTCAATCATCTCGCTAATTTAAGATGGAGATTAGGACATTTGCTTGACTTTGTTTAGCCAGGTACGAAAAATAGGGCCCAGATCTCTCTCGTAACATTGGAGTCACCTTTAGTCTACAGGTGTGTGTTCTGACTGTGAACTCGATGCTCGGCACCGCAACATTTTACGTTCAGTACGATGAGTTAACGTTCACGATGAGTTTACATTCACGATGATGAGTTTACGTTCACGATGATGAGTTTACGTTCACGATGATGCGTTTACGTTCACGATGATGAGTTTACATTCACGATGATGAGTTTACGTTCACGATGATGAGTTTACGTTCACGATGATGAGTTTACGTTCACGATGAGTTTACATTCAGAGTTTACATTCACGTTCACGATGAGTTAACGTTCACGATGATGAGTTTACGTTCAGTACAATGATTTTACGTTCAGTACGATGAGTTTACGATCATGAAGATGAGTTCACGATCATGACGATGAGTTCACGATCATGACGATGAGTTTACGATCATGATGATGAGTTTACGCACTGAATTCATACAATGTTCATTTGTGAAGATTACTGTGTCGCACACAAAAGGTGTTTTTTTGCCACAGAACCGGTTTGAACCATTGTCTTTCTGTTGACGGAACCAATCAGAACGCTTCGTCCCTGCAGCGCTCTGCGCTCTGATAGGTAGCTCATCCTGTATCGGGCGGCTCCCGGTTCAAGGTGAGCAGTGTGGGCCTCAAGAGGGCTCCCAGTCTCACGGGTTCGGGTCCCGTCACCAGCACACCTCTTAGAGGTGGGTGTGTTCGTCCCCTACAGGTGCAGTAATGTGACGGGCGGCTGGAGGAGCCTATCAGCGGCCTCAGAGGGCGTGGCTCTGCAGGAGAATGTCACACAGGTGGAGGAGAGAGGCGTCACCCAGGTAACCAGCAACGCAATCAGTGGGATGTCATCTGAGGGGTGAGAGTGTTGATGTGAAGATGATTGACAGCTTTGTCTCACCTGTGCAGGTACGCAGTGTGTTGACTCTGCAGAGTCTCACCTCTGTGTCAGCTGTTCGCTGTGAAGCCAAAAACTCAGCCGGACGGCGAGCCAGAGACCTGCGAGTACTGGCCAAGTGTACGTACTAATACTGCAGTACTACTGTAATATACTGCAATACTGCAGTACTACTGCACTACTACTGTAACATACTCTAATACTGCAGTACTACTGCACTACTACTGTAATATACTGCAATACTGCAGTACTACTGCACTACTACTGTAATATACTGTAATACTGCAGTACTACTGCACTACTACTGTAATATACTCTAATACTGACCTCTATGGGGCCGTTATTGTAGCAGAAATGTGTGGAGAGTTGTGTCCGTGTGTTCGTAATGTTGTAAATATTAAAAGTAATCTCTAAATAACATTTGACAGATGAGCGAGTCAGTCCACAACAACATGCTAGAAAATCCAAGCTTTCTAATGCACCTGAAAGCTGTGGTCACCAAAACACACCTTGGCTGCTAATCAAGCAGTCAGAGTTCAGATGTTACCGCCTCACTCATGAATCAGTTATTATTATTATTATTATTATTATTATTATTATTATTATTACTATTATTACTATCATGACTGTTACCTCTGAACCCGTAGGACGTGTCTTCAGCCACCAGGTGGCGACAGAGTGTTTAGAGCAGTGTTCACCAACCTTTTAAGCCCTAGACCCCTGACCAGGGAGGAGGCAGGGCCCAGGAGACAGGAGGCAGGGGAGGCAAGAGGAAGTAGGCAGTAGGCAGGAGGCAGGAGGCAAGAGGAAGGAGGCAGGAGACAGGAGGCAAGAGGAAGGAGGCAGGAGACAGGAGGCAAGAGGAAGGAGGCAGGGCCCAGGAGGCAGGATCAGCTCCAGACAGCCACGATTCATTGAAACTTGATTGACCTGCTTCTCTCTCTCTCTCTCTTTCTCTCTACCTCTCTCTCTCTACCTGTCTCTCTCTCTCTCTCTCTCTCTCTACCTCTCTCTCTCTACCTCTCTCTATCTCTCTCTCTCTCTCTCTACCTCTCTCTCTCTCTCTCTCTCTCCCTCTCTCCCTCTCTCTCTCTCTCTGTAGCTCTCCTGTCTCAGGTTGCGGTCTTGGCAGCAGTTCTGGTTCTGGTCATCATTGCTGTGGTCTTCCTCATCATCCTCATCCTCCTCTGGAAGAAAGTCAGTATTGAGTGTAGTTACTGCTGTTTTATTGTAGTACTAGTATACTGCAGTAGTAGATGTGTAGTACTAGTATACTGCAGTAGTAGATGTGTAGTACTAGCATACTGCAGTAGTAGATGTGTAGTACTAGCATACTGCAGTAGTAGATGTGTAGTACTAGCATACTGCAGTAGTAGATGTGTAGTACTAGCATACTGCAGTAGTAGATGTGTAGTACTAGTATACTGCAGTAGTAGATGTGTAGTACTAGTATACTGCAGTAGTAGATGTGTAGTACTAGCATACTGCAGTAGTAGATGTGTAGTACTAGTATACTGCAGTAGTAGATGTGTAGTACTAGTATACTGCAGTAGTAGATGTGTAGTACTAGCATACTGCAGTAGTAGATGTGTAGTACTAGTATACTGCAGTAGTAGATGTGTAGTACTAGTATACTGCAGTAGTAGATGTGTAGTACTAGCATACTGCAGTAGTAGATGTGTAGTACTAGTATACTGCAGTAGTAGATGTGTAGTACTAGCATACTGCAGTAGTAGATGTGTAGTACTAGCATACTGCAGTAGTAGATGTGTAGTACTAGTATACTGCAGTAGTAGATGTGTAGTACTAGCATACTGCAGTAGTAGATGTGTAGTACTAGTATACTGCAGTAGTAGATGTGTAGTACTAGCATACTGCAGTAGTAGATGTGTAGTACTAGTATACTGCAGTAGTAGATGTGTAGTACTAGCATACTGCAGTAGTAGATGTGTAGTACTAGTATACTGCAGTAGTAGATGTGTAGTACTAGCATACTGCAGTAGTAGATGTGTAGTACTAGCATACTGCAGTAGTAGATGTGTAGTACTAGTATACTGCAGTAGTAGATGTGTAGTACTAGTATACTGCAGTAGTAGATCTCTGGTATTTATTTGTATTCCTGTTGGTCAGAAACCTCGTTATGAAGTCCGTTGGAAGGTGATCGAGTCGGTGAGTCCTGACGGACAGCAGTACACCTTCCTAAACCCCGCCCACCTGCCCTACAGGTCCAGCTGGGAGGTACCCCGAGAACATGTAGTACTAGGTAATACTGCAGGAGAAAACGTAGTACTAGGTAATACTGCAGAGACCAAGTAGTACTAGGTAATACTGCAGGAGACCACGTGCTACTGCATTCAGTACTCAGTGCTACTGCATTCAGTACTCAGTGCTACTGCATTCAGTACTCAGTGCTACTGCATTCAGTACTCAGTGCTACTGCATTCAGTACTCAGTGCTACTGCATTCAGTACTCAGTGCTACTGCATTCAGTACTCAGTGCTACTGCATTCAGTACTCAGTGCTACTGCATTCAGTACTCAGTGCTACTGCATTCAGTACTCAGTGCTACTGCATTCAGTACTCAGTGCTACTACATTAGAATCTGAAAAATCCACAAATTAGCTGCACAGTTATTTAATCTGCATGGGTCAAAGTTGAGGAAGAAAGTAGCGGCTTATAATTTTACGGTACACAATACTGTCTCTCTGTCTGTCTGTCTCCCTGTCTGTGGGTCTCCAGGAGAGGTGTTGGGTTCAGGTGCGTTTGGTCGTGTTGTCATGGCGACCGTCTCTGGTCTGCTTCCCTCTCATTCTACAACTAAAGCTGCCGTCAAGATGGTCAAACGTACGTACCTGTCTGTCTGTCTGTCCGTGGTGTTTTGAGTAAAAACATCAATATAATATAGAGTGAACCAATCACATAAATTGTGTGTGTGTGTGTGTGTGTGTGTGTGTGTGTGTGTGTGTGTGTGTGTGTGTGTGTGTGTGTGTGTGTGTGTGTGTGTGTGTAGCCAGCAGCGGGGCGGTTCAGTCTCTGATGTCGGAGCTGAAGCTTCTGGTTCATCTTGGTCCTCACCTGAACGTTGTTAACCTGCTGGGAGCGTGCACGAGAGGAGGTCTGGATCCTGACTTGATCTTGACTGGATCCTAACGTGATCCTGACTTGATCCTGACTTGATCCTGACTTGATTCTGACTGGATCCTAACGTGATCCTAACATGATCCTGACTTGATCCTGACTGGATCTTGACTGGATCCTGACTTGATCCTAACTTGATCCTGACGTGATCCTGACTGGATCCTGACTTGATCCTGACTGGATCCTGACTTGATCCTGACTGGATCCTAACGTGATCCTGACTTGATCCTGACTTGATTCTGACTGGATCCTAACGTGATCCTAACATGATCCTGACTTGATCCTGACTTGATCCTGACTGGATCTTGACTGGATCCTGACTTGATCCTGACTTGATCCTAACGTGATCCTAACATGATCCTGACTTGATCCTGACTGGATCCTGACTGGATCCTGACTGGATCCTGACTTGATCCTGTTGTCGTCTGTCTGTCTGTCCAGGACCTGTCTATCTGATCACTGAGTTCTGTCGCCATGGAGACCTGGTGAACTACCTGCAGAGGAACAAACACACCTTCAGACAGAGAGACACGCCCACCAAGAGGTCTGTCTCTCTACCTGTCTGTGTATCGATGGTGTCTCTCTCTCTCTCTCTCTCTCTCTCTCTCTCCTCTCTCTCTCTCTCTCTACCTGTCTGTGTATCGATGGTGTCTCTCTCTCTCTCTCTCTCCTCTCTCTCTCTCTCTCTCTCTCTCTCTACCTGTCTGTGTATCAATGGTCTCTCTCTCTCTCTCTCTCTCTCTCTCTCTCTCTCTCTCTCTCTCTCTCTCTCTCTCTCTCTCTCTCTCTCTACCTGTCTGTGTATCAATGGTCTCTCTCTCTCTCTCTCTCTCTCTCTCTCTACCTGTCTGTGTATCGATGGTCTCTCTCTCTCTCTCCTCTCTCTCTCTCTCTCTCTCTCTCTCTCTCTCTCTCTACCTGTCTGCAGTGACAGTGATGGCGGTTACATGGACATGAACAAAGAAGACAGCGTTCAGTACGTTGCCATGAAGGAGCTCAGCATCGAACCTGCGGTGTACGAGACGCCGTACACGCCGGCAGGAAGTACACATTAGTATATTGTTTACAAAATAAAATCTCAATCATATTTGAAATGATCTTCGTTGTGGTCGTTGATCACCTTGACAACTAGAAGATGTGACGTGACCTGTGGTTCTCTCTCAGACCAGCAGGAGGCGCCGTCTGTCCTCCTCACTGACTCTCCTCTCCTGAGCCTCACTGACCTCCTCAGCTTCTCCTACCAGGTCTCCCAGGCCATGGACTTCCTGTCCTCGAGGAGGGTAGGACACATAATCACTGAGACTGATACTCATCAATATGATACTCATCAATATGATGCTCATCAATATGTTACTAATCAATATGATGCTCATCAATATGTTACTCATCAATATGATTCAATATGATGCTCATCAATATGTTACTCATCAATATAATGCTCATCAATATGTAGCAATATGTTAGTCATCAATATGATACTCATCAATATGATGCTCATCAATATGTTACTCATCAATATGATACTCATCAATATGATACTCATCAATATGATGCTCATCAATATGTTACTCATCAATATGATGCTCATCAATATGTAGCAATATGTTAGTCATCAATATGTTACTCATCAATATGATACTCATCAATATGATGCTCATCAATATGTTACTCATCAATATGATGCTCATCAATATGTATTAATATGTTACTCATCGATATGTTACTCATCAATATGATGCTCATCAATATGTAGCAATATGTTAGTCATCAATATGTTACTCATCAATATGATGCTCATCAATATGTATTAATATGTTACTCATCGATATGTTACTCATCAATATGATGCTCATCAATATGTAGCAATATGATACTCATCAATATGATGCTCATCAATATGATGCTCATCAATATGTTACTAATCAATATGTTACTCATCAATATGATGCTCATTAATATCAATTTGTTACTCATCAATAGGATACTCATTAATATAAATATGTTACTCAACAATATGTTACTCATCAATATGTTACTCATCAATATGATACTCATTAATATAAATATGATACTCAACAATATGCTACTCATTAATATCAATATGTTACTCATCAATAGGATACTCATTAATATCAATGTTACTCATCAATATGATACCATCAATATTTCACTCATCAATATGATACTCATCAATATGTTATTCATCAATATGTTATTCATCAATATGTTACTCATCAATATGATGCTCATCAATATGTTACTCATCAATATGTTACTCATTCATATCAATATGTTACTCATCAATATGATACTCATTAATATCAATATGTTACTCATCAATATGATACTCATCAATATGATACTCATTAATATCAATATGTTACTCATCAATATAATACTCATGAATATCAATATGTTACTCAGCAATATAATACTCATGAATATCAATATGTTACTCAGCAATATAATACTCATGAATATCAATATGTTACTCAGCAATATAATACTCATTAATATCAATATGTTACTCATCAATATAATACTCATGAATATCAATATGTTACTCAGCAATATGATACTCATTAATATCAATATGTTACTCATCAATATGATACTCATCAATGTTACTCATCAATATGATACCCATCAATAGGATACTCATTAATATCAATATCTTACTCATCAATATTTTACTCATCAATGTTACCCATCAATATGATACTCATTAATATCAATATGATACTCATCAATATCAATATGTTACTCATCAATATGTTACTCATCCATATGATACTCATCAATATGTTACTCATTAATATCAATATGATACTCATCAATATCAATATGTTACTCATCAATTGATACTCATCAATATGATACTCATCAATATCAATATGTTACTCATCCATATGATACTCATCAATAGGTTACTCCTCAATATGTTACTCATCCATATGATACTCATCAATATGTTACTCATCAATATCAATATGATACTCATCAATTACCTGTTAATGTGTTTCTTACCTGTCAATGTGTGTTCTTACCTGTTAATGTGTTTCCGTTGCCCTCACATGGTATTCCTTTGTCCCAGTGCATCCATAGAGACCTGGCAGCCAGGAACGTGCTGGTCAGTGAGGGCAAGCTGGTTAAGATTTGTGACTTTGGTCTGGCCAGAGATCTGGTGAAGGACCATGACTACATCGCCAGAGGAAACGTCAGTCACCACGATCAATAAACGTCATTGATACAACGTTGATAGTTTAAATGGTTTTAATGAACCTCATGTGTTCATTTCAGAGCTTTCTGCCCGTGAAGTGGATGTCTCCAGAGAGCCTGTTCCACAAGGTGTACAGCTTCTCAGAGCGATGTCTGGGCCTATGGAGTCCTACTGTGGGAGATCTTCTCTCTTGGTAAACCGATCTAACCAGTATACATCATCACACACCAGTTTAAATCAGTATATTACAGTATATTATTACATATATAATGTATTTACATTACATTTAGCTGACAATTTTATCCAAAGTGACTGACAATAAGTGCATTCAACCATGATTTTTCAATTCAATTCAGTTTATTTTGTATAGAATACAAATTTCCCTCAGAGGGCTTTACAATCTGTACACATAACAAACCTGTCCCAGGACCTCACATCGGATCAGGAAAAACTCCCCAATAAAGATAGTAAGAACCCTTTCACAGGGAAAAAAGGAAGAACCCTTCAGGAGAGCAACAGAGGAGGATCCCTCTCCCCGGATGAACAGAAGCAATAGATGTCATGTGACCAGAATGAACAACGTAACAGAGTTACAGCACATTACATGAAATATGAAAACCCAAACTCAGATAGTACTTAGAAACACTGTAAAATCCGATTAGTTAACCAACCTAAAAAAAAAGCTTGCAAACCGATTGCCTTAAAAAAAATCAAGTAAAGGAACTTGTTACAGGCAAGTAAAGTTGACTATGTATTGTATGTTGTACTAACACATGTTTATTTAGTGTAGTATACTTACACTTGAGTTTAAGTAACTAAAAATAATGAGTAAGGAGTACTTAAAACTTTACTCAAGATGTAGTTTTGACTAGTATAGCCTACGTCTAATTACTATTTCAAACAACTAGATTATTTCAAGTGAAATATTCTTTGTGTGTATTCTTAGGGCTGTGCGGTATACTGGCTCAACTCCGTTACATATGGTATGAATTTTTCATATACGTCATACCGACGTAACGACTGTTGTCGCTCTTCGGCAGGCAGCAACATGTATTGTTCACAGCTCACAGCTGAGGCCGCAGCGGTCTGAGCTACTTACGTGTGAGGTTAAAACTTTAGTCATGGTTAAAACTTTATAACAACAATTAATAACGCACAACTAACGCTTTTTAACAGCGCAAGACCCACGAACACACAGTTTGTGACACATAAACAATTTGTAACACTAATAATTTGTACATTTATAAAATCACACCGCCGAACTGCATGCTGGGTACACATTACCTTACTGTTGCTGCAGCCTCTTGCAAACCTTCAACAGTTGTGACCTGACTAGCTCATGGGGGATCAGTAGCTGTCCCGTAACTACAAGGTAGCCTTGTTAAATCCCTGGTCTCCACATAGTGCACATGTTAAAGTGTATTTCAACATTAGCAGCAGAAAGAAACACTAAATGATTTACCCACAGCTATTTTGCTTGATAACTTACCTTATTTAGGGTGACCAGATTTGAGTTTGTGAAAAGAGGACACTTTCGGGGGCCGGGGGGGGGGGCAGTAGTGTATAGCATGCCGTGAACTTACATTTACGTTGAGATCGGTCGACCAATGACAGTTCTCTCTACAGTCAGAGCTTGCGCAAGAAGGTGGAACGTGAGGGAGATACCATTTCCAAAACTTGTAAGGGGGTAATAACTATTTTCCCCGACGTAGCAAAATCCCGGACGTTTTTGGAAT
This sequence comes from Myoxocephalus aenaeus, assembly GCA_038501785.1. Lineage (NCBI taxonomy): Eukaryota > Metazoa > Chordata > Actinopteri > Perciformes > Cottidae > Myoxocephalus > Myoxocephalus aenaeus. Next base: position 155,356 of record JBAMJR010000135.1, read on the forward strand.
CCCTGCCGGACGCTTTTTTTAGGTCTCGGAAAGAGGACATGTCCGGGAAAAAGAGGACTGTCTGGTCACCCTACCTTATTGTTCTTCAAAAGAGAAAATGAGACTCAAAATCCAAGCATGGACCTACAGGAACGTGTTGTGATAATGTTGACAGTCAGGGAGAGTTGACTGTCGAGTGTCACACAAGGTTCCTGGCAGTCGGGGTGGGGGGCCAACACTGAGTTGTTGAAGGTAATAGTGAGGGTCGTGGGTGGGAGAGCCTTTTCCTGGAATGAAAAGTAGTTCAGTCTTGTCAGGGTTAATGTTCAGGTGGTGTGCAGACATCCACTGAGAGATGTCAGTCAGACAGGCAGAGATTCGTGCTGCTACCTGTGTTTCCGATTGGGGAAACGAGAGGATCAGTTGGGTGTCATCAGCATAGCTATGGTAGGAAAAGCCATTTGAGCGAATGACCGAGCCGAGAGAGTTGATGTACAGAGAGGAGAGGACCAGGACGGAGCACTGAGGGACCCCCAGTAGTGAGAGGACTAGGTTCAGACACAGATCCTCTCCAAGTTACACGGTAGGTGCGATCGTTGAGGTAGGATGAGAAGAGGTAGAGCAGAGCCTGAGATACCCAGGTCCTGGAGGGAGGAAATAAGGATCTGGTGATTCACTGTGTCAAAGGCAGCAGAAAAGGTCTAGAATGATAAGGACAGAGGAGAAGAGAGGCTGCTCAGAGACAGCAAGGAGGGCAGTCTCTGTTGAGTGGCCTGCCTTGAATCCAGACTGGTGAGGCTCCAGAAGGTTGTTATGGTGGAGAAAAAAGGAGACTTTGTGGACAACTGACTGGGGTCCTAACTGACATCTTCAACCTGTCACTGGCCCAAGCAGCCGTACCCACATGCTTCAAACCTCCCAATCGTGCCAGTGCAAAGCACTCCACTGCAGCGAGCCTAACGACTTCCGCCCTGTTGCACTTACCCCCATCATCATGAAGTTGCTCCGAGAGGCTGGTCCTGGCTCATCTCAACACCTGCCTACCACCCACACTGAACCCCTCCAATTCGTGTATCGCCAGAACAGGAGTACAGAGGACGCCATCTCCACAGCGCTTCACTCCGCCTCTCCCTCATCCCCCTCCAAACTGGACACCGAACTAGGTTGGCATCGACACCTCCCTCTGCAGCTGGATACTGGATTTCCTAACCAACAGACCCCAGTATGTTAGGATTAGGCAATCACACCTCCTCGACCCTCCCACCCTGAACACTGGCATTCCACGGGCTGTGTGCTGGGTCCTCATCTACTCCTATGACTGCACACCTTTACATGGTTCAATACCATTATCAAGTTTGCAGATGACGAGTCAGCCTACAGGGAGGAGGTCTGGCCAACAGTGATGAGATCCGGCCTACAGGAGGTTGGAGAAGATGGAGAAGATTTTTTATGGGTTAGAAAAGAGGATCAATTCTGAATGGTAGAAAGGCCTTTTGGCTGCAGAGATAGAGCGAGAAGGAGGAGAGAAGAGAGTGATAGCGAGATTGATCGTACATCATCACACACACACTGGTTTAAACCAGTATACATCATCACCACACCAGTCTAACCAGTATACATCATCACACACCCGTCTAACCAGTATACATCATCACTCACACCAGTTTAAATCAGTATTCATCATTACACACCACCCAAACTAGTATACTGTACATCATCACACACCAGTTTAAACCAGTATACATCAAAACCCAAACACCAGTCTAAACCAGTACTCTGTGTTCCAGGTGTTAGTCCGTACCCTGACCTCCCTCTGAACCAAGACTTCTACTCTTCCCTGCAGAGAGGCTACAGGATGAGTCGCCCTGAGCCGGCTCCTCTCGACATGTAAGACCTGACTCACTCTGAAGCAAGGAGTCAACATGTGTCCCATCAGTATCACCATCGTGTCACCAATGCGCCACCATGTGTCGCCAACCATGTGTCGCCACCATGTGTCACCACCATGTGTCTCCATGTGTCACCATGAGTCACATGTGTTCTGTCTTCAGGTATGATCTGATGAAACAGTGTTGGACGAGAAACCTGAGTCCAGACCTTCTTTTTCCTCACTGGTCATCTCTGTGGGCGACATGTTGACTGAGCACTACAAGAACGTACCAAACTACTATATCATCGTTTAATATATTATATTATAATACAGTTTTATAATAATACATAGAAACAAAGATTCAAAACATTTCCTTCATAACAGTGGTTAGAACATAAAGACTCTTCATCACTTTCTTGCCAGCGTTACTTGCAGCTGACGCAGGACTTCCTGGACGGGGACAGTCCGGCGGGCTCGTTGGCTCCAGATCGAGTCGTCCTTCAGACACCAGTGGTCAGAATCGCGAGGATCATTTATTGATTCGTTTCTGATCGGTAATCATAAACTCACCACCCCACCTTCCATTTTGTTGACAGGAAGTCCGGCCCTCAATGAACGTGCAAACTGTTTGAGGCGGAGCCCAGAGGAGGCCGCTCCTCCCACGGCACTGCGCTGGACGCAGTCAGGTACGAACAAGAAACATATACGTATATACTGAATTTATATTTTGTATCTTATTTAAAATCTGAGATCTGTGCATCAATTATTGTTTCATTGTTTAATTGTTGTTCAAATATGCATTTCATTCTGACAGCCCTCAGCTGTCAGAGTCACAGGAAGTGACATCATCAGAGGACAGACAGGAAGCCAAGGAACCTCGCTGCGTGAGGAAGAGGAGAGCTGCCTGTGAACGGGTCAGCTGCCTTCTAGACCGGAATGGAGGGCCTAATTAACTCATGTAGTCCTCCTGCCAGGCAGAACTCAGGGTGCTTTAACCCCCTTCACCTTTTACTCATAACACATGCTGCTGAGGATCTGCTGAGCAAGGCAGGAGTGATGGGTTATTATGCCACAGTGCGAACTGTAAGGCTGGCAAATGAAAAGGGCTTGGAAAATTGTTTTAATCATTTTAATTAATCGCCTTTATTCGCCTCCACAAAATAGTCTATATTATGTAAAGTAAACTGCAGCAGGTCCTGAATCAGATGTATAAACTATATTAATATTCACGTGCCTTTCTTTTATTTCCTTTGTATTGTTTAAAAGTGTCTGTGTTACAATCTTTTTATGTTTATTCAAACTGCTTTTAGACAAAGAGATCTGATTCATGTTGAACTTTAATAATTAAATATCAAGATTAAACCATGTGTTTGTCCGTTTGTATTATATTATATAAATCAAACTTAGGTCAAAGGTTTTATAATTATTTTCAATAAAGTGGCTGTAAATAATATTTAATTAATGTGTAATTTATGTTTATTAATATGACTTCCTGATGATGTTATAGTTCTTTACTAAAGTGTTTATTGATGGAAACATTTATTAGCACATGCTCATAATAACTTGTGTAACTATGAATATATATATATACTATATATATATATATATATATATATATATATATATATATATATATATATATAATATTATATATATATATATATATATATATATATATATATATGTACACACACTAGTAAATACAAATCTAATCTAGTAATATAAATAAACAGTAATAAAAACAATAAAGAAGAAAAAATAATCCACAATATTTAATATACAGACGGAATAAAAAAGTATATAAAAAAGTATTTAAATGTATTTATATTGCACCAGTTGAACGTAGTTAAAGTGGCCATACATATATTTATATATATATACTACTACTGAATATCTGCTGCTGCAGGTTTTCTACTTCCTGTTGGAATGTGGAACAAAGAAGTTCATGAAAGTGCTGAATGTTGAAAAATGATTCCTCCAAAGAAACATTTCCTCTTTTTCTCTTTTTTTAAAAGACGTTGAGTTTCTTTCAAGTCTTCTACAGTGACAAGTACACTGAAGTACTACTGAAGTACTACCTCAGAGGTACACATTGTACTACCTCATATAGTACTTTATACTGTACTACACCTCAGAGGTACATGTTGTAGTTTATAGTGTACTACACCTCAGAGGTACACATTGTACTTTATAGTGTACTAAATCTCAGAGGTACATGTTGTACTTTATAGTGTACTACACCTCAGAGGTACATGTTGTTCTTTTTACTGTACTACATCTGTTTGACAGCTGTTACTTTTAAGATGACAGTTTTGTATTCACCTCCTAACTCATAACACATCAATGTGATGACATAATGATTCATATAAGAGTAGTACATGATGAAGAGGTTATAACAGATTCATGTGTATGACATAGTGATTCATGAGTAGTAACATGATGAAGAGGTTATAACACATTAATGTGTATGACATAGTGATTCATATAATGAGTAGTAACATAATGAAGAGGTTATAACTAAGAACAACAACAATAACAATAATAATGATAATAAAATGCAACTATATTTATAATGATGTTATGTTGATGTAGCTTGGTGTGTGGGGGTGGGGCTTGATAGGATGAGTGGGAGGGCTTGCTGGTGAGTGGGAGGAGCTTACTGGTGGTTATGCTGCTGAGAGGAAGTCATCTCCTTCAGTTTTACTTGAACCTCCTGAAGAACCAGAGAGAGAGATGAAGCTCCAGTCTCTGCTGCTGTCGATCGCCCTCAGCTGCTACTCTGCTGAAGGTCAGACAACGCTGTATTCACTGCTTATTACACACCTGTGCATGCTTTATTACCTCATGCTTTATTAAACTGCTTATACACACCTGTTCATGCTTTATTCACTGCTTATTTCACTCCTGTGCATGCTTTATTACCTCATGCTTTATTCACTGCTTATACACACCTGTCATCATGCTTTATTCACTGCTTATTACACAACTGTTCATGCTTTATTACCTCATGCTTTATTCACTGCTTATTACACACCTGTTCATGCTTTATTACCTCAGGCTTTATTAATACTAATACTAATACTATTACTACAACTACTACTACTACTATCTACTACTACTACTACTACTACTGATAAATACTACTACTATATAACAACTACTACAGGGCCTACTACCGCTGCTGACATTTTCTACGACTAGTACTGCTTATTGATGGTCTAGTACTACTACTAGTACTGCTTATTGACGGTCAGTACTACCACTAGTCACTGCTTATAGACGGTCAGTACTACCACTAGTACTGCTTATTGACGGTCAGTACTACTACTAATACTGCTTATTGACGGTCAGTACTACTACTAGTCCTAGCAGTACTTGTACTCATAAGAGTGGATGTAAACAAGTTCCTTCACCTCCTCAAAGAAGAAGTGAGACGAGGAAGTGGGAGAAAGAGACACACACCCACACGACACACACACACACACACACACACACAACACACACACAACACACACACACACACACACACACACACCACAGCCACACACACTCATCTTGTGTTCTCTGGTCTCACAGAGTTTCCTGCCCCACCCCTGCAGGACTTTAAACTGCTAACTTTAGCAACTATAAACTCTATAAACTCTAAACTATAAAGAATAAACTCTATAAACTATAAACTATAAACTCTATAAACTATAAACTATAAACTCTACTAAACTATAAACTATGATCGTCTTGTTTTTCAGTCAGTGATGAAAAACTATTATAATTATAATTATTGAAATCAGTAATCAATCAAAGGGAAATGTAACTATTATTTTATAAATATTCATTAATGTTATTAATACTATTCATACAATGAATGCATATGGTATTATTAGTATTAATTAATATTGTACAAATAGTATTAATTACTATTGTATTAATAGTATAGTTAATATTGTAGTAATAATATTAGTTAATATTGTAGTAATGGTATTCATTCATATTGTAGTAATATTATTAATTCATATTGTATTAATAGTATTAGTTAATATTGTAGTAATAGTATTAATTCATATTGTAATAATAGTATTAGTTAATATTGTAGTAATAGTATTCATTCATATTGTAGTAATAGTATTAATTCATATTGTAGTAATAGTATTAGTTAATATTGTAATAATAATATTATTTAATATTGTAGTAATAGTATTCATTCATATTGTAGTAATAGTATTCATTCATATTGTAGTAATAGTATTATTCATATTGTAGTAATAGTATTAATACCTTGAGATGTGAACCTGTTTGTCTTCAGAAATGTAAAAAATAAGTCCTTAATATTTTATTTACAAATGGGGAATTCATCATTTATAAACTATGAAACTCATAATAGTCAAGCTTATTAATCAAGAATAAAACATGTATAACTGTGTTTATGAATTGCATACTAATGAGTTACTAATGAGTGTTCATGTTGGAACAATGCTTTATAATTGATGAATTAAGTGTTTACTCATGCTTTACTAATGCTAAATATATGATATGAAAATAAAGATTTAAGTCAAGATGTGGGTTCATAAACCCATATTCATATTTTAAGTATTGGTGGAGGTTTTCTGTCAGTGTCGGAAAGCTGAAGGTAAAGAGGTTCATGTTCACACATTGATAACATTTAATATTGTATTTATGACTCAGAACATAGAGACTCTGCTGCTGTGAAACGTAGAGCTGTGACTCACAAACAGTCAGAAACTCTGAAGTTACTCAACTTCTTCATGACGTGGTTTCTGCAAAGCTCAGGAAGAGCTTTTAGTAGCTGAAACATTCAGATCTTCAGCCATTAGTCCAACTTTAACGTTTATTAAATTATTACAAACAATGCCGTCAAGTTTCAAAACAAACCACAGGCATGTAAAGACTTTACCTTGCCTGATCAACAAGAAAAGGTTAAGAAATAACGTGTGCAACCATGTTACCTAGAACACCTTAATGTCACCTGGTCCAACTTAATGTCACCTTAATGACAACTAAGCGCCGCAGACCCGATGTAGGTTCCATTTTACACATTTTAGTTAAACTGTGTAAAACATTACAATAATCATGAACAAATATATTGATGTTACACATCAAATTAAACAAGAGAACCCGGGCTACAATAATTAGTCAGCCATTTCAAAACAACTCAAACACCAACTAAAATAATTATTAAAATAACATAGTCATAATTTTGTCATGAGTCAGCCCACTCGGCATGTTTCCGGAACTAGCAACCCGTAGCTCGGTGCTATCAGAAAAAAAAACAGATGGCAAAAAGCAAGATCTCTCTGCTCCAAAGCATCACCGAGATATGAACCAAAGAACACCGCAACATGAATCGCTGAGTCAGCAAATGCTGCCTACCTTTGTTTATTAAAAGAAAAAATGCATTTTCCCCAGTAAATCCACACTGATATAAGTGTATTGAACACCATAAGTAATATAAAAGTGAAATATAAGGTTTGCTACATGAAACAATTTGAATGTCACAGATGCGCACAAATGCGCGCAAATGTGCCCAAATGCAAATTTTGGAAACCTCGCCTGAATTCTCTCTGTACTTTACCTCTCTGACTTTGTTCTGCTTCACTTTTTCAAAGTCAAACTTTGCAGAGAGACTGTTCACATATTGTGCTATGAGTTGGGAGATTTTGGACCTTAGTGAAGCATCATTTCAAAGAGATAATCATCCTGAAAGTGTTTTTTTTATAGGCGGACCTGCAACTTCTATTTTTGCTGTGTTTGAATCTTTATTTACTCTTAACCAATAACATATATACTAATATTTACACATCTGAACAAAAGCTTACATGGGTTGCCTTTATTATAACATCAAAAATTATTCAAATAGCCCTTTTTAGTTTGGGTATGTTATTTCGAGCAGAATCCTAAAAATACCTCGGTTTTGGCCATAGGGCTTAAAAGGTTAATGCCACCTGGACCAATTTAATGTCACCTTAATGCCACCTGGCCCAACTCAATGCCACCTGGACCACCTTAATGCCACCTGGACCAACTTAATGTCACCTTAATGCCAACTGGACAAACTTAATGTCAACTGAATGCCACCTGGACCAACTTAATGCCACCTTAATGCCATTTGGACCAAAGTTAATGCCACCTGGACCAACTTAATGCCACCTGGATCAACTTAATGTCACCTCAATTCCACCTGAACCAACTTAATGTCACCTTAATGCCACCTGGACCAGCGTAATACCACATGGACCACGTTAATGTCAAATGGACCAACGTAATGCCACATGGACCAACGAAATGCCACCTGGACCAACTCAATGTCACCTGGACCAACATAATGCCACCTGGACCAACCTAATGCCACCTGGACCAACCTAATGCCACCAGGACCAATTTAATGTCACCTTAATGGCAACCTAATGTCACCTGGACCAACTTAATGCCACCTGTACCAACTTAATGTTACCTGTACCAGCTTAATGCCACCTCAACCAACTTAATGTCACCTGTACCAGCGTAATGCCACCTGGACCAACTTAATGCCACCTGGACCACCTTAATGCCACCTGGACCAACTTAATGCCACCTTAATGCCACTTGGACCAAAGTTAATGCCACCTGTACCAGCTTAATGCCACCTGGACCAACTTAATGCCATCTGGACCACCTTAATGCCACCTGGGCCAACTTAATGTCACCTGGACCAACTTAATGCCACCTTAATGCCACTTGGACCAAAGTTAATGCCACCTTGACCAACGTAATGCCACTTGGACCAACTTAATGCCACCTGGACCAACTTAATGGCACCTGGACCAACCTAATGGCACCTGGACCGACGCAATGTCACCTGGGCCAACGCAATGCCACCTGGACCAACGTAATGGCACATTAATGCCACTTGGACCAAAGTTAATGCCACCTGAACCACCTTAATGCCAAATGGACCAACTTAATGTCACCTTAATGTCACCTGGACCACCTTAATGCCACCTGAACCAACTTAATACCACCTGTACCAGCTTAATGCCACCTCTACCAACTTAATGCCACCTGTGCCAGCGTAATGCCACCTGGACCAACGTAATGCCACTTGGACCAACTTAATGCCAACTGTACCAGCTTAATGCCACCTGGACCAACTTAATGCCACCTGGACCACCTTAATGCCACCTGGACCAACTTAATGCCACCTTAATGCCACCTGGACCAACTTAATGCCACTTGGGCCAACTTAATGTCACCTGGACCAACTTAATGCCACCTGGACCAAAGTTAATGCCACCTGAACCAACTTAACACCACCTGTACCAGCTTAATGCCACCTCTACCAACTTAATGCCACCTGTACCAGTGTAATGCCACTTGGACCAACTTAATGCCAACTGTACCAGCTTAATGCCAGCTGGACCAACTCAATGCCACCTGGACCACCTTAATGCCACCTGGACCAACTTAATGCCACCTTAATGCCACTTGGACCAAAGTTAATGCCACCTGTACCAGCGTAATGCCACCTGGACCAACATAATGCCACTTGGACCAACTCAATGCCACCTGGACCAACTTAATGCCACCTGGACCACCTTAATGCCACCTGGGCCAACTTAATGTCACCTGGACCAACTTAATGCCACCTGGACCAAAGTTAATGTCACCTTGACCAACGTAATGTCGCCTTAATGTCACCTGGACCACCTTAATACCACCTGGACCAACTCAATGTCACCTGGACCAACCTAATGCCAACTGGACCAACTTAATGTTGCCTTAATGTCACCTGGACCACCTTAATACCACCTGGACCAACTCAATGTCACCTGGACCAACCTAATGCCACCTGGACCAACCTAATGCCACCAGGACCAACTTAATGTCACCTTAATGCCACCTGGCTAACCTAATGTCACCTGGACCAACTTAATGTCACCTGTACCAGCTTAATGCCACCTGGACCAACTTAATGCCACCCGTACCAGCGTAATGCCACCTGGACCAACGTAATGCCACTTGGACCAACTTAATGCCACCTGTACCAACTTAATGGCACCTGTGCCAGCTTAATGTCCCCTTAATGCCACCTGGACCAACGTAATGCCACCTGGACCAGCTTAATTTGACCTGGACCAACTTAATTTGACCTGAACCAACTTAATGGCACCTTAATGCCACCTGGACCAACTTAACCTTCCTCTCGTGTTAGCTTTCTGTTAGCATCTCTTGTGTTAGCTTTCTGTTAGCATCTCTTGTGTTAATGGGTCGGTTTTGACCCATGTCTTAAATCAGCTGTAATATACACTAAAAACAATTATCTATCATCCAATTTGTTTCTCATTTCTTGTTTACCTTGTTAGGCTTCCTTATACATGAACATATTGTTGTACGTTTTAATATTTTTGGTGTGGGCCTCTGGGCCTTTTCTTTGTCAGGATACCCCTCGATTTCAATTAAAGAGATGGTCAAATGAACCTCAAGAGAATCATATAAATAAATACATAAAAGGTTGTTGTGTTACCTAACTATTACTGAGGGGTATTAGAACACATCTCTTCAATACATTTGTTTTATTATTTTTTTCATTTTAATATTATTAACTATAATAACATCTATGGTGTTACTATACCATATACATTTACTTCAAGAAAAAGGCTAAAAAGTATTTTTTTCAGCAATAGAACTTTAATACAAACACAAAATGAAAAGCAGAACAATTCAGAACACAAAATATAGATTTGCAAGGTCAAACAAACAACAACCAATCAAGCAAATCTTATTTTCATAACTGACCCTAACCGACCCTAACAACACAAAGGTCATAATTTCAACCATTTTATAATTTAGTGAAAAAATGTTGTTATGTTTTATTTTGTTGAAATAGAGGTTCCTGACAAAGTCAAAAACCCTTGATGCAATGTCTTTAATGCATTAAAAACCTAAAACGGGTCGGTGCCGACCCGAACACAAGAGGAAGGTTTAATGCCACCTGGACCGACTTCATAAAACGTGGAACAGAGGACTTGAAGGTAAACCCAGCCAGGTGATGTTCAGGTGGAACGTGTTCGTTCCCTTCAGCCTGCGGCTCCTTTTAGTGGCATTAACATGATTAGATGAATATTAACAGACTGAGCCTGGGAAATATGCTTAAAATAAAATAAACAAGGCAGCTGTGTTTGTCAAACATTGGCTGAGACACCTGTCAATCAAAGCAAACACACCTTGAACCGCCCTTTGAGCGTAAAAGCTGTCGCTGTCGTGCACGACCTGAAGTTTTGACTTCAGTCGTCTTCACTGCAGGTGACCACCATGACGCCCCGCTTGCCGCTGTGATGACGGGCGCCGCCCAGTCACCCGTCCAATGGGACGCCGGCCCCGCCCCCAAGCTGGCGGAGCAGGTCCAGGATCAGCAGCCGGACGCACTGTGGAGGAAGGAGGTCCTGGATCTGCTCACACAGCTGGTCCTGGTCCAGAAGGAGGTCGCGGGTGGCCAGGGCCAGGTGGTGCAGCTGCTCGGCACTCTGGGTACTCAGGTGGGTTTACTTCAGTCTAGTTTATGTTTCGGTAGGATTTAGTTTAGTTTCTCTTTCTTTAAGTTTAGTGAAGCTTTTGATAACGTTTCGTTCATGCCAGCTTTAGTTTACTTTACTTTTAGTTTAGATAATACCATATAAAACCATACCCCAGGTTTAGTTTAGACAATGTTTAGTGTAGTTTATCTCAGTTTTAGATATGGTTTAGTACATCTCAGGTTTAGCGTTTTATCTCTGGATTAGTTTAGATAACATTTAGTTAATCTCAGGTGACCACCATATCCCAGGTTTAGTTTAGACAATGTTTAGTGTAGTTTATCTCAGTTTTAGATATGGTTTAGTACATCTCAGGTTTAGCTTTTTACCTCTGGATTAGTTTAGATAATGTGTATTTTAATTCATTGCAGGTTTACTTTAGAGAAGATTGTGTTTAAATTATCTCTGGTTGAATTTAGTATATCTCAGGATTAGTTTAGATAAGGTTTAGTTTATCACACATTTAGTTTAGATAGCATTGTTTTAGTCTGGAGGTATGACATCATAACTGGTCTGATCTAATGATCAAGCTGAACTGTTCATGTCACACATGTATTATCTAGTCGGATCACGTTAAACTCACCAGTGTTTCGTGTCCTCAGGGTTCCCAGCAGATCCAGCATCTGCAGAACCTGGCTCGTCACCAGAGTCTGCTGGTGGAGAACCACCAGGCGTTACTCCTGCAGACCTCCCGCATCGCCACCCAGCTGCAGGACCTCAAGAGGCCCCCCAACACGGCTCCCGGCCAATGAGAGCCTCTGTTCTCCAGAGGCAGCCAATGGGATCCTCTGGTTCTCCAGAGGCAGCAAATGAGATCCTCTGGTTCTCCAGAGGCAGCCAATGAGATCCTCTGGTTCTCCAGAGGCAGCCAATGAGATGAGACCAGTTTGTTCTGATGTTTTCCATTCAGGTTGATTAGTTCTCATCCTGCTGGCCACTGATTTAGATGTTATATACTAACTAAACCAGTTTAACCAGTTAACATCCACTCTTTTAATCAATACTAATCATTTCCAGTATGCTGATAGATTTAAACACATAATCAAACAAATGTATAATACATTTTTCGTAGATTGTAGAAGAAGTAGATCGTAGAAGTGAACAGGTGTGTTGGTGACATCACAGCATCCCATCAGGAATATCTTTATTGTTGTATTTCCTGTTCTGTCATTCACTAAATAAAGTCATGTATCACCGTCCAGCCGTCATGTTTCTGTGTGCTACTCACTGCTGCCTTTGAGCAAGGCCTGGGTCTGGACATGCTCCTGCTTGGGCAGCAATGTAATGATGAGTCATTTTGAAGATATCTTCAACCATTATTATGTCAACAAGATTCAATTATAAGAAATTTTGGAAAAACTGAAAAAAACTCCATGAACAATTGAATCATTATTATCATTATTATCATTATCATCATTATCATGACCAGTTCACCAGCTGGTCTGTAACCGTGTATGTCTGCTGTAAAGTGTACCTGAGCAGGTATCACCACAGGTGGGCGTGTCGTATGTGACCACGCCCATCACCACAGGTGGGCGTGTCATACTTGTGACCACACCCATCACCACAGGTGGGCGTGTCATACTTGTGACCACACCCATCACCACAGGTGGGCGTGTCATACTGGTGACCACACCCATCCCCACAGGTGGGCGTGTCATACTTATGACCACACCCATCACCACAGACTGGTCTGTCATACTTGTGACCACAACCATCACCACAGGTGGGCATGTCATACGTGTGGCCACACCTATCACCACCGATGGGCGTGTCATATGTGTGGCCACACCCATCACCACAGGTGGCCGTGTCATACGTGTGGCCACATCCATCACCACCGGTGGGCGTGTCATACGTATGACACGCCCCCATCACCACAGGTGGGCATGTCATACTGGTGACCACACCCATCACCACAGGTGGGCGTGTCGTGTGTGACCACACCCATCACCACAAGTGGGCGTGTCGTGTGTGACCACACCCATCACCACTTGTCAGGTGTTTGTTGTGTTTGTTGTGCTTCAGCGTTGCTGTTAAACTGATCGACGGTTTCTTTATTGGTTTCAGAAGCTCCGGATCCTCCGTCGATCCATCTGAACTCGGACATCCTGCTAAACCAAACGGAGGTGGTCCTGACCGCCGGCTCCCCCTTCAACCTCACCTGTCATGGCCGCCGTTTGGTTCGTCTGACCACCACTGCATTCCGTCTGTTGTACCGGGACCGACTGCTGGAGCCGGTGGAGGTCAGGAGGTCAGACCCCAGACACACCGGGACCTACCGCTGTGGGTACGTCAACCAGAGCCTGGATCACCTGGACACCTGGATACACCTGTATGTGAAAGGTAAGATTAGCTGAGGACACGCCCCTTGCCAGTCATAGATCCAAACATCCTCCCTCTGGACCTGAGGCGTCCTCTTAGTCTGAGGTCATACAGACTATTTAATAATTTGTGTGAATAAAGTAAGAAGTCAGATGGTCTTCATAGGCCCGTCATGACCCTCCACTGCTAACAGAAGCTTTTGTGGCATTCATCTGTTAAAAATGACCTTGCTATCCTATAATGCCTCTCTCTCAGACCCAGCTGACGCCAAAAGTGTGTTCGTCACACCTCGCGGCAGCCTTTTTGTCAAAGAGGGCCAGGACTTCCTCTTCAGGTGTCTGCTCACCGACCCGTCCGTCACTGAGCTCACCTTCCAATCAGCAGAGGGGCGGGGCCTGCCTCGGGGCATGAACGTGACCTTTGACCGCCAGAAAGGAGCCCTGATCCGAGACCTGCAGAGGTCGTTTAGTGGGAAATACGTTTGTTCGGGCTGGAAGGGCCGAAGGGAGTTCAGATCCAGAGCCGTCGACCTGCAGGTGTTCCGCAGTAAGACCTGTCTGTCTTCTGCTACCTGATTTCCATTTCTACCTGTGTCCCCGATGACCTGTCTGTCTACCTTGTGTCTGTCTGCCTGTCTGTCTGCAGCGCTCCGTCATCCTCCCAGTCTGTCTGTCAGTCAGGATCAAGTGGTCCGGCTAGAGGGGGAGAGCTTTGAGGTCACCTGTCTCACCAGTAACCCCACCCATTCCTACACCCTCACCTGGACACACCCGAACACAAAGGTCAGAGGTCACCTGTTCGTCTTCACGCAGGATATTCCGCATGTCCTGGTATTCATTGTTTCTTTGTTTCCTCCCAGACCCTGAACGTCACTGTGAGCCGTGACTACATCAACGGCCACCTGTACATGAACAGCACTCTGAGGGTCTGGGCTGTGGGCCGGCCTCACGGGGGCCGCTACACCTGCAGGGCCGTCAACGAGGCCGGGGTCGCCTCGGCCACCACGGAGCTGAGGGTTCTGGGTAAGAGCTGTTGGGGTAATAACACAATGTGACAACACGTGGCAACACAGTGCTACAAGATGAAAGCTATTTTAAATCAGAAACTATGTCTAGGGAACAAGATGCAAATCTACCAAATGAGCCATAGCATGAAGACGGACAGACGGAATAAAGAGTTTTATTTACGGTCTCTCGTCTTCGCCTTCTTCCTCACCAGACGGACCCTACCTGAGGATCTACATGCAGCCGCTGCAGCAAGCTAACACCGACACCAAGACCACAGCGGCGCATGAGGCCCCGGGTGCTAATGCTAGCAGCATGCTGATGGAGGGGCAAGGAGAGCTGCAAGTTAACATTAGCACCCATCAACTGGACTTGAACGGGGATAGCAGTGCTAACATTAGCGGCAGTAGCACAGTGGAGGTGCATGAAGGTCGAGATGTGAAGTTGACCTTTGTGATCGAAGCGTATCCTCCAATCAGGAGCCAGCGCTGGACGAAAACAACACACGCCCATAAGGACAACAACAATACGATGTACCAGGAGAGCTATGCTGCTAACGGCTACAGGTGAGCAAGCTAACAAATACAAGCTAGCATGCTAACAAATACAAGCTAGTATGCTAATATATGTGAGCATTCTACTCCAGTTCAGACATGTTCAATTCATTTCAATTCAGTTTATTTTGTATAGCACAGAATCATGGGGGCTTGATGTGAGAGGGTTAATGTGAGGGGGTTAATGTGAGGGGGTTGATGTGAGGGGGTTAATGTGAGGATGTTGATGTGAGAGGGTTAATGTGAGGGGGTTAATGTGAGAGGATTAATGTGAGAGGGTTAATGTGAGGGCGTTAATGTGAGGGAGAGGGGGTTAATGTGAGGGGGTGAATATGCGAGGGTTAATGTGAGGGGTTAATGTGAGGGGGTGAATATGAGAGGGTGAATGTGTTGATGTGAGGGGTTAATGTGAGAGGATTAATATGAGGGTGTATTTCTGGCTGCAGGGCGGAGGCCAGTTTGCTGCTTCGTTGGGTGCATCAGGAGGATCGAGGTCGATACTCGTTCCACTTTGCTAACTCGTTCTTTGACGGTTCGCAGAACATCGACCTCGAAGTTTACCGTAAGAAACTTCTCTTCTTCTTCTTCTTCTTCTTCTTCTTCTTCTTCTTCTTCTTCTTCTTCTTCTTCTTCTTCTTCTTCTTCTTCTTCTTCTTCTTCTTCTTCTTCCTCCTCCTCCTCCTCCTCCTCCTCCTCCTCATCCCCTCCTCCTTCTCTTCTTCCTCTTCCTCTCCTCATCTTCCTCTCCTCCCTTTTCCTCCGGATCTGTTAGCCTGGTCTGGGATCTGGGATCTGATCTGGGATCTGTCAGCCTGTCCTGATTTCCTTCCCACATTGTGATCCTCACCTGAGACCTTCCCACCTCGTCTCTGGGCCCTGGGTCCTGTGTCCTGTGTCCTGTGTCCTGTGTCCTGTGTCCTGTGTCCTGTGTCCTGTGTCCTGGGCCCTGTGTCCTGTGTCCTGTGTCCTGTGTCGTGGGTCCTGGGTCCTGGGCCCTGGGCCCTGTGTCCTTTGTCCTTTGTCCTGTGTCCTGGGCCCTCTGTCCTGGGTCCTGGGTCCTGTGTCCTGGGTCCTGGTCCCTGGGTCCTGGGTCCTGGGCCCTGGGCCCTGTGTCCTAGGCCCTCTGGGATCTCGAGTCCTAACAAGATTAAACTGTCAACTTTATACTTTGTTGAATTGTTGTTGTTTATTTTAGCTAGTTGCTGCTGTTCTGTTCTTCTTGGCTCCAGAACCAAAACCCTGAATGTGTTCCTTCAGATTCTCCGAGCGTCGACATCAGTCTGCAGAACGGCACGCTGACCTGCTGCAGCTCTGGATACCCGTTACCCACAATGCACTGGTACATCTGCCCCGGGGTAAAGCACACGTACGTACAGCCTGACGGTATAAAGCTGTTGTGTTCAAGCGTTATACTCTGCTACACTTTAACCTCCACTTAACCTTTACCTCCACTTAACCTTTACCTTCACTCTAACCTCCACCGCCACGTCACCTCAACCGTCACCTTCACCTCAACCGTCACCTCCACCTCCACCTTCACCTTCACCGCAACCGTCACCTTCACCTTCACCTTCACCTTCACCTTCACCTCAACCTTCACCGCAACCGTCACCTTCACCTCAACCTTCACCTCAACCTTCACCTCAACCTCAACCTTCACCTCCACCTCCACCTTCACCTTCACCTCAATCTTCACCTCCACCTCCACCTCGTCTACAGGTGTGGAGACAAGCCCGATTACCAGCTTCCTGCAGCTGATGTGAGCTCCCAGGACGAGGAGGTGAGGACACACCTGACCCTCCCTCTGTCCCCTGCTGACGTCACCGTGGAGTGTGTCACCTCCAACCAGATGGGAGAGTCTCGTGAAGTCTTTACTCACCGTAGGTGTAGGAGAGTAAACGTTTTGATGAGAAAAACCTTAAATGTGAATCAACGTGTTGAATGTGTTCTTATGTTTTTAGGTTTGGCAGAAAATGAACAAACTTTCTTGACTCCGGCTCTGATTGGATCTCTAAGTGCAGCCGTGCTGCTGCTCCTGCTGTTATTGGTTGTGTTCTACAAGTGGAGACAAGTGTGTTCATTATAATAATAACTAATAATAAATACATGAACGTATATTCCATGAAGAAAGGGGATTACTGTAAAGGAAAAAGGTAGTAACTGTTAGGGAGAAAGGTAATAACTGTCAGGGAGAAACGTAATAACTGACAATAAGACAATAATAAAGTCTTACGTGAAATAACTTTGACTTCTATGACAACATAATTTGTGTTGGGCTTGAGGAGACTTGACTGAATATGAGACTAAATATAAAAGAGACTTAGTTTTCACTAAAGAGACTTTATTTCTTCCCGTTTGCTAACTCTCTGCTTCTGCAGGTCTGAAACCAATAAAGTTAGTTTAACACTAACATGAAGTCTCATGCTCTCATAAAGAGGTATCATGCTCTCATAAGTCTCATGCTCTCATAAAGAGGTCTCTGAGGTAGCATCTGGTATGTTTCGGTTCTTGAGAAGTGAAATTGAACATCTTCAAACAAACACTGGCTGATGACTTCATCGCTGTAAAATGTTTCTCTTTCTCTCAGAAACCCAAATATGAGATTCGCTGGAAGATCATCGAGAGCACCGACGGGAACAACTACACCTTCATTGACCCCAGCCAGCTGCCGTACAACCAGAAGTGGGAGTTTCCTCGAGACAAACTCCGCCTCGGTAGGGTCAACCTTGTTGCTTTTATTGGTAATCATAATTTGAACAGAAATTAATCTTAAAAACGTTCGATCATCAATTTATCGTTAATAGTTTGATGACACGCTGGAGTTGAAGCATATTTCAAAATAAAAGTCTCCGTTAATAATCGGCTGATATCCACCAAAATGTAAAGTTGCGCATGAACCAAACTTCCCAAAAACAGTGATACGCTCCCGACTGAGCTTGTGTAGTTTGGTGGGTTATTCTGACCTCCTTTCTGTCTGCCAGGTGCTGTTGTGGGTTATTCTTACCTCCTTTCTGTCTGCCAGGTGCTGTTGTGGGTTCGGGAGCATTTGGGAAGGTAGTCAAGGCAACGGCGTACGGTCTGGGAACCGGCGACGCCACTCGAGTCGCGGTGAAAATGCTCAAACGTCGGTCCCCACATCTTCATCATCATCATCATCATCATCATCATCATCATCATCATCACCACTAATACATGGATGACACATCATTGTTGTGATTCCCGTTTCGTGTGTCCGTAAACAGCGAGCGCTCACTCGGAGGAACGGGAAGCGCTGATGTCGGAACTGAAGATCCTCGGCCATCTTGGTCACCATGACAACATCGTCAACCTGTTGGGAGCCTGCACTCGAGGAGGTGAAGCCATTATTAGAAATATACATATTATTATTTATAATATAAAATTATCCGGGTCACGAAGGCATAAAATAAATAAACAATTTCACTATTGTTTATCCTGTTTTCGAAGATAACTGATGATGTGAACATCTCTCTGACCTCTGACCTTTGAGCTCTGACCTCTCATTCCCACCCCTCAGGTCCCATGTTGATGATCACAGAGTACTGTAGCCATGGCGACCTGCTGAACTACCTGCGGGCCAACGCTCAGGACTTCATGGCGTCACTTCTCGGCGTGGAGGAAGTGGAGGCCGAGGCTCCATATAAGAACATGGCCGCCCAGAGCCCCCGACTCAGGAGGTCTGAATCCTTCTCCTCACATTAAGTTCATTAAACGTTACGCTAATATGTGAAAAGCTTCTTCAAACGTTACGCTAATATGTGAAAAGCTTCTTCAAATGTTTGACTAATATGTGAAAAGCTTCTTTAAACATTACTCTATTATGTGAAAAGCTTCTTTAAATGTTACGCTAATATGTGAAAAGCTTCTTCAAACGTTACGCTAATATGTGAAAAGCTTCTTTAAACGTTACACTAATATGTGAAAAGCTTCTTCAAACGTTACGCTAATATGTGAAAAGCTTCTTCAAACATTTGACTAATATGTGAAAAGCTTCTTTAAACATTACCCTATTATGTGAAAAGCTTCTTTAAACGTTACGCTAATATGTGAAAAGCTTCCTCAAATGTTACGCTAATATGTGAAAAGCTTCTTTAAACGTTACGCTAATATGTGAAAAGCTTCTTCAAACGTTACACTAATATGTGAAAAGCTTCTTTAAACGTTACGCTAATATGTGAAAAGCTTCTTCAAACGTTACGCTAATATGTAAAAAGCTTCTTTAAACATTACGCTAATATGTAAAAAGCTTCTTCAACGTTACGCTAATATGCGAAAAGCTTCTTCAAACATTACGCTAATATGTTAAAAGCTTCTTCAAACATTTGACTAATATGTAAAAAGCTTCTTTAAACATTACGCTAATATGTGAAAAGCTTCTTCAACGTTACGCTAATATGCGAAAAGCTTCTTCAAACATTACGCTAATATGTGAAAAGCTTCTTCAAACGTTTGACTAATATGTAAAAATCTTCTTTAAACGTTACGCTAATATGTGAAAAGACAATCCTTTGATTTACAATAACAGTAAATATAATAAACTTTGGTCTTTTTTAGAACTTTTGTTCAATTATCTCATTCAGAATTCACCTCATAAATGATTGTTAAAGAGAATAGCTCGTACTGTAAGTAAAGAGTTGAACCCCGAACCCAGACAACAGAACCCTGAGGGACACCACGACGATTACAAACTGTTATATATTATAACTATTATATGTTACAAAATCTACTAATATAATATAAAATAGTTTTATACTATAACTATTATATATTACATTAGTACAATATATACATATATAATATATATCGTTGCCGTCATCTTGGCCTTTGAGTCGTTGTGATCAATGTTTTTTCCTTTGTATCAATATTGAAATTAAGTGTGTGTGTGTGTGTGTGTGTGTGTGTGTGTGTGTGTGTGTGTGTGTGTGTGTGTGTGTGTGTGTAGTGACAGTGGGATATCCTGCTGTTCAGAGTATCAGGAGATGCAACCAGTTCAGAGTCCAGGACAAACACACCTGGGTAACAACCTGCACACACCTGTAATGTCTGACTACCTGTCTGTCTGTCTGTCTATCTGTCTGAATGTTTGTCTGATCGTCTGTCTGTCTGACTGTCTGTCTGTCTGTCTGTCTGTTTGGCTGTCTGTCTGACTACCTGTCTGTCTCTCAGGTGTGAAGACAAACAGTGTTTCTTTCGGCGACCTCATGAGGTTTTCCTACCAGGTGGCTCAGGGTCTGGACTTCCTGTCCACCAGGAATGTAAGAACACACAAACACGCACGCACACGCACACACACACACACACACACACACACACACACACACACACACACACACTCACATACACACACAAACACACGCTCACACCTACACACAAGCTAAAATTGGTTCTCAAAAACAGCAATACATTGTCAGTCTCATTGCAATCAGCAGTAAAACGTTTGTAAATGTGTCTGTCCACCTGTCTGTCTGTCCACCTGTCTGTCTGCCCACCTGTCTGTCTGTCAGTGTATCCACAGAGACGTAGCAGCGAGAAACGTCCTGCTGACCGATCGGTGTGTGGCAAAAATCTGTGACTTCGGTTTGGCCCGAGACATCCGCAACGACGACAGCTACATCGTGCAGGGAAACGTGAGTGTTCCTACCTCTGAGTGTGTGTGTGTGTGTGTGTGTGTGTGTGTGTGTGTGTGTGTGTGTGTGTGTGTGTGACTGACGGTGATCTGAAGACACAGAAACACAAACACTCAGCTGTGTACCGTCACACATGTATGAACTGATTCTATAGAAACGGAAATGTAGGTTAACCCCTCCCTCTTCCTGTGACTAGCCCAGTGGTTCTCAAACTGTGGGGCGCACCCCTCTAGTGGGACGCGGAGGTATTACAGGTGGGGTGTAAGGGCCGGTTAATTGTGTGTGTGTGTGTGTGTGTGTGTGTCTGTCTCCTGATTGTTATTCCCTGTACCTGCCCTCAGCCACGCCCATGTGTCCCCTGATTGTAATTCCCTTCACCTGTGTTTCCCCTCTCCTATATATACTCCCCCGCTTTCCCTTGTCCCCTGTCAGTCTGTCTTTGTTTCCTGGGTGTCCATGTGTTGTCTCGTGTTGTACGCCACCTTGTTGAGCCTTGGATTTTGCCAGTTCTTTGTTTTGTTTTGAGTTTTGACGGAGTAAAGTATATTTTGGATTTTTCCCCTCAAACGAGCCTCCTGTCATTTGCCTCTGCACCTGAGTCTTCGCTCACCACATCCGGTCTTGACATGGGGCGCGGGGGATGCAGAATTTCTTGATTATCAGCCCTTTATTACAAAAGTACACGGACATAAAACGTCATTAATAAATACATGGAGGAATGCTGTACTTTCATGTAAATGTTTACGTTACGTTAACAGGTTATGCTGCGCATGCACGACTCAACGATTCTTGGCGTTTTGCTAAAAGACTAAAAGCCTCTGAGATCTCCGTGACGTCTTTTCTGATGTTGCGTCTCTCAAAACAGAAAACAGATCTCGGCTCAACATTGATCATTAATTGAGAGCGGCCGTATCAAATCTACAACCCTGTTTTATAAATGTTGTAGAGGAAAGCAGCTCTATGCAGCCACTAATACTGATACAACCTGATGCTCACACATCTCACTCATTCTGTTTTGCACAGGTTGAACGTTGTTCTTATTATCTTGAAAATATATTCAGTGCAATATTAAAATAAAATATTAGTAATTTTTTGAACAGATAGAACTTTATTTGCATTGTTCTAACAAAGTGATTGCAGATGCTATTAGTTTTTGTCTGATGGAGCAATCTGGTTTACTTGAAATGGATTTACATTTTCTTTATTCTATTATTTGAAAAAGCACGGATGGAGGAGTCACAAAAAGTTGGATCATTTTGTTACAATTTTGTTGAGGGGCGTGAACATTGTTCTTCCTCCAGAGTGGGCGTGACTAAAAATCTTTGTGAACCACTGGACTAGTTTCTGGCTTTTATTTTGACTGCTTCCTGTGTTTTACTTTGACTGCTTCCTGTGTTTTACTTTTACTGCTTCCTGTGTTTTACGTTGACTGCTTCCTGTGTTTTATTTTGACTGCTTCCTGTGTTTTACTTTTACTGCTTCCTGTGTTTTACGTTGACTGCTTCCTGTGTTTTTTTTGTACTGCTTCCTGTGTTTTACTTTTACTGCTTCCTGTGTTTTACGTTGACTGCTTCCTGTGTTTTACTTTGACTGATTCCTGTGTTTTATTTTGACTGCTTCCTGTGTTTTACGTTGACTGCTTCCTGTGTTTTACTTTGACTGATTCCTGTGTTTTATTTTGACTGATTCCTGTGTTTTATTTTGACTGCTTCATGTGTTTTATGTTGACTGCTTCCTGTGTTTTACGTTGACTGCTTCCTGTGTTTTACTTTGACTGATTCCTGTGTTTTATTTTGACTGCTTCATGTGTTTTATGTTGACTGCTTCCTGTGTTTTACTTTGACTGATTCCTGTGTTTTATTTTGACTGCTTCATGTGTTTTATGTTGACTGCTTCATGTGTTTTACGTTGACTGCTTCCTGTGTTTTACTTTGACTGATTCCTGTGTTTTATTTTGACTGCTTCATGTGTTTTATGTTGACTGCTTCCTGTGTTTTATGTTGACTGCTTCATGTGTTTTACGTTGACTGCTTCCTGTGTTTTACTTTGACTGATTCCTGTGTTTTATTTTGACTGCTTCATGTGTTTTATGTTGACTGCTTCCTGTGTTTTACGTTGACAGCTTCCTGTGTTTTACGTTGACTGCTTCCTGTGTTTTATGTTGACTGCTTCCTGTGTTTTACGTTGACTGCTTCCTGTCGTTTACGTTGACTGCTTCATGTGTTTTATGTTGACTGCTTCATGTGTTTTATGTTGACTGCTTCCTGTGTTTTACGTTGACTGCTTCCTGTCGTTTACGTTGACTGCTTCCTGTGTTTTACGTTGACTGCTTCCTGTGTTTTACGTTGACTGCTTCCTGTGTTTTACGTTGACTGCTTCCTGTGTTTTACGTTGACTGCTTCCTGTGGTTTACGTTGACTGCTTCCTGTGTTTTACGTTGACTGCTTCCTGTGGTTTACGTTGACTGCTTCCTGTGGTTTACGTTGACTGCTTCCTGTGTTTTACTTTGACTGCTTCCTGTTGTTTACGTTGACTGCTTCCTGTGGTTTACGTTGACAGCTTCCTGTGGTTTACGTTGACAGCTTCCTGTGGTTTACAGGCCCGTCTCCCGGTGAAGTGGATGGCTCCAGAGAGCATCTTCCAGTGCGTGTACACGGTCCAGAGTGACGTGTGGTCCTATGGGGTCCTGCTGTGGGAGACCTTCTCTCTGGGTAACTTCATCTTAGAAAAGCTCTTGAATGATGATTTATTACCCAAAGACACCGGGGATCGAACCACCGATCCTCTGATTAAAGGACGACCTGCTCACCACTTCGCCGACTATTAACTGCTCACTAAGTGTATACACTATAAAGTACACAATACACATGTAGAAGCTTTAAAATACACATATGTTTAAAGCTTTAAAGTACACATATGTGTCATTTGAGGTAATTCCTCACAAGTCACTTGTTGAGTACTTTCTAAGTATAGACACGATGAAATAAACACTATCGTGTTTATTCGTGTGTACTTTATATTGTGTACTAATGGTGCCCATACTAAAAGTACACACTATAAAGTACACACGATTAAGTAAACACAATAGTGTTTATTCATGTGTACATTATAGTGTGTACTAATGGTGCCCATACTAAAAGTACACACTATAAAGTACACACGATTAAGTAAACACAATAGTGTTTATTCATGTGTACTTTATAGTGTGTACTAATGGTGCCCATACTAAAAGTATACACTATAAAGTGCACATGATGAAGTAAACACGATAGTGTTTATTCGTGTGTACTTTATAGTGTGTACTTTAGGGTGCCCATACTAAAAGTACACACTATAAAGGACCCTGAAGAATTTGAAGCTCTCTGATTGGATGACAGCTCATCTGTCCCTGTGTTACCTGTTCAGGTAAGAGTCCGTACCCGAATGTTGCCGTGGATACCAATTTCTACAAGATGATCCAAGATGGCCGCCACATGGACCAGCCAGACTTCGCTCCGGCCGAGATGTAAGCAGGCCGCCATCCTCCTGATGGAGTCCCCCTTCTGATGAAGTCCTCCTTCTGATGGAGTCCCCCTCCTGATGGACTCCCTCTGGTGGACTCCCTCTGGTGGAGTCCTTCTGATGGAGTCCTTCTGGTGGAGTCCCTCTGTTGGAGTCCTTCTGGTGGAGTCCCTCTGATGGAGTCCTTCTGGTGGAGTCCCTCTGTTGGAGTCCTTCTGATGGACTCCCTCTGGTGGAGTCCTTCTGATGGAGTCCTTCTGGTGGAGTCCCTCTGTTGGAGTCCTTCTGGTGGAGTCCCTCTGATGGAGTCCTTCTGGTGGAGTCCCTCTGTTGGAGTCCTTCTGATGGAGTCCTTCTGGTGGAGTCCCTCTGTTGGAGTCCTTCTGGTGGAGTGTTAGGCCGCCATCCTTCTGATGGAGTCCCCCTCCTGATGGACTCCCTCTGGTGGACTCCCTCTGGTGGAGTCCTTCTGATGGAGTCCTTCTGGTGGAGTCCCTCTGTTGGAGTCCTTCTGATGGACTCCCTCTGGTGGAGTCCTTCTGGTGGAGTCCCTCTGTTGGAGTCCTTCTGATGGACTCCCTCTGGTGGAGTCCTTCTGATGGAGTCCTTCTGGTGGAGTCCCTCTGTTGGAGTCCTTCTGGTGGAGTCCCTCTGATGGAGTCCTTCTGGTGGAGTCCCTCTGTTGGAGTCCTTCTGATGGAGTCCTTCTGGTGGAGTCCCTCTGTTGGAGTCCTTCTGATGGAGTCCTTCTGGTGGAGTCCCTCTGTTGGAGTCCTTCTGGTGGAGTGTTAGGCCGCCATCCTTCTGATGGAGTCCCCCTCCTGATGGACTCCCTCTGGTGGACTCCCTCTGGTGGAGTCCTTCTGATGGAGTCCTTCTGGTGGAGTCCCTCTGTTGGAGTCCTTCTGATGGACTCCCTCTGGTGGAGTCCTTCTGATGGAGTCCTTCTGGTGGAGTCCCTCTGTTGGAGTCCTTCTGGTGGAGTCCCCCTGATGGAGTCCCTCTGGTGGACTCCCTCTGGTGGAGTCCTTCGTGAGCAGCTTTGTTTGGTCCTCAGGTTCCAGCTGATGAAGCTCTGCTGGAGTCTGGAGCCCACAGACAGACCCACCTTCCACATGATTGGTCAGCTCATCGACAGGCTCCTCCCCTCCACCAACGACCAGGTGAGATGCCTGTGTGTAAACTGGGCCCTGAGCTTTGTCTAGCAGACCATGAACGTTTTGTGTCTCTTCCCCACAGTCGACATACAAAAACCTCAACGAGTGCAGGGAGGAGGAGGAGGAAGAAGAAGAGGAGGAGGAGGTCGGAGGAGGAGGAGAAGGAGGAGGAAGAGGAGGAGGCGCCCTGAAGAGAGGAGAAGAGCGCACCCGGAGAGGTGATTCAACCAGCAGCTGTTGCTCAAACTCAGTTCACCTGTATGAATCTGCTCTGACTCCGCCTCCTTTTGATTCTCTCAGAGCGCCACGATGACGACGATGATGATGACGAAGACGAGAAGGAGCCGATGATGAAGAACATCTACCAGCTGTCCTGATCGTATCGTCCAATGAAGACACTGGAAATGAAACCTGTTCCTCAAAGATTCAGAGAGAACAGACGTTCCCTAAACCAACCAAACACACTAAAGTTCAGGTTCTAGATCCTCTGTTTCTGGATCCTCTGGTTCTGGACCCTCTGGTTCTGGACCCTCTGGTTCTGGATCCTCTGGTTCTGGATCCTCTGGTTATAGACCCTCTGGTTCTGGACCCTCTGGTTCTAGATCCTCTGGTTCTGGATCCTTTAATCTAGTCTGAGATCTGCTACATGGGGAACCTTCATTCTGCTGATTTTAGTGTTAAGTTTTAAATGTTTTAATTGTTTTAATGTTTTTTTAATAAATGTTTAATCGTATTAACACACTTTCTCTTCTGCAATTGATAAAAAATTTAATTGTCATATTATAATTTTGTATTTGATGTCTTTAAATAAATTCCGTCCAAAAGCAGACTTAGATTGCTTTGTTTTACAGGACTCATGACATCACAACCCATATTAGCATATTCACATATTCAAGTTGTAACATATGAACATAGTAGTATATTAACATAGTAGCACATTTCCATATTACCACATTATACTATTAACATATACTTTTAGCATATTCATATTAACATAATCCATGTTAGCATATTAGCATATTGATGTATACGTTTTTGTGTGTATTATAATATTAACATATTATAATATTTACATATTTGTATTTCAACATATTATCATATAATTGGATTAATTTATGAATGTATTAGAATATTAATGTATTAACATATTAGAATATTAACATATTAGCAGATTAACATATTAGCAGATTAACATATTGACATATTAGCAGATTAGCAGATTAACATATTTATATATTAGCAGATTAAGATATTGATATATTAGCAGATTAACCTATTGATATATTAGCATATTAACATATTGATATATTAACATATTTGTATATTAGCATATTAACATGTAACAATTCACCCTCCTACTTCAACTAAAGCCTAATTCATGCTTCTCCGTCAGGTCGACGGCGTACCTACGCCGTAGCTACGCCGTCGACGTAGCCCCCTACGCCGTAGCCTGACGCGCACCTCCAAAAAATCCTAACTACGCGTTGCGTTGACGCGGACCGCAACGCTGTGATTGGTCCGCTCAGAACGTAATTTCCGGCGGTTGCTCTTTCCGGTTTGTCTTCCTACACCGCCATTTTTAAAGTTCTTGTAGACCGGTAGTAACAATGGACCAAACAGAAGAACGAATCATCGAGGAGGTCAGGAAATACGACCACCTTTATAACTTTTCTTCGAGGGACTACAAAGACTGCAAAATGACATTAAACTCATGGCGAGAAATCGCGCAAAACACAGCCACACAGGCACACCCCCCTGGCGGCATGGCGGTTAATTGCAGAGCAACGCGGACCCTCGACGCAGAACGCCGTCGACGTGACGGAGAACCATAAATTAGGCTTAAAGGGGAAAAGCACAACGTTCAATTAAGGGATGGGCGGATCTGTTGATAAATCTGCGTAGCGAATTTGAAAGAACGGCAAAAGGAAAAAAGTACACGGAACCAAACAATCATTTGCAAACACCAGATGTTATTAATAAACTAAATTCAATGCACCACAAAACATTAACCCCTCCCAAAGTAGGACTCAATCCCCGGCTCCTAACATCCCCAAGTCCTTAATGTCCCCAAAGTGAAGCGCAGAGACATCAAGAAATGTTGATGGTGTGGCGACTAGTGCCATAAGACGTTTGCAATATATATATATGTATATTACAGTATATATATATTACCGGTAGAGAGATGTGTGATTGAGGTTATTGAAGAGTCATTTCTGTATTTGTGATGGAGCAGCTATTGCTTCATAGACAGAGGTCACAGGTTACCATGGTGATTGGGGCACCAGGGTAAAGGAGCAGACAAGACCTTGAGACTCACATGTCTCTCTGTGTATCTAAAATAAGTATATGTGTGTGTATGTCTCTCTATGTATCTATAATAAGTATATGTGTGTATGTCTCTCTATGTATCTATAATAAGTATATATGTATGTCTGTGTGTGTGTGTGTGTGTGTGTGTGTGTGTGCGCGTGTGTGCGTGTGCGTGTGTGTGTGTGTTTGTGTGTGTCTCTCTATGTATCTATAATAAGTATATATGTATGTCTGTATGTCTGTGTGTGTGTGTGTGTGTGTGTGCGCGTGTGTGCGTGTGTGTGTGTGTGTGTGTGTGTGTGTGTGTGTGTGTGTTTGTGTGTGTCTCTCTATGTATCTATAATAAGTATGTGTGTGTATGTCTCTCTATGTATCTATAATAAGTATATATGTATGTCTGTATGTCTGTGTGTGTGTGTGTGTGTGTGTGTGTGCGCGTGTGTGCGTGTGTGTGTGTGTGTGTGTGTGTGTGTTTGTGTATGTCTCTCTATGTATCTATAATAAGTATATATGTATGTCTGTATGTCTGTGTGTGTGTGTGTGTGCGCGTGTGTGCGTGTGTGTGTGTGTGTGTGTGTGTGTGTGTGCGCGTGTGTGCGTGTGCGTGTGTTTGTGTGTTTGTGTGTGTCTCTCTATGTATCTATAATAAGTATGTGTGTGTATGTCTCTATATGTATCTAAAATAAGTATATATGTATGTCTGTATGTCTGTGTGTGTGTGTGTGTGTGTGCGCGCGTGTGTGCGTGTGTGTGTGTGTGTGTGTGTGTGTGTGCACGTGTGTGCGTGTGCGTGTGTGTGTGTGTTTGTGTGTGTCTCTCTATGTATCTATAATAAGTATGTGTGTGTATGTCTCTATATGTATCTAAAATAAGTTAATGGAGGAGGGAGGTGGACGTCCTCTCACAATCAGTCGGATTCAAACAAATGTGTGAATCTGTGTATTCAATCAACCCAAGTTTACGACAATAAACTTTGCCTGAAGAGTGAAAATTGTGGATCGAGTGACAAAATACAAAGAGTCTGAAGCTCCTCCGCACTCTAGCGATGACATCACCACTCTAACCTGCGCCATACGGTGTGCATTGTAAACTCTGAAATGGTCCGAACATTTTGCTAAACTTGAACAATAATTACATGAAAACTGTGCCAGCTATCAAAAATGCCCAATCGGGCAAATAAACTCCAGACTTTTGTTAACGTTTTAAACTTTAAATCATTTCTCTACGTTAAATTATGGCGAGTCACTGTGGGCACAACAGTTTTGCTCTCTTCACGCCGAAACCCCATCCAACTGAATGGTACAATTGTATTTATCTCATTCTTACCACCATTTTATGTTCAATTCATGCCACATGTCGAACGTCCCACCAAGATTATGAAAAATTTTTTTTTTTATATAGGTTCAATATGGAGGATGATGATTTATGATGGTTTATGTTTGATTTATGTCCGTGTTTTTCTGTCTTTGGCTGATTGTTCGTATAGTTGGTTGTTATGCTGTTATGTATTTTTATTCTATTTATTTGTTGTTGTTTTGTTGTTGACAGGTGAGTGCAGGGGGCGGAGCCACGTGAAAGTAGATTACCTGACAGGTGAGTGCAAGGGGC
Source organism: Myoxocephalus aenaeus (assembly GCA_038501785.1). Classification (NCBI taxonomy): domain Eukaryota; kingdom Metazoa; phylum Chordata; class Actinopteri; order Perciformes; family Cottidae; genus Myoxocephalus; species Myoxocephalus aenaeus. The sequence continues at coordinate 184,872 of JBAMJR010000135.1, forward strand.
GGAGCCACGTGAAAGTAGATTACCTGACAGGTGAGTGCAGGGGGCTGGGCCACGTGAAAGTTGATTACCTGACAGGTGAGTGCAGGGGGCTGGGCCACGTGAAAGTTGATTACCTGACAAGTGAGTGCAGGGGGGCGGAGCCACGTGAAAGTTGATTAACTGACAAGTGAGTGCAGGGGGCGGAGCCACGTGAAAGTAGATTACCTGACAAGTGAGTGCAGGGGGCGGAGCCACGTGAAAATTGATTACCTGACAGGTGAGTGCAGGGGGCTGGGCCACGTGAAAGTTGATTACCTGACAAGTGAGTGCAGGGGGCGGAGCCACGTGAAAGTAGATTACCTGACAGGTGAGTGCAGGGGGCTGGGCCACGTGAAAGTTGATTACCTGACAAGTGAGTGCAGGGGGCGGAGCCACGTGAAAATTGATTACCTGACAGGTGAGTGCAGGGGGCTGGGCCACGTGAAAGTTGATTACCTGACAAGTGAGTGCAGGGGGCGGAGCCACGTGAAAATTGATTACCTGACAAGTGAGTGCAATGGGCGGAGCCACGTGCAAGTAGATTACCTGACAGGTGAGTGCGGGGCGGAGCTACGTGAAAGTAGATTAGCTGACAGGTGAGTGCAGGGGGCGGAGCCACGTGAAAGTTGATTACCTGACAGGTGAGTGCAAGGGGCGGGGCCACGTGAAAGTAGATTACCTGACAGGTGAGTGCAGGGGGCGGAGCCATGTGAAAGTAGATTACCTGACAGGTTTACTGCCGCTGGACTTCACACTGCAATAAACCCAGAGCAGCAGGAAGTCGTTAAGGTGAGCTCCTTAATGTCACTTATTGAGATTGATATGTTCTATGTATTAACTGATGAGTAAATGTTGACCTGATCCCAGCTGAGAGGACCACCTGGACACTCACCAGACTATCAACTGTGTTATCGATTATAGCTGCGGTATTGATTATGAGCCATTAGTCATTTGCAGCTCAATACCAGATTATTACAGTTAGAGGTCGGGAACTGATCTGAAGTCTGCAGCAGGAGACACAGGTGAGTCTGCTTCCTTATGTTCACAATAAGTGAAGGGTGGATTGATGGATTGATGGATATATATATATATTGATGTATATATATATATATATATATATATATATATATATATATATATATATATATATATATATATATATATATATACATCAATATATATATATATTGAATTGTTAATAATAATTTAGGATAGGGATATATAAGCATTTTTTGCTTCTACTTATACCTTTTCAGTCTTTCTGTTTTGTATATTATATAGAATATTGCATTGTAATGATTGACTGAATATAACACACAAAACACAAACATGTATTGATATATTGACGTATTGATGATATATTGATGATGTATTGATATGCTGATATATTGATATATTGATGATGTATTGATGTATTGATGATGTATGGATGTATTGATGATGTATGGATGTATTGATGATGTATTGATGATGTATTGATGATGTATTGATGATGTATGGATGTATTGATGATGTATGGATGTATTGATGTATTGATGTATTGATGATGTATGGATGTATTGATGATGTATTGATGATGTATGGATGTATTGATGATGTATGGATGTATTGATGTATTGATGTATTGATGATGTATGGATGTATTGATGATGTATTGATGATGTATGGATGTATTGATGATGTATTGATGATGTATTGATGATGTATTGGATTGATGATGTATTGATCATGTATGGATGTATTGATGATGTATTGATGGATTGATGATGTATTGATGATGTATTGATGTATTGATCATGTATTGGATTGATGATGTATTGATGATGTATGGATGTATTGATGATGTATTGATGGATTGATGATGTATTGATGATGTATGGATGTATTGATGTATTGATGATGTATTGATCATGTGCCCTAGTGTCAGCATGAAGCGAGGTCTGTCCGCTCTGGAGCTCCTCCTCTCCGTCGTGTCTTTCCTTCTTCTCACCTGTTGTGTCGGACTGATTGCAGTTTCCTGGATCAGCCTGAAGATTGATGGTAAACGTAGTTTTATTGAAGTGATCAGGTGTTACAGATGTTATTGATTGATCGGCTGATGTTTGTGTGTCAAGGCTCCGTGGAACCAGCAGTGCTGAGTGGCCGGATGTTGATCACAGAGGGAGCCGTGTTCTCTGAAGAGCTGAAGAACTCCAGCAGTCTGCACTTCAAAGCTTTGGCTTACGACGTCCAACAGCTGGTGAGGTCGCAGGCTTTTATTTTGAAAATAAAGGTTTAACTTCAAGCAACTGCTTACATCACCAGCCTTTATTGTGATAGACAGCAGAGAAAGAGGGTTTGTGTTGATCAGGGACATTATTAAGTACACACTAATAATATACACTGTAAAGTACACACTAAGCATATATACTGTGTATATATATATATATATATATATATATATATATATATATATATATATATATATATATATATATATATAAAGTACACAATAGGTATGGACACTAGACACTATCAAGTACACACTAGGCATAGACACTATAGAGTACACACTATCAGACACTATTAGTAGTGAGTGGGTAGAACACAGAACCACTAGAAGGCCTTCCATCCAGTTTAAATTCACACTTATTATCCTGCAGGAAGTCTGGAGAACAGGAAACGCAACAAGCAGACATTTAGAAACCTTTTGAATGTAATGCTTAAAGATTCTAAATCAATAATCACCAATAATCAATCTGTCTTTGAGTTCTTGGTTCAGTTACCTGATCAAAGTCTGTCTTCTGATTGGTCGACAGGTATCGAAGGCGTTGAGTCACAGTGACTTTAAGACGTGTCAGATTTTATACTTCAGGTATCTGATCGATCACATCATCACCGATCACCTGATCACTTTCCTCCCACTTACATTGATCATAGGCATCTAAACTGATCGTAGACATAATACTCTTTACTGATGTGTTTCCTCAGCCGGGGCAGTGTGGTAGTGAACTTTGACCTTTGGTTCAATCAACTGATCGACGTGAAGGAGGCGGAACAGCAGCTGGGGGCGGGGCTTCAGGAGGCCGGGGCCGGAGGATTGGTGATCGACAGAAACAGCATTCAGATCACAGGTGAGTCACCTCATGGACAGGTGGAACCTTAGCTCCTCCCATCAGTGTGTGCATGTTAGCTACCTGTTGGCAGGTGGAACCTTAGGCCCTCCCATCAGTGTGTGCATGTTAGCTACCTGATGGACAGGTGGAACCTTAGCTCCTCCCATCAGTGTGTGCATGTTAGCTACCTGATGGACAGGTGGAACCTTAGGCCCTCCCATCAGTGTGTGCATGTTAGCTACCTGATGGCAGGTGGAACCTTAGCTCCTCCCATCAGTGTGTGCATGTTAGCTACCTGATGGCAGGTGGAACCTTAGCTCCTCCCATCAGTGTGTGCGTGTTAGCTACCTGATGGCAGGTGGAACCTTAGCTCCTCCCATCAGTGTGTGCATGTTAGCTACCTGATGGCAGGTGGAACCTTAGCTCCTCCCATCAGTGTGTGCATGTTAGCTACCTGATGGACAGGTGGAACCTTAGGCCCTCCCATCAGTGTGTGCATGTTAGCTACCTGATGGCAGGTGGAACCTTCGCACCTCCCATCAGTGGGTGAATGATGAGTGTGAAAGCACTTTGAGTGGTGGGAAGACTAGAAAAGAGAAGTACAAGTACAGGTAGAACAAGTACAAGACCATTACCATGTACATGCGTTCCGTCAGATCAAATGAAGGTTCTGTTGTCAGACTCACATTTGTTACTGCAGAGAAAGCCGACGAGACAACAGGTGCTCCTACAAGCACCTCACCTCCAACAGGTGCTCCTACAAGCACCTCACCTCCAACAGGTGAGAACGTCTCTTCCAACACTTTGACCTCTATTTCACCTCTTTAACCTTTAAATACATTTCTTCTTTGATCATCTTTGATCTCTAATTAAATTATATTTAAACTCTCCATGGCTTTACTTTAAATGTCTCTTTGAACTACTTTTAACCTCTTTTCTCTTTACATTCTTTCAAAGCAAATTGTCTTTGAATGTGTGTGCGCGCGCGCGTGCGTGTGTGTGTGTGTGTGTGTTCAGACCAGGAGAAGCTGACGTGTACCTTTGAGCAGGGCATGTGTTTCTGGAGTCAGCCACATGAGGACCATGACGGAGACTGGATTCGAACCAGCGGCTCCACGTTCCCTCCGCTCAGCGGGCCGAGTGTCGACCACACGCTGAGTAACAGCTCAGGTGGGTTCATGATGAGGTCATACATGTATGTAGATATTACCTTTGTGTACGTGTGTGTTGATATAAAGTATAGTAATATAGTAAAACACATGCACACAATCTGTCAAATAACACAAAATATCCTTGTCTTATCTAGTGTTGTGGTTATGGTTGTTGTTATTGTGGTTCTTGATGTTGTGCTTGTTGTTGTTGTTTTGTGGTTGTTGTGAATGTTGTGATTGTTGTTGAAGATGTTGTGGTTGTGGTTGCTGTTGATGTGGTTGTTGTTGTTGTTGTTGTTGTGATTGTTGTGGTTGTTGTTGATGTCGTTGTGGTTGCTCTGGTGGTTGTTGTTTTGTGAATTTTGTGATTGTTGTTGAAGATGTTGTGGTTGTTGATGTTGTTGTTGTTGTTGTTACTGTCAGGTTTCTACATTGTCACTCCTCTGAGTCCTGGCCAATGGCTGAAGAGCTTCAGGATCCACAGCCTCCCTCTCGCCCCGTCCACTCAGCCCATGTGTCTGAGCTTCTGGTAAACAAACACATTGAAGTTCATAATAGTGGATATAGTATCACAATAATAATGATAATAATGATAATGACGATGATGATAATCATAATAATAATGATGATACAAATAATAATAATAATAATAATAATAATAATGATGATGATGATGATGATAAAATAATCATAATAATGATAATAATAATGATTAAAATCAGGACAATAAGTGAACACCTTCAGGTACACAGGACAATAAGTAACAGAACCGAACACCTTCAGGTACCACATGTTTGGCGAGGACGTCCACCGGCTCAGAGTCCTGCTGTGGGAACCGGCCGTTACCGTGGTGTTCCAAAGAGACAGGAACTATGGTGACAACTGGAACTATGGCCAGGTGACCCTGAACCTGACCACAGAGACCACGGTCAGTGACGTCATACAGGAAGTCCACGGACCAATCAGTCAGGTGATCAATAATCAGTTGACCTCTGACCTCTGCAGGTGGTGTTTGAAGCGCTGAAGAAAGGAGGGATGAGGAACGACATTGCTCTGGATGACATCATACTGACCTCTGATCCCTGTGGCCCCGCCCCCCCAGAACCAACCAATGTACCTCCTCCCACAACCCCGCCCCCTATACCAGGTAAGACACAGACCACGCCCCTATACCAGGTAAGACACAGACCACGCCCCTATACCAGGTAAGACACAGACCACGCCCCTATACAGTTAAGACACAGACCACGCCCCTATACCAGGTAAGACACAGACCACGCCCCTATACCAGGTAAGACACAGACCACACCCCTATACCAGGTAAGACACAGACCACGCCCCTATACAGTTAAGACACAGACCACGCCCCTATACCAGGTAAGACACAGACCACGCCCCTATACAGGTAAGACACAGACCACACCCCTATACCAGGTAAGACACAGACCACGCCCCTATACAGGTAAGACACAGATCACGCCCCTATACAGGTAAGACACAGACCACGCCCCTATACAGTTAAGACACAGACCACGCCCCTATACCAGGTAAGACACAGACCACACCCCTATACAGGTAAGACACAGACCACGCCCCTATACAGGTAAGACACAGACCACGCCCTATACCAGGTAAGACACAGACCACGCACCTATACTGAGAAGACACAGACCACGAGTTCAGAGTCTGGACTCAGAGTCTGGGTTCAGAACAATATGAATATGATGATACAGAATGTAAACATAAGATGTTCCTCTATTCTGATTGGTCCAGCTGACTGTGGAGGACCCTTTGACCTCTGGGAGTCAAACTCCACCTTTAGCTCACCAAATTACCCACAATCCTACGGGAACAAGGCTCAGTGTGAGTACACATGTACTAATACCTGCACCTGTACTCATAATACTTGCCTGATATCTCTGTACTGATCTTCACTGGTTTAGACAAAGGAATACACTAACACAAGCTCCTCCCTTTACCCATGATGCTCTGCTGCTGCAGGTGTGTGGACTCTGCACAGCGATGAGGGACGAAACATCCAGCTCCACTTCCTGGACTTTGACGTTGAAGCGACTTACGACGTCCTAGAAGTGCGAGATGGGGCGGGGCCAGACTCCACCTTACTGGGTAAGGTTATGCTTTACCCATAATCCTTTGCAGCTTCGTCCTCACCAGGGCTATGTGTGTACGGTGACGGTCGGCTTCAGGTAACAATGTACTCGTTTCAGCTGTCCTCACTGGCAGCGCTGGCCCCGCCCACGACCTGTTCTCAACAGCCAATCAGATGGCCCTCTGGTTCTTTACGGACAGCTCGGGTTACGGCCGAGGGTTCAGAGCCAACTTCACCTCGGGGGTCAACCTGGGGTCACCAGGTGAGCTCAGGGTCAGAGGTCAGGAGGCTGGAGGTTCTCACAGGATTATTGATTATTGATTTGTTTATGAACAGCCGCGTGTGCAGCCGGTCAGTTCCAGTGTCAGACAGGAAGCTGTATCCATGGTAACGGCCAATGTGACGGACAGGTCGACTGTCCGGACGCCTCCGATGAAGCCGACTGTGGTGAGTGGGTCAGGGAACGGGACTCCGATGACCTCCAATCACAAACAAAAAATATATATATAAACAGGTGTGTGTGTGTGTGTGTGTGTGTGTGTGTGTGTGTGTGTGTGTGTGTGTGTGTGTGTGTGTGTGTGTGTGTGTGTGTGTGTGTGTGTGTGTGTCAGTTGTGTTGCAGGTGAACAGTTCCAGTCGTCTTCAGTTTCAACTCGTTTCTTCGATGCTCACCGTGTGCGCTGACACCTGGAACTCTAACCTGTCTGTCTTCACCTGTCAGTACCTGGGGTACAGGTAACTCTCACCTGTCTGTCTTCACCTGTCAGTACCTGGGAAACAGGTAACTATTACCTGTCTGTCTTCACCTGTCAGTACCTGGGGTACAGGTAACTCTCACCTGTCTGTCTTCACCTGTCAGTACCTGGGGTACAGGTCACTCTCACCTGTCTGTCTTCACCTGTCAGTACCTGGGGTACAGGTCACTCTCACCTGTCTGTCTTCACCTGTCAGTACCTGGGGTACAGGTCACTCTCACCTGTTGTAGCAGGTGGATTAAAACAAGGTTCTTTGCAGGTCTGGGGAGACCACGCTGCTGCCGGCTCGGCCTCAAGATTCACCGTTTACAACCATCACGGTCACCAGCAACGGAACTCTGAAAACCAGTATCAGGTACTGAAGACCAGAACTAGAACTTCAACTAGAACCAGAACCAGATCACAACTAGAATATTAACCAAACAGCGATGGAACCCGAGGAACCAGAGTCACGACAAGAACTAGAAATAGACTAAACTAAAATTCCAGCTGGAACTGGAATCAAAACCTAACCAGATCCAGAATAAGGTCCAGGACCTGAATTACAACCAGATCCAGAATAAGATCCAGGAACTGAAGCGCAGGGTCAGACTGAGTTCAGCCAGTAATGAAGGTGTTGTTTTTACAGTAAAACCTGCATCAGCGAGGAAGTGGTTTCTCTGAACTGTCACAACAAACGTGAGTACGCTCATAAACACTTACCGTTAAAACACACACCTGTACTCATAAACACTTACCGTTAAAACACACACCTATACTCATAAACACTGACCGCTAAAACACACACCTGTACTCATAAACACTGACCGTTAAAACAACACACACCTGGGCCCTGTTTCTCGTACCTGGCTAAACAAAGTCAAGCAAATGTCCTAATCTCCATCTTAAATTAGCGAGATGATTGACATCAGGCTAACTTGGTTTCTTCACGGCTGATCCGCGCTGAAACGGTCTCGTTAATTCTAGCCAGACGTCAATCCTCTGGATAAATGCGCGTGCCCGCTCCTCTTCAGAAGGGATAATAATCGAGCACTGACACCACGATGTTCTAACAGTACAATAGCAAATAAACTCAGAGGAACCTCTTTTTATTTCTCCACTGAGAAGCAGGAGATGATCATGAAGACATATGAGGAAGTCAATACCTTAATTATTCACAGCAAACGCGTTGTGAATATTCCAACGTTTTTGTAACATTGTTGCCGTGAACGCAGCTTAACTCCGCCCCGCTGAGAGACATAAGCGCCGCAAATATATCAGACAAGTTAAATGTGTCAGTGTTGGGAAAATGTATCGGCAAATTTTAAGTGCTTCATCAGCCAGATCAATCAGATTATATTTACGAATAAATATATACTTATGATGATATATGTACTGTATGCGCGTATGAATCATGTACTATATGTATATACATGTATGTGTATATTTCTATATAACTAGGAGTTTGAATATGTGTATGGGCGGATCAGTATATATGTATTATTCATAATCAGAAATTCAATCAATTGAAGCAGTGAAAAGAAATTGTGTGTGATTCTCTGTATAATTATCATGAGTCCACCTTAATCATGTTCTACAATAATGATATGTATGGTGTACTAATAACACTGTCATATAATTCTGAGTGCTTTCAACACATCCATAAGTTTCTTAAGCGCTAAATAAATTTAAGAACAGCGCGGCATGCAGCGGGTGAGAGTCTCTGTCTGTGAGACGGCGATCGGCTGAGCCTGTGGTGATCAGTGTCCGCGGCTCGAGAAGCTCTCGTAAATAAATGATTCCTTGAAGGCAGAATCTATAGCGCCGCGTACAGGAAGTCATGATGATGTGAGGACGGATCTTGGCGATCTCAAAGAACTCTCTCCCAATAAAATTAATATAACTAATATCGCTCCTTCATCAATGAGGAAGTGAGCTGCCTTTTTTGTCCGGTGGGAGTGGCCAGCTTATCCAGTGAATTTCAGTTAGCCTGCCCGGGAGCAGGTTTACATTTTTGGCTGTGTTGCTATGGTGATTTATCTAAGCTTGCTTCGAGAAACTGAATAAGCCTGACCTACGTCATCTTATCCTGACAATTAGCCCGCTAACTCAGTAAGCCAGGTACGAGAAACAGGGCCCTGTACTCATAAACACTGACCGTTAAAACAACACACACCTGTACTCATAAACACCTGTGTTTTAGCTTGTGGTGTCCAGCAGGTCACTAATGAGACGCGGGAAACGGACCAATCAGCAGAGAGGAAACCTGGAGAAGGTAAAAGACTGCTTTCAGTTTGAACATGACCTCCTCTCATTGATCGGATCCTCCCTCTAGTTTGTGTTTGTTGACACCTGTCAGGTGAGGGCCGGGTGGTCGGGGGCGTGGCTGCCGTGAAGGGGGCGTGGCCATGGATAGTGTCTCTGCAGTGGAGAGGGCGTCATGTATGCGGAGCCTCACTCATCGGCAGAGATTGGCTGCTGACAGCTGCACACTGTGTTTATGGGTGAGAACAAATACTTTATTTACAGCATTTTAGGAATATCTTCATGAAATACTGTACATAATACTATAAATAATAATAAATAATACTGTAAACAATACTTTACATGGTGTCTTCATATGGGAGGAGGCTACTTTTACCTCTATGGAGTTTTTTTGTTCATGAATGATCTCTTTTAGTTACATTCAGTAAAACATGACACTAACTTTAAGTGTATAAAAACACGTGCTTTTACTTTCTTATTTTTCTTCCACAAATATTTCCTTCACGACGTCCAGTTGCTCATCACGTTTTTAATCCAGTAACGATAAATACTGATTCATATTTGATGTTGAACTTTGATTATAGATTTATTTATTCATTATTAATATTATATGGGGAACAAAACGTAGTGTCAATATCTAAATGTACCTACAATTTACTCAAACTAAAGATGACAAGCAGCAGTTTTTCAACATGTTTATAAATGAACGAAGCATCAAACTGAAGTTCTGCTGCTTCATGTAAGATCTATGAAGAAGATCTATGAAGATCTATGAAGAAGATCTAAGAAGAAGATCTATGAAGAAGATCTATGAAGAAGATCTAAGAAGAAGACCTACGAAGAAGATCTATGAAGAAGATCTATGAAAAATATCTATGAAGAAGATCTATGAATAAGATCTATGAAGACCGATGAAGATCTATGAAGAAAATCTATGGAGATCTATGAAGAAGATCTAAGAAGAAGATCTATGAAGAAGATCTAAGAAGAAGACCTACGAAGAAGATCTATGAAGATCTATGAAAAAGAGCTATGAAGAAGATCTATGAAGATCTATGAAGACCTATGAAGAAGATCTATGAAGATCTATGAAGACCTATGAAGAAGATCTATGAAGAAGGTCTATGAAGTAGATCTAAGAAGAAGATCTATGAAGAAGATCTACGAAGATCAGATGGAGACTCTCAGTTAAATGAAGTGCTCAACATTTCATTATGATGATGTCATGTCAGAGTAATGTGATATTTGAGATGTTTTGTTCCGCAGGAAGAACGTGCACCTGGAGTCGTGGTCGGCGGTCTTCGGTCTTCACTTTCAGAGTGACACAAACTCTTTGGACATTCAGACCCGACGAGTCGATCTCGTTGTCATCAACAGGAAGTACAACAGGCGGAGCAAGCAGGCCGACATCGCCATGATGCGCCTGCAGCAGCCAATCGGCTTCACCCGTAAGTATCAATCCAATACAGGCAGCTCACCTGGTCGTGGTCCAGGTCCTGGGCATGGTCCTGGTCCTGGTCTGGGGCATGATCCTGGTCCTGGTCTGGGGCATGGTCCTGGTCCTGGTCTGGGGCATGGTCCTGGTCCTGGTCTGGGGCATGGTCCTGGTCCTGGTCTGGGTCCTGGTCGGTAATATATAATAGTATAGTATAATGGTATAGTAATAATAAAGGTGTGTTCTACAGAGTTCATCCAGCCGCTGTGTTTACCTGCTGAAGGGCTCAACGTCTCAGCAGGAACAAGATGTCTGATCGCTGGATGGGGTCGAGACTCTGAGCAGGGTGAGAACACAGTATATATTCATTATAATATACATTCTCTACTATGTAGTATACATACTATATCCCTCACCACCTGTCTGTCTCTCTCAGGTTCTCTCCCTGACGTTCTCCAAGAAGCAGCGGTTCCTCTGCTGGTCCAGGATCAGTGTCAGCTCCAGTTACCTGAATACAGCATCACCTCCAGCATGCTGTGTGCCGGGTACCTGGAGGGCGGCGTGGACTCCTGTCAGGTAGCTCAGCCCCGAGACTCACCTGGACCCTGTCTACCTGCCACATGGATGTAGAACGTGTTCTCTCAATCGTACATGAAGTGATATGTCCCTGTTCACCATGACGAGGATTCATTGAACAATTCATTATTATTTATTAAAACTGCTACGAGCAAAAACGCTACACCGTCCCGTATTTGTCAGTTTAAACTTTATGACTTTAACTATTTATCATATTTGTGTAATATTATCTAACAATCCACGAACCAAGCTCTGATTGGTCAGGGGGCGGAGCTTTTATACGAGTTGGTCTCTTATCTCAGCATCAGTTACTGAAAACCAGAGTTCACCCTGAAGTGACCTCACGAACCCCAAATCCTGCTTCCTGGTCCAGGGTTAGGCCCCGCCCTGTTTATTGGGTTAGGCTCCGCCTTAGTTATTGGGTTAGGATTAGGCCCCGCCCTGATTATTGGGTTAGGCTCCACCCTGTTCTTATGAATAAAGTTTGAACACGTTTTTTCCAGGGTGACTCTGGGGGTCCATTGATTTGTCTGGACGATGGACACTGGACTCTTATTGGTCAGTCACACACACACACACACACACACACACACACACACACACACACACACACACACACAGTATGATGAAGATGTCTTCTGGTTGACAGGTGTGACATCTTTCGGGGTTGGCTGTGGTCGTCCTCAGAGACCTGGAGTCTACGCCCGAGTCTCTGCCTTCAGCTCCTGGATCGCCCAGACCAGACGCTCCTCTTCCTCTTCCTGCTGCTAACGCTCCTCCTCCTCTTCCTCCTCCTTCTCCTCTTCATCCTCCTGCTAGTTTGTCAGTGTAAAGCTCTTATTAAACATAAACAGATGTTTCGATGGGAACATAAACATTATTTGAATCATACAACTGTAAACACTCATTAAGCAATAACCTTATTTGATGAGAGAATATTTTAAAAATCTGTAATTGTTGTAACTTTGTTAAACAATAAATAAAGTTTTTGGGAAGATTTTTCTCCATGATATACTATATATATATACACACACACACACACACACACACACACACACACACACACACACACACACACACACACACACACACACACACACACAGAGGTCCTGAAACCACAAGCCGGTTCCCCAGTCTCCCCAGAGTTCCCATGTCTCAGAGTCCTTGAGAAGACCCTGAACCCCCAGTTGCTTGATCACTAAGGACGGTTTAAATGCAGAGAAGGATAATTTATTCTTTCTATATCATATCTATATATCTATATATCTATATATATATATATATATATATATATATATATATATATCTATATATCTATATATATATATATATATATATATATATATATATATATACCCAGAATGAAGACATATGCATACTTTATATATTTCTAAATCAATTGAGGAATATTATTATATTATGTAATTTATTTCATGAAATTTAAGCAGAATATCATGTTGGCCTTTTTTTCTACTGCATACTTTAAAATCTCAGTAATAATTAAGGATCACTTTAAATCTCTTTTATTCTAACCTATGTCATGTATTTGCACATTAATCACACAGCCTATAATACAATTACAAATGCAAATGCATTATTTCATCGTATTTTTATAAAGGATAGGTGATTTTTCATTCGCGGTGCAGAAATGAGCCGTAACAGACTTAAAATACCAGAAGAAGAACAAACGGCACCGTAGACCTGATGAAGGTCCGGCATTGGCCTTGAGTAGTTTGGATCCGGATAGCTCATTGATTAGTCTTCTTCATGTGTTAACATCTGGAGGCTTTACTTGAGCAGAGAGGCAGAGAGGACATGTTGGAGGGTTAGGGTACACTAGAGGACGCCCGACAGCGGGCATCGACCCCACGGACCGCGGGAGACTGGCAGGATCGCAGTGGGTCTGTGAGCCTGATTGGTGCTGTTGATCCCCCCAGGTGCTCGTGTCCCGTCACACCAGTCTGAGCTTTCTCAGTATTCAGTTTGATTTCAATTTTCGTAAAAGTTGAAGAGCCGGTTAGCATCATAGCTAGGCTAACGTTAGTATTTAGTATCCAGTAGCCGATTAGAGGCAGAGGGGCGGGTCTTTCGCAAGGCAGTGAGCAGAACGGATCCAGCAGATGGGACGGTTCAGGTCCTGACAACCCTCCAAGATGGGTCAAGCTCAACCATCCAACCTGGGTCAAGCTCAACCATCCAACATGGGTTTCCCATTGATTTACATTGAGAAAGAGACTATTTCCCAATGAGAAAAATACTTTCCCATTAAGTTGCATTGAGAAAGATACTATTACAATTGACTTCCATTGAGAAAGAGACTATTTCCCATTGACCTACATTAAGAAAAATACTTTTCCATTGACTTCCATTGGGAAAGAGACTATTTTTCCCATTGACTTCCATTGAGAAAGACTATTTTTTCCCCATTGACTTACATTGAGAAAGGGACTATTTGCCACTGACTTCCATTGAGAAAGAGACTCTTTGCCATTGACTTACATTGAAAAAGAGACTATTTGCTACTACCTGCTCTCGTGCACGTTCCAGGTGAGAAGCAGCTCATCGAGAACAAGCCTACTTTATTTCCCTCCTCCATAAGAGCGGGGCTAAAGGAAACACTAGTGCGCATGCTCTGTGGGCCTGGCATGCGGGAACTATTTTCGTCTGAATTTGATACACGGAAGTCTTTACACAACATTACCCAGAACTCCTGACGTCATTAGGACGTCATGCCCGATCCGTACCGCGCATGTGCAGTTCTAAACAAAGATGGAAGCGAGATGGATCAGTCGTCCACGGTAAAAGTGAGGTTTAATTCAGAGTGTTATTGATGAAGACGGATGCAGTCTGAGGGATGTGATACGAGCAAACACATGTGTACTGTTAATACCTGTGGAATGGTTGTAGTGTACGTCTCATACGTCTCATCTCATTGCTACACTGTCCTTATCAGCCACCGTAGTTAGTCATATCGTCCTGTTCTTCATGCTGCTCCCAGAAGACGTTACGCTCGTTTAAATCAAAGATACTAGACGTTAAACACGAACGAGGAAGGTGAGGAGGGAACTATCTCGCTTCCTGTTCATCGCGGATGAGAGCTGCACATGCGCAGTACCGACCGGACAGCTGCATGACTGATAGCAGCAGGCTAACCGGTCTTAGCAGGTAAAATACATGGTTTTGTTACGTTAGTCTTCTGTTAGGCGTCCCGCTGATGAATTCACTGTGACCTGTGACGTGGCAGATGGTTGACAACATGGTGACGGATCTGTCTGTTAGCTGCTAGCTGTTAGCTGCTAGCTGCTAGCTGTTAGCTGCTAGCTGCTAGCTGTTTTAACTTCGTCACAGAGGCTTTAAACGTTTACATGTGTTACTTTCTGAGCTTATTTAAACCAAACTGTCCCGTTGTGATGATGTAAGAGGACCAAGTACTGCGACTCATCACAACTAGTAGAGGAAGTGTGTGTTTCTGTTTGTGTGTGTGTGTGTGTGTGGACATCTTCATCCTCTGATGTCAAGCAGAGATGAAGATGTCCATCAGATGATGATGATGATGATGATGATGGTGGTGTTCAGCTCCTTGGACGCTTCATTGGAGAAAAACAACACAAAAACTAAATCTCAAAGAAAACAACCAACTATGTAATGACTTCCTTTTGTTTCCTAGAGATTCAACATGAGCAGACAAGGAGCTGGAGAGGAGGAGGAGGAGGAGGAGGAGAAAGAGGAGAACTACTACGACTGTCAGGAGACCCTGGAGCCTTCAGGACGAAGGGAGGAGGAGGACTTTCACAGTAAAACTGATGGACTGACTGACAGAAGAGACAACACAGAGAGAGGAGGAGGAGGAAGACAGGAGGAGCAGGGTGACTGGCTGCAGGAGGAGCAGGAGCAGGGCGACAGGCTGCAGGGCGACAGGCTGCAGGAGGAGCAGGAGCAGGGTGACAGGCTGCAGGGCGACAGGCTGCAGGAGGAGCAGGAGCAGGGCGACAGGCTGCAGGAGGAGCAGGAGCAGGGCGACAGGCTGCAGTGCGACAGGCTGCAGGAGGAGCAGGAGCAGGGTGACAGGCTGCAGGAGGAGCAGGGCGACAGGCTGCAGGAGGAGCAGGAGCAGGGCGACAGGCTGCAGGGCGACAGGCTGCAGGAGGAGCAGGAGCAGGGTGACAGGCTGCAGGAGGAGCAGGGCGACAGGCTGCAGGGCGACAGGCTGCAGCAGGAGCAGGAGCAGGGCGACAGGCTGCAGCAGGAGCAGGAGCAGGGCGACAGGCTGCAACAGGAGCAGGGCGACAGGCTGCAGGGCGACAGGCTGCAGGGCGACAGGCTGCAGGGCGACAGGCTGCAGGAGGAGCAGGAGCAGGGCGACAGGCTGCAGGAGGAGCAGGGCGACAGGCTGCAGGGCGACAGGCTGCAGGAGGAGCAGGGCGACAGGCTGCAGGAGGAGCAGGGCGACAGGCTGCAGGAGGATTCAGATTCCGAGATGAAGGAGGAAACCAGCCAGGAGTTGGAGTTTGATGATGATTACCTGAAGGAGGCGGAGAAGGAGCTCACGGAGGAGGAGAAAGAGGTGAGACCTGTTTACCCGTTTACCTGTTCACCTGTTTACTACCCGTCTTTATTAGCCAGATTGTATCTTATGAATCAGCTGTGTTTTCCATCTTCGAGGTTTGTAGGAAGTGTTTCCCTTGAAGGTTTGTAGGAAGTGTTTCCCTTGAAGGTTTGTAGGAAGTGTTTCCCTTGAAGGTTTGTAGGAAGTGTTTCCCTTGAATGTTTGTAGGAAGTGTTTCCCTTGAAGGTTTGTAGGAAGTGTTTCCCTTGAAGGTTTGTAGGAAGTGTTTCCCTTTTGAAGGTTTTTAGGAAGTGTTTCCCTTTTGAAGGTTTTTAGGAAGTGTTTCCCTTTTGAAGGTTTTTAGGAAGTGTTTCCCTTTTGAAGGTTTTTAGGAAGTGTTTCCTTTTGAAGGTTTTTAGGAAGTGTTTCCTTTTGAAGGTTTTTAGGAAGTGTTTCCTTTTGAAGGTTTTTAGGAAGTGTTTCCTTTTGAAGGTTTTTAGGAAGTGTTTCCTTTTGTAGGTTTTTAGGAAGTGTTTCCTTTTGAAGGTTTTTAGGAAGTGTTTCCTTTTGAAGGTTTTTAGGAAGTGTTCCTTTTGAAGGTTTTTAGGAAGTGTTTCCCTTGAATGTTTTTAGGAAGTGTTTCCCTTGAATGTTTGTAGGAAGTGTTTCCCTTAAAGGTTTTTAGGAAGTGTTTCCTTTGAAGGTTTTTAGGAAGTGTTTCCTTTAAATATTTTTAGGAAGTGTTTCCGATGGGACAGGATGCTGTATGATGGACAGGACTCTGTGACATCACAGATAATCAAATCTTGTGTTTTCTTTCAGAGTCGACGACAGCAAAGTTTAACCCTGAAGGAAAAAGGCAACGGCCACTTTAAAGATGGAGGTGAGTGACATCATCGTAACCCTGTCCTTTGTAAACCAGTACAGACCAGTAATACGTCTCTCTGCAGACTGGGAGGACGCACAGCGGAGCTACACAGACGCCTTGGTTTCATGTCCGGTCTGTTTTAGCCGAGAGAGAGCCGTGCTGTTCTCCAACAGAGCTGCTGCAAGACTGCACCTGGTAACAACAACAAGCTAGCAACATGCTACATGTAGGCAATCAACAACAAGCTAGCAACATGCTACATGTTAGACTAGCAACAACACGCTGACAGCATGCTACATGTTAGGATAGCAACAACACGCTAGCAATATGCTACATGTAGGCTAGCAACAACACGCTAGCAACATGCTACATGTAGGCTATCAACAACAAGCTAACAGCATGCTACATGTAGGCTATCAACAACACAGTAGCAACATGCTACATGTAGGCTATCAACAACAAGCTAGCAACATGCTACATGTAGGCTATCACCAACATGCTGACATCATGCTACATGTAGGCTATCAACAACACGCTAACAACATGCTACATGTTAGGCTATCAACACACGCTACCAGTGTGCTAACACAGAGGCTACCAGCGTGCTAACACAGAGGCTACCAGCGTGCTAACACAGAGGCTACCAGTGTGCTAACACAGAGGCTACCAGCGTGCTAACACAGAGGCTACCAGCATGCTAACACAGAGGCTACCAGCATGCTAACGAACTCCTCTCTCCCTCTCAGGATCTGAAGGAGAAGGCGATCTCTGACTGCTCCAGAGGTGAGTGATGACATCACAATTCATCTGTCAGCTCATTGGTTGATCTCTTCATTGATTGGTCCCTGTGGTTGCCGTAGCGATACAGCTGAATCCAGACTACGTGCGGGCGTTGCTAAGGAGGGCGGAGCTTCAGGAGCAGACGGACAAGCTGGACGAGGCCCTGGAGGACTACAAGAAGGTCCTGGACCTGGACCCGAGCCAGACCAGCGCCAGGCAGGCCTGCATGGTGAGCAGTAGGGTCAGGGTTCCTGGTCTCCTCGTAGTCCACATGTAGGGTCAGGGTTCCTGGTCTCCTCGTAGTCCACATGTAGGGTCAGGGTTCCTGGTCTCCTCGTAGTCCACATGTAGGGTCAGGGTTCCTGGTCTCCTCGTAGTCCACATGTAGAAGTGAACCCCTGATCCTGAACCAGCTTCACTAGGAGTTAACACATTAATGCCTTCTTCTCTCTACCTGTCTCTCTCTACCTGTCTGTCTCTCAGAGGCTGCCTCAGCAGATCCAGGAGAGGAATGAGAAGTTGAAGGAGGAGATGATGGGTACATATCAGTTCACTTCCTGTTTCAGCTCCTTAACGTATTTTCACAATAAAAGCCCCAGTGAAGAGTTGACCGCTGTAGTATTTTCACAATAAAAGCCCAGTGAAGCCTTGACCCCTGACCCCCTGCTGCAGGTAAACTGAAGGACTTGGGGAACCTGGTCCTGAGACCTTTCGGACTTTCCACCAACAACTTCCAGGTGAACCAGGACTCTGGCACCGGGTCCTACTCCATCAACTTCATCCAGAACCCCAACAACAACAACAGATGACATCACCAGGAGAGTGATGACATCACAGAGGGCCCTGATTGATGGGGTGTTCTCTGGTATCCATGGTAATCGCAGCCCTGGACTCACTGTGATGTCATTCTTACTAAATAATAAAGATCATGAGGAAAATGTTTGAAGTTTGTTTGATTCCAGTCGTGGCCTCGGTTGTCATGGCGACATCCAATCAGGAAGCTGTTAAAGACCAATGAATAAAATATGAAATGCTTTTTTATATATATATATATATATATATATATATATATATATATATATATATATATATATATATATATATATATATATATATATATATATATATATATATATATTTTCTTTCATTCATTCATTCATTCAGGTCTTGGTCCTAATGGACCTTAGCCTCCTGCCAGAGGGAAGGGACTCAAACAGTTTGTGTCCAGGGTGAGAACGGTCAGCTACAATCTTCCTTTTGGCTTCAGAGTCCTGGAAGCAAACAAGTCCTGGAGGTGCGGCAGATTGCAGCCAATCACCTCTCAGCAGAGCGGATGATGCGCTGCAGCCTGCCCTTGTCCTTGGCAGTGGCTGCAGTGTGCCAGACGGTGATGGAGGAGCAGAGGATGGACTCAACGATCAAGAGCAGAGGATCACCATCATTGTCTTTGGCAGGTTGAATTTCTTCAGCTGCTTCAGGAAGAACATCCTCTGCTGAACCTTCCTAGTGATGGAGCTAACATCAGCTCCATCACTAGGAGCTGATGTTAGGGGAGTCACACAGGGTGATGTAGTGTAGTCCAGATGCTGGAGGATGTAGTGGAGGGCCATGTTGACCGCATCGCCTACAGACCTGTTGGCCCTGTAGGCGAACTGCAGAGGGTCCAGGAGTGGGTCAGGACCAGCAGTGGGTCAGGGTTTTGAGGTGGGACAGGACTAGATGTTCAAAGGACTTCATGACCACAGAGGTCAGGGCGACGGGCCTGTAGTCATTGAGTCCTGTGATCCAGGGTTTCTTGGGGAGGGGATGATGGTGGAGGCCTTGAAGCAGGCTGGCACGTGGCATGTCTCCAGGGAGGTGTTGAAGATCTCAGTGAACACCGGAGACAGCTGAGTCCGGGCCCGCTGCTTTGGGGGGCTTCTGTTGTTTTTTTAATACAATTTAATAATATTTATATGTTTATATGTTTTTTAATATTTATATATATATATATATATATATATATTTATATATATATATAATAAATAAATTAAAAATTAAAAAAAAAAAAAATATATATATATATATATATATTTTATATATATATATATATATATATATTTTATATATATATATATATATATGTATATATTTTATATATATATATATATATATATATATATATATATATATCCCACTCCAGGACAGCAGGTGGCGGTATGGCGCTGACTGGTTTGAAGCCAACTGGCGTGAAACGAGAAGAATAAGCAGCGGAAACTGACAGCCTTGCGCATACGCACTGTTGTCCCTGCTCACCGTTGTTGAAGATGTCTGCGCCCATAGATCTGGAGCTGAAGAAGGTAACTATGATAACTATGATAATAATTATGATACAGGAGCAGGCTGGTAGCTGACCGGCTCTCCCCGGTGGAGGCTCTCACGCGTCTCTGTGTGACGGAGGCCCGCGGGGACCTTTACTCCACCGTAGCTAACTGTTAGCATAGCCACGCCGACTACACGTTTATCAGGAGAGAAGAAGAAAGATCGCGATGTCGTTTCAGGAGCTATGAACAACTGTTTACAGTGACTCAGCTTCTCATTACACGATCTTTGAATGAGCACGTGAATCTAAACACCCTGTAATATAAACTATTCTGCTGGTGAACCGTGATCATCTTAGTATGATGCAATACATGTACATATTCTAATACGCTGTAGAATACAACTTAAAGTTCAGGTGTTTTCATCAGAGTGACCCCTCTCTCTTGTAGGCCTTCGGGGAGCTGCAGGTGAAGATGGTTCAGGTGTTTTCATCAGAGTGACCCCTCTCTCTTGTAGGCCTTCGGGGAGCTGCAGGGGAAGATGGTTCAGGTGTTTTCATCAGAGTGACCCCTCTCTTTTGTAGGCCTTCGGGGAGCTGCAGGTGAAGATGGTTCAGGTGTTTTCATCAGAGTGACCCCTCTCTCTTGTAGGCCTTCGGGGAGCTGCAGGTGAAGATGGTGGACACGCAGCAGAAGGTGAAGATGGCCGACCTGCAGATCGATCAGCTGACTCGTGTTCAGAAACATGCTAAGCTAACGCACGCGGAGATCGCCACGCTAACGGACAGCACGCGGCTCTACGAGGGAGTCGGACGCATGTGAGTCTAGTCCTCCTGGTCTCTAGTCCTCCTGGTCTCTAGTCCTCCTGGTGTCTCTAGTCTAGTCCTCCTGGTGTCTCTAGTCTAGTCCTCCTGGTGTCTCTAGTCTAGTCCTCCTGGTCATGTGAGTCTACTGTAGTCCACCTGGTCCCTAGTTTATTCCACCTGGTCTCTAGTCTAGTCCTCCTGGTCATGTGAGTCTAGTCCTCCTGGTCTCTAGTCTAGTCCTCCTGGTCTCTAGTCTAGTCCTCCTGGTCTCTAGTCTAGTCCTCCTGGTCATGTGAGTCTAGTCCTCCTGGTCTCTAGTCTAGTCCTCCTGGTCTCTAGTCCTCCTGGTCATGTGAGTCTAGTCCTCCTGGTCATGTGAGTCTAGTCCTCCTGGTCTCTAGTCCACCGGGTCTCTAGTCTAGTCCTCCTGGTCTCTAGTCTAGTCCTCCTGGTCTCTAGTCTAGTCCTCCTGGTCTCTAGTCCTCCTGGTCATGTGAGTCTAGTCCTCCTGGTCATGTGAGTCTAGTCCTCCTGGTCTCTAGTCCACCGGGTCTCTAGTCTAGTCCTCCGGGTCTCTAGTCTAGTCCACCGGGTCTCTAGTCTAGTCCACCGGGTCTCTAGTCTAGTCCTCCTGGTCTCTAGTCCACCGGGTCTCTAGTCCTCCTGGACATGTGACATCGGGTCTGTCGCGTATCAGGTTCTATTGATGTTAGCAAGAGACCCGTCACTCTGTTGGTGTTTCATGAGACTAAAGACGAGATCTAGTTTTACGTCCTCTTCACTGAGTCATCTCTACAAACATACAAAGACCTTCTATCTTTTAGTCGGAACAATCTGTGGTTGTTGTTTCTCAGAGGAAGACCATGTGAAGCGACTGAAAGCTTCTGTGTTTCAGGTTCATTCTTCAGTCGACCGAAGAAATCAACAAGCAGCTGACGAGCAAACAGAGGACGGCTGAGGAGAAGATCAAAGAGCTGGAGGTACTAGTACACGCAGTAGTACACGATAAATACACGCAGTAGTACACGATAAGTACACGCAGTAGTACACGATAAGTACACGCAGTAGTACACGATAAGTACACGCAGTAGTACACGATAAATACACGCAGTAGTACACGATAAATACACGCAGTAGTACACAATAAATACATGATGAATACATGCAGTAGTACACAATAAATACATGATGAATACATGCAGTAGTATACAATAAATACATGATGAATACATGCAGTAGTACACAATAAATACATGATGAATACATGCAGTAGTACACAATAAATACATGCAGTAGTACACAATAATCGTCCTACAGGTCATGTGTGATACTGCATGTGTCCTACAGGTCATGTGTGGTACTGCATGTGTCCTACAGGTCATGTGTGGTACTGCATGTGTCCTACAGGTAATGTGTGGTACTACATGTGTCCTACAGGTAATGTGTGGTACTGCATGTGTCCTACAGGTCATGTGTGGTACTGCATGTGTCCTAGAGGTCATGTGTGGTACTGCATGTGTCCTAGAGGTCATGTGTGGTACTGCATGTGTCCTACAGGTCATGTGTGGTACTGCATGTGTCCTACAGGTCATGTGTGGTACTCGGGGGCTGACGATGTTTTCTTTCTTCCAGCAAAAGAAGGTGTACCTTGAACGCAGCGTGAAAGAAGCTGAAGACAACATCCGAGAGATGCTGCTGTCCAGGAGAGCTCAGTGATGCTTCATCATCATCATCATCATCAGTGTGCATGTCAGTAACTGTTTGCTAGTTCATATTAAAATGTTGACCCAGTCTGTGTCAGGTTCTATTACCAGAGTGAGACCTCTTTTGGTCACTGTAAACGTTAGCAGAGTGAGTCTAGCTAAAGCGATGCATGATGGGAAACGCCTGGCTGTCCCACATCAGAGAGCTGATTGGCTCTTAGATCTGACACAAACACCACGTGTTGTAGAACATTATTATTTTATGTGTAGTTTAATACTTAACGCTGGATTGTTGACTACCGTACTTTTCGGGTTACAAGCCGCTACTACCTTCGGTCAGTGTCCCCGACAGCTCCCCGCTGTAGCCAGCTGGGGCTCCTGCTAGCGCTCCGTCACTTCCCCGCTAACTTCCGCTAGCTCCCTGAAAACCACCGAAGGTAGCGGGACCAGGCTCGACACCCGACTTGGGCAGAGGGGACGCGGGCAGTAGCAGCAGCAGCGGGCGGTAGCAGCAGAAGCGCTAGCAGAAGCGCTAGCAGAAGCTGCTAGCTAGCGGTGCTATCTAGCAGCGCTACTAGCTTGCTACAGCGGGGACACTGATCAGCCGTAGGAGCGGCTTGTAACCCGAAAAGTACGGTATTAGTCTCAGGTTTAATCTGAAGACATATCTTGTGGTTGATAATAAATAATAAAGATTATTTATAACATATAAAACCAGTAGTAATGTATTTCACAGGCAGACATAAAAAGAACAAAGGATGCAGCTACACACACATTTCTACATAAACATGAATAAAGCAAACGAAGTAGCTTACAGTTCTAACAGGAAGTCACTGTTCTGTGACTTCCTGTTAGAGACTGAGGAAGTACCCGGATGTACTCTGGTTGAATTCCCGCCCTCGGAAGCGGAACCTGGACGCAGCGCGCGCGGGTTGAATGAGAAGCAGCGCGTGAGCTTAAAGTAACACGAGCTGTAAACATTAAACATGGCGACTCCTCCGAAGAGACCCAGCCGGCTTCCCGCCACACGCAGAGGGAAGAAGATCTCCATCGAGGGAAACATCGGTGAGTTCCGGACTGATCAGCGCGGAGTTTAGGAACGCATTGATGACGTCAGCCCCTCCTCCACGGAGCTGATTGGCGCCAAATTAAAGATCAATAATCAATGATGCAGCGATGAAAAGGTAGAGAAGGCCAGCAGTGTGCTGGGGTGTATACACTATATATGTGTGTGTGTGTGTGTGTATATGTATGTGTATATATATATATATATGTGTGTATGTATGTGTATATATATATATATGTGTGTATGTATGTGTATATATATATATATATGTGTGTATGTATATATATATATATGTATATGTATATATGTATGTGTATGTGTATATGTATGTATATATATATATATAAAATGTGTATTTACTAAGGGTGCCACTCATTCTGGAGGGCACTATATAGACACTATACAGCCCTCCAGAATGATTAGCACCCTTAGTAAATATGAGCAAAACAGGCTGTGAAAAACGTCCTTTCCTCTGAAGCGTCACGTGAAGCGACGTCGGTTTCTGATGACTGCGGCCGACTGACATCTGATCACATCTGATCAGCTGTCAGTCGCTTTAACAGCTGACGGAGTTTTGTCTGGAGAGTTTTTAGCGAACATTCCAATAAAAATACACTTAAAATATTGATCAAAATGATCGGATGTTTTCAGTTGATTTAATGGTGATTTAATGATTTAATGATTTAATACTACTTATATTAATAAAGTGTGTAGAGTGGAGATGTTTTCTCTGTTACCGTTTAATAAACTGCATTGAGTACATAGTATTTATACACACACTGTGTATTTATACTGTGATGTGCATTTATACACAGTGTGTGTATTTATACTGTGATGTGTCTTGCTTATAGGCGCAGGATTGATTTCTACCGGCGTCTTACTTATTTATTTATTATTTACGTCGGTATGTTTTTAATTCTGATTGTGACATCATTATAAAATAACCCACAATATAAATATAGTTTCTCTTCATTACGTGTCGTAAAAAGTGTTTCCCCTCTGATTTTAATTACATACATAATAAAAGTTGTTGAGGGAAACAACAGATCAAATCTTTGAAGAAGTTGTTTGTGGTCCTTTTGTTGTTCAGACCTACAATGAACATATTTTAACCAGATGGTGAATAAGAAAACAGATGTAATATATAGCTTGAGTTTAATCTGTGATCGTCTCTGGTACGAAACTCCAGCGATCAGTCAGCTCAGCTGCAGCGTCCAATCACATAACAGATGAGCAGTGAGGGGGCGTGTCCAGCGTTAAAACACTTCCTGGAAGCCTGCTCTCGGGGCTCCTCGATCATGACTCCTCCTCCTCCTCCTCAAAATGTAAGAAAATCTCATAACAGTTGAAAATACTAATTTCTACTGTCAGGGCCATACTTAAGAAGTTTAAAGCGACAGGAGAAGTTAAGAATCAGCCTGAAGAGGACGTGTTGTAGATTGACCCCACGCACCGGGAGGAGGATGGTTCCACTGGCTAAAGAACCTCCAAGGATCACAGCTGGAGAACTGCAGACGTTAGTTGAGCCTTGGGGTCAGAAAGTCTCCCAAACTACCATCAGATATCTCCCAAACTACCATCAGATATCTACAAAACTACCATCAGATATCTCCCAAACTACCATCAGATATCTACAAAACTACCATCAGATATCTCCAAACTACCAACAGACGTCTCCCAAACTACCATCAGATATCTCACAAACTACCATCAGATATCTACAAACTCAGTGGTGGGCCGTCAGGGCCTGCTAAGCCTGCTCTGCTGGCCTAAACAGAATCACAAAGTTTACATTCACATTTGTTATTATTACTTTTTTTATATATACTTTTTTAGTTATAGCTATTTTATAATTGTATTGTTTTTCACATTTCACCTCTGTTTCTCTATGCAATCGAGAGCTGGTTAAACTATATGGAGAGGCCTGCTAGCATTATGAAACCTGTGATTGGCCACAGGGCCCACGTGACCATTAACGTGCGCTGTGATTTGTCAGTCGGTCAGCCTGACTTCTGTCAACAAAAGAAGCTTCTAGGTTGTAGGTTCTAGCTTCTACCTAGAACCTACAACCTATATAACCTAGAACCTAGAAGCTACAACCTACAACCTAGAAGCTAGAACCTAGAAGCTACAACCTAGAGCTAGAATCTGAGAAATGGACTTGCATGCTGGATTTACTGATGACACCTCAGAATCTACACAGACATGGTTCAGTGACCACAGATGCATGGAGGAATGGTCTCAGATCCAGAACCAAAAGTTCACCACCTCACCACGCTTATAGGAGAAGACTCAGAGCTGTTATCTATAGAAGACTCAGAGCTGTTATCTTATAGAAGACTCAGAGCTGTAATCTATAGGAGAAGACTCAGAGCTGTAATCTTATAGAAGATTTAGAGCTGTAATCTTATAGAAGACTCAGAGCTGTAATCTATAGGAGAAGACTCAGAGCTGTTATCTTATAGAAGACTGAGAGCTGTAATCTTATAGAAGACTCAGAGCTGTAATCTTATATTCAATTACATTCAATTCAGTTTATTTTATATAGCCCAACATCACAAATACAAGTTTGCCTCGGAGGGCTTTACAATCTGTACACATAACAGCCCTGTCCCGGGACCTCACATCGGATCAGGAAAAACTCCCCCAATAAAGATAGTAAAAACCCTTTCACAGGGAAAAAGGGAAGAAACCTGAGGGAGAGCAACAGAGGAGGATCCCTCTCCCCGGATGGACAGAAGCAATAGATGTCATGTGACCAGAATGAATAGCGTAGCGGAGTTACAACACATTACATGAATATAACAGAAATTATTCATATAATGAGTAGTAGGCATGGTCCATGATCCAGATAACCCACGTTCCATGAAGCAGAAGGAGGTAGAGAGGAGGGGGGCATCAGCAGGGCCATGGCAGCAGGCAGGACCGGTTCCAGGCAGGTTCCATCAGCAGGGCCATGGCAGCAGGCAGGACCGGTTCCAGGCCGGTTCCATCAGCAGGGCCATGGAAGCAGGCAGGACCGGTTCCAGGCAGCCACGATCCATGGCAGGGGGCCGATCCAACAGCTCTGAGTCTTTATAGAAGACTCAGAGCTGTTATCTTATAGAAGACTCAGTTGTTATCTTATAGACTCAGAGCTGTTATCTTATAGATTCAATTCAATTCAGTTTATTTTATATAGCCCAACATCACAAATACAAGTTTGCCTCGGAGGACTTTACAATCTGTACACATAACATCCCTGTCCCGGGACCTCACATCGGATCAGGAAAAACTCCCCTAAAAAGATAGTAAAAACCCTTTCACAGGGAAAAAAGGGAAGAAACCTGAGGGAGAGCAACAGAGGAGGATCCCTCTCCCCGGATGGACAGAAGCAATAGATGTCATGTGACCAGAATGAATAGTGTAGTTACAGCACATTCAATGAATATGACAGAAATTATTCATATAATGAGTAGTAGGCATGGTCCATGATCCTGATAATCCACGATCCATGAAGCAGAAGGCGGTAGAGAGGAGCGGGGCATCAGCAGGGCCATGGCAGCAGGCAGGACCGGTTCCAGGCCGGTTCCATCAGCAGGGCCATGGAAGCAGGCAGGACCGGTTCCAGGCAGCCACGATCCATGGCAGGGGCTCGATCCAACAGCTCTGAGTCTTATAGAAGACTCAGAGCTGTTATCTTATAGATTCAATTCAATTCAATTCAGTTTATTTTATATAGCCCAACATCACAAATACAAGTTTGCCTCGGAGGGCTTTACAATCTGTACACATAACATCCTGTCCCGGGACCTCACATCGGATCAGGAAAAACTCCTCTAAAAAGATAGTAAAAACCCTTTCACAGGGAAAAAAGGGAAGAAACCTGAGGGAGAGCAACAGAGGAGGATCCCTCTCCCCGGATGGACAGAAGCAAAAGATGTCATGTGACCAGAATGAATAGTGTAGTTACAGCACATTCAATGAATATGACAGAAATTATTCATATAATGAGCTGTTATCTTGGCAAAGGGAGGCTGCACAACATATTAAATGAAGGGGTGCCAATAGTTCTGGCACACATGTTTAGGAGAAAAATATTTATTTATTGTCTAAAAAAAAAACAGTGAAAGTGAAAGACCAAGAGGATAAACAGCAAACACTGTTTTGCTCATATTTACTAAGGGTGCTAATCATTCTGGAGGTCTCTCTCTCTCTCTCTCTCTCTCTCTCTCTCTCTCTCTCTCTCTCTCTCTCTCTACCTCTCTCTCTACCTCTCTCTCTACCTCTCTACCTCTCTCTCTCGAGTTCTCCAGACACGGGAAGGTTGTGTCCCCGATGAAGAAGATCTTGTCTGGGTGTAGGTCTCAGTTGCTGAAGCACGTAGTGTCTCACCGCAGGCACGTGTATATGATCCTTAACAACCGGCATGAGGAGCTCAACCTCCACATCCACGTTAAGGTAGATGCGTTAAGGTAGAAGGTAGCGTTGCTGCTGTGTCTGACCTGCACAGGGAGAGTGTGAGTGGTGATGGTGGTGGTGTCCAGGTCAGCAAGGGGGAGGCTTTGGTTGAAGTGGGAAATGGTGGGGATGGAGGGGAAGGGAAGGAAACGGGTGTAGACAGTGCTAGTGAGAAGGCCGTAGAGGTAGCAGAGCAGGGTGGTGGAGTCAGAGGAAAGTGTAAGCGGGTTGGGGTGGCTGAGCAGGTGGAAGAAGCAGAGATGGAGGAGGAGGAGGCAGGGGAGCTAAAAGCTGCCCATAAGAGGAAGAAAAATGTCCAAAGCGCAGTCAGTGAGGCTAAAACCAGTAAGGTTGGCGAGGACGAGCAGACGGGTGGGGAGCAGAGGCAGTCTGAGGACAGTGGCAGTGATGAAGAGGTGTCGGACTGCAGTGAAGCTCCGGATGTCAGTTTAAGCAGCAGCCAGCAGCAAAGAATGTACACTGCTGAAAGAATACACACGTTCCTGCAAAGAACAAAAGGCAAGAAGGGAGTGAAGGTTGTAGATTCTTTTCCTGATTTAAGTTTATTCTACACCTCAGCCAGGCAACACATGAGCCGGAGGGAGGACTCCGGCCTCACTGAGAAGGAGGGTTGACGATTAAAGAAACTTAAACTTAAAGAGATGTAAAGAAGAGAACATCTATCTATGAATTTAACAGAATGAAACGTATAGATCAGGGGTGTCAAACATCCGGATCCGGCCCGCCAGGGGTTCCAGTCCGGCCCGCGGGATAATCGTTAGAATGTGAAAGAAAAAATTTAAAATAAAAATCTACCTCAGTCAGGATTCAAACCACTGATCCTTTGATTATAAGACATGCATGGTAACCATTGAGCCACAGCCACAATTGATCACAGAATTGACTTCAGTGAACTTATTGCCCAACTGCGAGGGAATCTGTAGAGGAGAGCCCAGGCAGGTAAACAGTGGGCTGATGTCTGAATTGTTGGTCTTTATGTTTCTAGTTTATTGAAGAAAGACCTTAAAATAGGGTTTATCATCCAAAAACCTTCACCAATGATTTAAACAGAGAGAAATATTGTCATTATGTATGCGTTAATATGCTGTGATTTTACTGGTCCGGCCCACTTGAGGTCAAAATGGGCAGCATGCGGCCCCTTAACTAAAATTAGTTTGACACCCCTGGTATAGATGTTCTCTTCTTACAGGAAACGCACAGCGACAGCACCAACGAGGACGACTGGAGAAGAGAGTGGGAAGGGGAGGTCCTCCTGAGTCACAACACAAACCTCAGTGCAGGAGTGGGCTTCCTCTTCTCCAGGTCTTTTACCCCGGTTTCACTGGGGGTCAAACACATCATCGAGGGGAGGTTGTTTTTAATTAAAGCACGGTTCGACCTTTTTACGGCGTTTTTTATCAATGTGTATGCTCCATACAAAAAAATAATGATGTTTTAAATGTCTGTGCTACTTAAAGGATGCAAATGTGCAGTATTGTCCCTGCCGGTTTTACTGATCATTCTTTGCTTTTATGTAATGTTTTTATTGGAAATATTTTACCCAGAAGTGCGTATTGGCATTGTAATTCAGTTTTAACCTTTGACAAGAACTTTAGAGAGGTCCTTGTTTATTTCTGGGATGTGTTTAGGCTGAGGAAGAGCGATTTTAGTAGTCTTTGGCAGTGGTGGAACCATGGTGAGATTGAAATTAGGCTCCTTTGCCAACAGCACACTTTCAACGTCACCCGAGACATAACCAGGTCTATGAAGGACCTGGAGACTGATATAGTGGATCTAGAAAGTTTAAGCGAATCCACAGGAGATCGAGGACATATTGAAGTCCTCAAGAAAAAAAAATGGCTCTGGCCGACCTGTTAGATGTAAAAGTCCAGGGTGCACTGGTCAGGTCCCGATTCCAGACCATCGCGGAGATGGATACTGTAATGGGAATTTTCTATCCTTAAGTTGTATTTTGTCAAGGAACCTTTTAAGTGGCTTACATACCTGTTAATGCAAATATCCTTCTGTCTAATGTTAATTGCATGCCACTCCCGTAGCTGTTATCAAGTATCACTCACGTCTGCCGATAGGTCATGAATTGAGGAAAGGAAGAAGACCAGGGGGTCTGGTCCTTTGTTCTAGCCCCAACCTGAAACCCCAGACTTCTTTGTTCTAACCTAGCTTTGTTCTCTGTATATAAATGACCATGTAAGAGGTGAATCTTCAGTGCATCCTGGAGCAGACTCCATAGTGACTCTGTTTAGGGATGCTCTCTTCTCTGCGCAGGGAATAAATGATTTCATAGACAAGTTCTGGATTCTCGATGTTCATCATTTCAGCTTAGAAAGACTCAACACTGGGTAGGGTGAAATTTTACCGTTACAATACTCCCTCTAGCTTCTTTTTCGGCCCGGAGAAGAAGAGTGCGCAGGGGCGGGTGATCCACTCACTGTTGGAAGACTCAGGGCAGCCGGTTGTGGAACCAAGCCAGATCAGAAAGCGAGCTGTGGGCTTTTACTCCTCCCTGTATACGAGTGAGTACAGGGAGGAGGAAGCGTTGATGGAGGAGTTCTGTGGGAAGCTACCTCAGGTCTCTGAGGGGACCAACAAGGAGCTTGATGAGCCAATAAGCCTGCAGGAGCTGAAGGCCGCCTTGCAGGGGATGCAGGGACGGCGTGCTCCTGGCATCGATGGCCTCTCTGCCGAATTTTACAAGGCTTTCTGGGATATTTTCTCAAGTGACATACTTGATGTTTTTAATGAGAGTCTGGCCTCTGGTTCCATGCCGATGTCCTGCCGGAGAGCTGTGATTACACTGCTGCCAAAAAAGGGGAACCTGCAGGACATCGGAAACTGGCGCCCTGTGTCTCTACTGTGTGTGGATTACAAGCTTCTGTCCAAAGTCTTTGCCTCCAGGCTAAGGGGAGCTATGGAGCAGGTCCTCCATCAGGACCAGACCTACTATGTGCCCGGCAGGTCCATGGTAGACAATGTCTACCTCATTTGTGACGTTTTGGAGGTCTCCAGCTCTTTGGGTATTGACACTGGTCTGATTTCTCTAGATCAGGAAAAGGCTTTTGACCGCGTTGAACACAACTTCCTCTGGAAAGTTATGGTGAAGTTTGGGTTCAGCGCTGGTTTCATAGCTAAGATCAAAGTGTTGTACAGTGAGGTTGAGAGTGTGCTGAAGATAAACGACAGTCTATGTGCTCCTTTTAGAGTGTATAGGGGTCCGGCAGGGTTGTGCTCTGTCCGTGATGCTCACGTTCTAGCCTGCAAGGGCTAGTTTTACCTGGTTTTAGTAGGAACATGGTTTTATCGACCTATGCCGACAATATTGTTGTTTTTATTAAGGACCAGAGGGATGCAGACCTTTTAATTAACATTGTGGAGAGCTTTAGCAGGACATCGGCAGTGAGGGTGAACTGGAAGAAAAGTGAAGCCCTTGCTGTCGGTGAATGGCGTGACGGCCTCCCAGCTCTTCCCCAGAACCTTGTGTGGTGAAAGGACGGGTTCAAGTACCTGGGGATACATCTCGGATTTTACATGGTGCTGTCGCCTCCAATGCTTTTATTTCTGTTCTCAATCCCTCTGTTCTGAGCCAGTGCCCCTTCTGTGACCTCCGGGAGACTATCTACCATGTTTTTACTGAGTGCAAGAGACTTGCAAGTTTCTTCACTCTTTTAACATTGGTTTTTAGTCTTTTTAATGTGGTTTTTACTGAAAAGGTTTTTATCATGGGAGCTGTCTACAAGAAGATAGACAAAGAAAAGTGGCAGCTCCTGAATTATCTTTCAGGAGAACCAAAAATGGCTATCTATTTAAGCAGAAAAGCCAGAGTGGAGAACAGGGAGGGGCAGGAGGCCAGGGCAATCTGGCTATGCAATATTAGGGCCAGACTCTGGCTAGAGTTCCGTTTTTATAGGCACATTGGAGACACCATGGCTAGCCCATGCTACAGGCATCTGACCCACAAACACGGGGTGAATTCTCTGGTCTTATCTCAGGTTTTTATCAGAAGTGCTTATTGGCATTTTAATTCTGTTTTAACATTTGATAAGAGCTTTAGAGAGGTTTTTATTTATGTTTGGGGTGCTTTTAGACAGAGGAAGGGCGATTTTAGCAATGTTAGGCAGTGGTGGGACCATGGTAAGACGCAAATAAGACTACTGTGTCAACAGCACACTTTAAACGTCACACGAGATAGCACCAGATCTATGAAAGATCTGGAGACCGACATAGTGGAACTGGAACATTTAAGTGAGTCCACAGGAAATCAAGGTTATATTGAAAAAGAGAAAAAAAGGGCTCTAGCCGACCTGCTGGATAGTACGGTGCAGGGCGCCCTGGTCAGGTCCCGGTTCCAGATCATCACAGAGATGGATGCTCCCTCTAGCTATTTCTTCAGTCTGGAGAAGAAGAATGGGCAGGGGAAAGTAATCCACGCACTGATGTCTGACACAGGGCAGGAACTGACGGAACCGGGCCAGATACGGGGGCGAGCTGTGAGTTTTTATCAACAGTTAGACGCCACCGAGTACCAGGAAGAGCCAGCTCTCCTGGAGGGGTTCTGCAGGGGACTACCCCAGGTCTCTACGGAGACCTGGGGTTCAGCGTGGGGAGAGTTTTGGGTTCAGCGCTGGTTTCATAGCCAAGATCAAGGTGCTGTACAGGGATGTTGAGAGTGTGCTGAAAATCAACGGCAGTCTGAGTGCTCCTTTTAGAGTGTGTAGAGGGGTCAGGCAGGGCTGCGCTCTGTTTGGGATGCTCTACGCTCTCTCCCTTGAACCTCTCCACAGAATACGTTCCAGCACTCAGAGTTTTTTTTATCCGGGTTTTAATAAGAGATTGATTTTATCTGCTTACGCGGACGATATTATATTTTTTATTAACTCACTGCACACTGGAGGTCATTTTCAGTCGATTTTCTCGATTTGACATAATTTTCTTAGATTCACCTTTTAAGGCACTTGCATATAAGATATATACCCATGTTTTACATCATAAATTGCAGAACAATCTCAGCTATCTATATAATGAGGCACCATTGTCGTAAGGCAAAAGTGTAAAGAAAAAAACTTTATAATATGACACTAAAGCTGAAAAATGGAATCTCGATTTTTGGAAATTCTTCATATCGCTTGAAAAAACCTAACTTTACTCAGGTGGTGACTCTGTTTAGGTGATGGCAATTGGTTTACCAAAGGTTTTAGGTTCACAAAAGCAGTGAAATATATGAATAAAATGTTAGATACATGTAAATAAATGTCTAAAACTAAAGTTTTTATTATCGTTTTTTGAGTAGAAATATGGTCTTTCACAGCTTTCACCAAAATGATACAAATGGGACTGAGAAATGACTTCATAGTGCAGATAAAGCTTCAGGGAGTGTGTGCAAATGAAAAATGACCATCACAACAATTTTTTTTTTTTTTTAAATAAAAATATGTATTATAAAAAAAAAAGAAAATATGTACAGAATATATATTCAGAAATATAAAACAGAACAAAGACTAGACCATTTACAATATACAAGTATATATGCTTCAATGGCATATCCTCATGCCATGGCATGCCAGTCATGGAAACAGTTTCTGTTCAGCTGCAGGCAGAGGGGAACGTTACACGCCTCGCACTTCCACGCCGTGTCTTTGCTCACTTTCTTCATGCTGCAAAGCTCGCAAACCCTGTGACCCACCGTGGACTTAGTTGGAAGAACAGTTTGAAGAGTTAAATGGGTGTTGCTGTGGCACTGACATGTGGACCTGGTGTCCGGGCTGGAACTTGATGACGGGGGAGCAGTGTCCGGGTCTTCATCCGTCCTCCAGGACAGCGTAGGTGCAGGTGGTGCACGTGCTGCTGTCTTTCTTGATCTGGCCTGAGGTGAAAGCAGTCGCCGGGCAGCACGCGCCCTGTTTGCTGGAGATGGTGTCTTTAATCGTCGGTCAACGCGCTGCCTCTTTGCTGGCCAGGCTGGTCGGGGCGGATGGTGCTCCTCTCTGTAAAATAAATCAATACTAGTCAGTTGAAAGAAAGATGACGTAACGATTGAGCAGAATGCTCCACATTGGATGTGCAAATATTATTCAGATCATGACTGTGGTAGTAATTTTAGCATAATGCTCCGCATTGGATGTATAAATATTAGTGGTAGTAACGTGAAGCAGAGTGTTGTACAAAGCAGACTGTGTGTAAACATTACTTAGATCATGACGTAGTAACGTGAACAGCAGTGTGCACCGCGTGGCTGGCTCTCGTGCTCTCCTACACAGTGTACACATTACTAGTTTGTACACATTACTAGTTTGCACCATGCAGCCTTACAGACACGTAACAAAGTTTAGTAACTACACTTACCCATCTTCCTCAGAAGAACTAAAGCCTTCGAGCTCTGACGACAACGCGTCGTCCTCCTCCTCGCTGCTCTCCAGAATCATGCGTTTTGCTTCCTCCGTGTTGAATCTCTTAGTATGAGAAACTGTAGTGTGTACA
Source organism: Myoxocephalus aenaeus (assembly GCA_038501785.1). NCBI lineage: Eukaryota > Metazoa > Chordata > Actinopteri > Perciformes > Cottidae > Myoxocephalus > Myoxocephalus aenaeus. The sequence continues at coordinate 219,257 of JBAMJR010000135.1, forward strand.
TGCTGTACAAGTGGGTAGTCCTTTTGAGATTTTCCTGAGTGTACATTGGTTGTTTAGTTCACGAAATGGCGACGGACATATGACTCAACTAATCACAGAGAAGGATTTTTTTTCGGGGTGCTGTGAATATTTTAGAAACTTAGAGAAAAGTTTCAAGTGTCACCACGCGAAACCGCGGGCTCCGTGGACGAAGGGTTAAGAGACAGAATGAGGTCGACATTTTAGCAGGTATCATAGAGGATTTTAGCTCAGCGTCGGCAACGAGGGTCAACTGGGGAAAAAGTGACGCCCTCGCTGTCGGTGAGTGGCGCGGCGGTCTCCCAGTTCTCCCCCGAAACCTGCAGTGGAAGAGAGGAGGTTTAAAGTATCTAGGGGTGTTTCTAGGAGCAGACCATATAGTGAAGAAGAACTGGGAGACTGTCATAGAAAAGGTCGAAGATAAACTTAAAAAATGGAAATGGCTGCTCCCCCAGATGTCGCTTAGAGGGAGAGTGCTGGTGCTAAATAACTTGGTGGCATCCCAGTTGTGGCACCGGTTAACCTGTGTGGAACCCCCCCAGGCCTACATGCGGAAATCCAGAGGAAGATGGTGGACTTCCTCTGGGGTGGTCTACACTGGGTGCCACAGGGGGTGCCACAGGGGGTGCTGGTTTTAGCCAGAGAGGAGGGGGGATAGGGCTATTGTCCACCTGGCCAGCCGGACTGCCACTTTTAGACTACAGTTTATTTAAAGGTACCTCACAGGCCCGGCAGATCTGGTGTGGAGAGATGTGGCCAGCAGCATCCTGAGGCGTGCCAATAACCTGGGATTGGATGACGCTCTGTTTCTAACGGATCCTACATTTTTAAAACTAAGTATGTTGCCTCCTTTTTATCAGGGTGTTTTCAGGTCATGAGCCCTTTTTAACCACAAAAGGTGCCCGGAAGCCAACTCTCTGCACTGGTTGTTGAGAGAACCACTGGTCAATGGAGCCAGGCTGGATGTCAGCGACCACACCACACACGGCCTGACGGCGGCGCTGACCCAGTCTGGAACCTTGACCCTACAGCAGCTGGTGGATGCAGTGGGGCCGGCGCTGACCGACACCCAGGCCCTGGGCTCTCTGCAGTGGGGCTGCAGTCTCTCCGGGTGGCGGGGAAGATCCTCGAGCTCTGGTCCCAGAGGCTGACACGAGAAGAACGGCACCTCCTGATGGGCGACCAGACGGGAAGCAGTTTGGGCACTGCAGACCCCTACCCGGACATCATCCTGAGCCCAGGGCTGGGAGAGAGGACCGGCCCCCTCCTGAGAGTCATACACACTGAAAAACTGACAGTAAACAAAGCAGACAAGGAGACTCTATACCGCAACTGCGTGAAGTGCATCCACCAGGCCGGACTGAGCGGCAGACCCCCCACTGTGTGGGCAAAGAAATGGGGACAGGATGGACCCAGCCCACAGTGGAGGATCCTATATAAAGCCCCCCTCAAAAAACGAACAGGCGACCTCCAGTGGAGGATCTTACACGGTGCCGTTGCTTCCAACGCTTTTATTTCTGTTCTTAATCCAGCTGTTTTTAACGGGTGCCCAATTTGCGGGTTACATGAGACAGTCTACCACGTTTTTACTGAGTGTAAGAGACTCACCAGTCTCCTCTCTTTTAGCATCGTTTTTTTATACGTTCAGTGTTGTTTTTACTGAGAAGATTTTTATCATGGGAGCGGGCTACAATAAAAAGTGTAAAAACAAGTGGCAGCTCCTCAACTTCCTCTCAGCCCAAGCCAAACTGGCTATCTACACAAGACGGAAGAGGAAGGTGGAGCAGGGAGATGGGCAGTGTGGAAGACAAGCCTCCGGTCAAGACTCTGGCTCGAGTTCGGTTTTTATCATAGCATCTCCGATCTCGAGGTGTTTAGATAGATGGATAGATATACTTTAATTAATCCCCAAGGGGAAATTTGTTGTCGTAGTAGCGCCTTACAACTTGAAGATACAAATAAACACACAAGATAAAATATAAAATATATAAAGAAGCAACAGGGACGAAAGATATATACAAAATAAAATAAAATAGAATAAAAATAAAGTAAAATATATATATATATATATATTTAAATATACACAATAAAATAGAATACAACTAAATGGAATGAAATATATTTACAGCCGCAGAGTGTATTAATTAATTAAACAAATTAAATGTAAACAATAGATAGTGCAATGTGAAGTGTAATAAGCATACACATGTACAGTGATAATTAATCCACAGAGGATCTAGCAAGCGGTGACTTGTTGTAAAGTCGTATTGCCGTAGGCAGGAATGTTTTCCTGTAGCGGTCCTTGTGACAGCTGAGCGTGAGGAATCTCTTGGAGGAATGTCCCTGCAGTAGGTGGTGGAGAGTGTGGAATATATATATATATATATATATATATATATATATATATATATATATATATATATGACCCTGCAGTAGGTGGTGGAAAGGGTGGTCCGGGTTGTCCAATATGGACAAAAGTGTCTTCAGTGTCCTCTCCACCATCTGTTCCAGATACTCCAGTTTACAGCCGATGATGGAGCCGGCCTTCTTAACCAGTTTGTTAAGCGATGGTGTTTGAAAAACGCACTGTGAGGTTTTTAACGGTCAACTGTCTTTTACACATATTCTAACTGACTGAGGTATTTAAGTCTTTTATTTCTACTTTGTTGTTATCTAGTACATTACCACTGATTGTATCTTTTTGGACATTGTTGAAAATATATAAATAAAGCGTTTTTTTAAAAATCCCCAAAAAAATCTCTCTCTACCTCTCTCTCTCTCTATGAGGGAGGTGGTGGAGAGCGCCGCTCAAACGTTTGGTGATTTTTCTCAAACTTTTATTCTCTTTTCATTCATAGTTCACTGTGTGATTGAGTTGTTGCAATTTTTGGGTTGTTTATTGTTTTTTTGGAGACAGAAACCCGTGTTCCTTGTCAGGGAAGGCGTCCTCTGAGACGTCGTCCCTGTCTTTGAGGCATGGAGTGCGGGTTCAGCCCGACCCGTGGGTCCCGGTGGAGGCGGTTCTCCTGGCTGTGGGAGACCGTGTGGGTCACGCTAACCTGAGCTACGCCTCCAGGATGAACCGAGGTGTGGTGGTAGGGTGACCAGACGTCCTCTTTTTCCCGGACATGTCCTCTTTTCGAGATCTAAAAAAAGCGTCCGGCAGGGATTCCAAAAACGTCCGGGATTTTGCTACGTGCGGGAAAATAGTTATTACCCCCTTACA